>PVLA01000637.1:0-133203 GCA_004027455.1 Hydrochoerus hydrochaeris
GTGGATGGACTAGGACGCGGCATGGACAGAAAAGGGCGCCGCATTATTCCTTTGATCCACTCAAGGTGGATGGAAGGCTGGGTAGAGAAATTAGAAAATAAAATAAAGGTTCAGAGTTGTCCGCCGTAAGCAGAAAATCCAAGCGTACCCCATGCGGTCGTGCCATGAAGTGTCTCTAATCTGGGCTGGGAAGATGCTGACATTTGGAACTGGGATTGGCCACCTAGGTGGGTGATGTGTTGGCCTCAGGATTTATATTCCTGTTCTCAGGAGTGAGTTGGGCTCCTGGGACCCAGAGGCACCGGAGGAAGGTATGTGGTAACCGCAGCTCTCAACACACCAGGCCTAACCTGCCTGTTCTGACCTGTGTGTGGAGGCTGGGTGAGAGCCAGGTGCTGCCTGCCATCAGAGGGGTGACACGGGATGGGTGCAGGACAACCAGGTGAGAAACCGTGGAGAGCAGAGTCCCTTCCACCTCATCCTCTAGCGCAGCCGCTACACTGGTCCTGTCACTGCTGCTTCTGTACCTGTGACAGCAATTGCTACCCCAATGACAGTTCCTATCATAGGGTTTTTCTTTTTACCTTTCATATTTAATTTTTTTATTATTTTAACCAGGGATATTGCTCAGTGGCAAGCACAAGTTCCTCAGATTGATTCCTGGTACCAAAAAGAAAATTCATAGTGATTAATGCTTTAATGATACACATTTTGGGAGACCATGTGATATTTCAGCACATATATGCTGTGCATAATGATGAAATCCAGTAACTGGCATTTTCATCTCCTTAAAGATTCATGCTGTCTTTGTGGTAGGAATGTTGAAAATCCTTTCCTCCAGCTACCTTAAAAGATCTGAGTTGTTGTGAAATGCCTTCACCCTCCTGTGTGTTAGAGCACAGAACTTAGCCCTTTCTTCCAGCTGTATCTCGGTGCCTACTAGCCAGCCTCCCTCTGTGTCCCTCCCTGGCTGATGATCCATGTCCTACTCCCATTCTGTGACACCAGCTGTCAGGGAGACATTACATACTCTTGTCCAACCCAGGGCTATTCATAAGAGCAAAGATGTGGAACCCACCAAGGTGTCCTCTGGTGGACGAGCAGATAAGATGTGCTACATACATAGTAGAACATTATTCAGCCTTCAAAGACTAACTCCCTGTCTGTGGCAGCACCATGGAGAGGTGCGAGGATATTTTATTAAATCAAATAAGACCAGTGCAGAAAGACAGACACTGCGTGATCTCACTCAGACTCGGATCACATCAGAATCCTGGGGCAGAGCAGGTTGGTGGCTATGATTTTGTTAAGCATCACTCTGTTCACCCCTTGCATTTGGGTCACAATTTAGACTCTGCAGTTTGGGTGGAAACAGGGGAGCGAACCTTATTTTGTGACTTTTTGGCCTTTCCTCCTGAGCCACCTAATCCCCCATCAGAGTTGAGGGCCACCAGAATGTGTCTTTTTCTCTGTCTTTCAAGGGCCTCTGAGCTCCTCCTAGACGGTTGGGTCC
The DNA here is from genome assembly GCA_004027455.1 of Hydrochoerus hydrochaeris. Classification (NCBI taxonomy): domain Eukaryota; kingdom Metazoa; phylum Chordata; class Mammalia; order Rodentia; family Hydrochaeridae; genus Hydrochoerus; species Hydrochoerus hydrochaeris. The sequence continues at coordinate 1,514 of PVLA01000637.1, forward strand.
TCCAGGGAGCTGGTCCTCTGGGGTGTCTGTGTGACCCAGGGCCAGCCCTGGCAGTCTCTGTTCCCCATGGAGCTGGCTCATTAGCTCACCTGGCAGACAGTCCAGCATAGGAAGGAGAGGCATTAATAATAAATCCCAGAGGCCAAGCATTGAGAAGGAGATGAAGGGAACTCTGCTCAGACCTCCTCAAAGGGCCCTGTGGGCCCGACATTTCTCCATTATTCATGACTTCCTTCCCAGACACCCCAGCTCCTGCTGTGTCCAATTTGACAGAAACGAGGTTATTTTTAAGTGTGTCCTTTCACAAAGCAACAGCCACCTCTCCCTTGGGGTTTCCAGCTACTTCCCAGGCAGTGGCTCAAACCTGTGTTTGGGGACAAGCCATGCAAGGGGAGTTTAGTTGGGAGAAATGTAAAATGTCACAAGCGATTAAAAGCAGCATTGCCTTTGCCGCTGCTTCCGTCCCACCTGTTTGGATGGCTAAGTGTACGTCCCCAGGGATGGTTTGCTGCCACAGGTTTGCTTTCCAAAGTGACCTGTTTCTGTCTCAGTTGGGCAGCGCAGCTGGCTCGCGGTCCTCCTCAACCTCCCTGGGCAGCCTTTGGTTCCTTGCTGAGCCTCTCGTCTAGCACAGTGGCTGTTCCATGCCTCCTTGGAAAGACTGGAGCCACTCCCTTTCCACATGTCCCACTTCTGGAGAGGCCTGGGCACCCCTCAGGCCAGCATAAGAGTCACTCCCTGCCAGGTGAGCCATGGAACTGATGGAAGACAAGCCCCTTCCCTGCTTCTAGATGCCATCTCCTGTATAGGGCTCAGCAAAACGACTCCTTCATGTGCCCTGTGTCTGCGTGATGTCAGACCTCTTGGATGCAAAGATATGCTTAATTCATGTGTGGATCCCTAGCGCTTGAAGCCGAAGCATCTATCATGAGATGCATGGTCGATCAGTTGTGTGCAGAACTGGAGACAGCAGTCGTGTGGCTTCAGTTGAATTTGGGAAAGAGTGTGCAAGTGACAGGTCCAGAACTCCATTTGTTCATTGGTTTCTGAGCTTCGTTGCCCCTTCTGTTGGTGTCAGTGCCAGACAGGTGGCAGAGGTGGCCGGTGCTCTGTCTGAGTCCACGCTGCTCTGACGTTGATGACAGAGGAAGCCAGAGCTCCATCGCTGGGTTTGCACTCGGGGCGTCTGACTGCACACATGTCCTTAGCACTCAGAATCAGGCTGTCATGGAGGATGTGTCCACCTCGATTCCACCCAGGGCCAGGCCTGGTCAGGCTCCAAAACACAGGACAAAGGGTCCCTTCACAACCTGTAACATCCTCCCACCCCGGGACCCGTTTCCTTAGGAACGCTGTCTCCCAAGCTGCTTTCCTGGGATTATAATCTGAAGCTCTTGGGTGAGTTCCCCATTTTCACAGTGATTTCCAGGCATGTACCCATCATTCTGTGGCCGTGTCCGCCCTAATAGTCTACCATCTATTTAGCCACACCTGTTGAGTCACTCATGTGCTGTGCTGTGCAGGGTGGGGATGGAGGTTCGGAGAGTATATTCGCTGGAGTAACAGGAGGACATGTGCCCTGGTCACTGGGTTTCAGACTCCTGCATGCATCTCTGCCCACACGGGAAGCTGTAACTGACAGCCCTGGTCCCAAGGGCAGCACACATGGCCTCCTCCTGTTGTTACGTCCCCGTGCGCAGAGGGACTTTGAGAGGAGAGACACGTGATCCAGTCTCCAGGGAGTGCAGGAGACTTTCCTGAAGATGCCATTGCCTTGGGTGCCTCGTGAAAGATTAAAAGAGGCCACTTGGGAAGGAGGAAAATGCTTCAAAGGCTCAGGGACAAAACGTAGGGCTCAGAAGTGCAGGTGGGTGGATGGGGCCCAGAAGACAGGAGGCTCTGAGGGCTGAGGTGTGGGATGGGGACATCAGGTTGCCTAGGGCAGACCTGGGCCATCACCCACAGTTGACCTGTTTCAAGACAAGGGGATTCATGGGAATATCCCAAGCAGACACATGAGACACGTTCCTTGGTTGGTTTTAACCACCGTGACTTCAGTCTGGACGGTGGACTGCAGGTTTAAGTCTGGACAGGAGGAGCTGGGGGAGCAGATTGAAGATCTTGTCAGGATGGTCCCACCCAAAGCAATGAAATACGATTGCAACTAAGAGAAATTGTGCTCCATACAGATGCTGCCGCCCTCTGAGTGGTTTCCCTGTCGTCTCTGCTGTAGTGTTTTCCGGGGAGCAGCAGGGTTGCTGAGAAGATGGGGAGAGTGGGAGACAGCTCTCACAGGTGCAGTGAAATGGATGGAACACGTGAGAGGTGAATGTGGAAGATGAGGCTCTGGGACTCTGCTGGGAACGAGGGTGGTGGAAGGAGGACTTGGTCACTTGGTTTCCTGCAATCAGCCTGCTGTGCGGGTGTTTGCAGCTGGATACCATGGCTTCCTTGGTGACATCAGAAACGTAAGAGGAGGTGCTGGGGACACGCAGGAACATCCCTGTGTGTAATGGCTCAAGGCAGGAGGAGGGTAATAGGGAAAGCAGCTGTGGGGGAATCAGAAAACCTCTTTATAAGGAGACAACAGCCCCATGCCATGCACAGAATGCTGCGGTGGACAACAGGAGGGAGGGGACATTCCTCACTAGCTCGATAGGAAGGAGGATTTGTGAGTCTTTGTGAGTCCCTGCATACTGGGTGAATCAACCAAAGAAGGAAGGGGACCTATGTGGGAGTCCCTATGCACCGAATGGCAGGGCAGCGACCCCTGGTGGCGCCTGAATATGTGTCAGCCTAGAGCCAAGAGGACAAGGTGCCACTAACAAGAGTTGACCCAGAGGCAACTATAGGGTACAGAGGACATCCTGGCCGGATGGTGTCTCTAGGACTCAGTGTGACTGTTGGGAACTTAACAAATTTGCCCTGGGACTTCCAGTCTTTACCAGCACTTCACTGGAAGCTAATCAATGAGAACGGTCAAAGAGCAATTGATCTGGGGTTTCCTGCAGTTGAGTGCATGCGTGCACACACACTTACACACACACACACACACACACACACACACACGCTTTCCTCTTTCAAGAGAGAAAAAGAATCAGCTGCAATAAACAGTCAGTGCTGCAGGTGCAGGGGGCTGTCCTGTGGGACAGGACTGGTGCCCCATCCCCCTAACTTGGGTCATGAAGTCTTGAAGGGCAGAGGCAGCATCCAAAGGGTGGCCCCCCCCGGGCCAGATTCCCTGCCATTTCCTAGTCCTCTTGGAAAAGCACAGCTAAGTTTTCAAGATATTTTGGCCTAGAAATAAAGATGCAAAAAGAGAAAACGCAATAAGTGTGGCTGACTTATGGGGTGTTCCTGTGGCTGCCTTTGAAAGGTTAACCTGGGTCCCAGGAGCTGAGGAAAAGGTGCCTTTTTTTGCAGATGTTCATGATATTCGTAGTAAGTGACCCCTTCTTTCTGACACTCACTCAGAGGAGTACTCTGTTTTGCAAAAACTGAAGCCTGCATGAGAGCTGGGTTGTGTGAGACCATTGATTATCTCTTAACGATTTTTCATTTACTTATAAATAAATGGCCGTGTTTGAGAGAGTTAGATGAGCTGGTCAGGGTACACTATATTCCTCCATAGGGAGGCATTTTCTTTTGAAAAGAAATCTGGTTTTGCATGATTAATCGTAGAAGGTAAAGAATGTGATTTCTCAAATGCAGTGTGTGGTGAGAGCCAGAGTACTTCAGGTACTTATAGAGGGGATTGAAGTAAAGCAGCCACAGAGGAGTTAAAATCCCTCGGCCTCCCTGGGGAGACACCAGCTGCTCTCAGCGCCTCCTGCGGAGCATGGAGCCTTCAAGACCACACTGTCCTCTGTAGGTACATCAGTAAGTGTCACATGGTGACAGAGAGCTGTGAACAGGCGGACCCTGGGTTCAAATCCTCAACCTGTTACAAACTCATCACACACAAGAAAACCTTTAAGCCTCACCGCACTTCTCCTTTAGAAAATGGAGCAAATAATACATTTATTTCTCAGACAGTGGCTATGAGAAGTCTACCAGTTTGTGAAATTTCTATCAATTTACTGGAAAGGTCCCAGAAAATTTTAGGATGTTTTATGTGATCAGCTGTATGAATGCTTGTAAGTGGAAAGCTTGGATTGGATATTCATGCTCTCGGATTTTCTTTCAGCTTCTGCATTTGCTTTTCTGAGATTTATTTTTCCTAAATGAAATAATGAATGGATCAGCCCATGCAAAAAGTCTTAGAGAAAACAGCCAGCTCAGTTTTCTTCAGAAATGTCTACATTCTGCTGTGAGTGGTGGATCTCACCGCTAACCTCAGCATCCTGGGAGGCTGATGCAAGAGGGCTGCAAATGTGAGACCCACCCGGGCAATGCGGTGATTTACTGAGACCCTGTCTCTGAAAACAAAATAAAAATAGGACTGTGAATGTTTCAGGGGGCAAGGCTTGGATTCAGTCCCCAGTACTGTCAACACACACACACACACACAGACACTCACTCACAGTGACACACACACATACACCTACACCTGCTTTAAAGAACAGCCTTTTATTTAACCTTTAGCTTAATAAAAATTTAAATTAGCAGCACAGAGTATTCTTCAAATGGGGTTAAGTGACAGTATAAGAAGCCACAATACTCAATCAATTCTCAATAAATCAATTATTTATTACCTCAGATTGGAGAATGAACTGATGCCATGAAGCTGGTACGGTATTAACATTCATTCTTTCAAATTGCCTTTGAACCACCCTCTGGTATAACAGAGCCTGTGAGATAAAAGTGCCGCCGATATGAATGCTCCCATATACAGCAGCCGAGGCGCGCACAGAATATGCAGTAAGGGTTTATCCTGTTTGCACACAAATGCATGCTGCTTTTTTGCTGATACAAGTTAAGTGATCTTACAGAGAGTTTCGCCTCCAGAGGTTAGAATTGTGGTAAGTGTCTAAATCAGGGTTTTCTAGTGACCCCAAGAGCAGGTTACCTGTGCTGGCTTTAAATGTGTCCCTTGGAAGCTGTCTGGGGCAGCTAGAGAGGGAGACAGGGCAGACGGGTCCTCTGTGTCCTGTGCACGAGGCGTCGGGATCCCATGTCTTTTTTGAGCCTCCTGGCAACCATCGCAGTGTTTAGTTCTCCCCACTTTACAGATCAGCTGAGGAACCGAGACAGAGTGAGCCAAGGGACGTGCCAGCCAGGCAGGTGGTAGGCGGCAGGCAGGCGGTTGAGACCCAAACCTTCCTGGTGCCGAGCGAGCTTTTCCCCTCCACGGCCACTCCATCATTATCTCATCCTTGTCCTCCAACTGTGGCTGCTCAGTGGTCACCAGGCTAAGATGGGCACTTTGAGGAAATTTCCAAACACAGAAGAAAGCAGTGGGAACTATACAGTGAGAAAAACCACACCTGACATCCTGTGTTCTTTGTGAGCACGACCAGCAGAGGGCAGAGTTTACTGTTCAGAGTCTGTTTTGGGCTCTGCAGAAGCACAGGGAGGCTGCTGGGAGGATGAGCAGAGCCTGTGAGAAATCACATCTGTGTGGACAGAGAGGCGTCATGGTATCGGGGAAAACCAGCAGCTAGGAGGAGCTTGGATCATCCTGCAGTCCAGGCTCCTCATCACTAGTTGTCAGTAGTGAATAAAGATGCTAAGGAGAAACCAGTGTTCATGGGGGGAAATATTGATATTTTTAAGTTTATTTAAAAATATGTTCATTCTACAGGAATGACTTGATAAAGTCATTTGCCCAATAAAAATTCCAATAGATTATTTTTCCCTAGAAAAACTGATGAGTAAAGGTAGTAAGTCCCACGATAGCAAGAATTGAATTGTTTTTTAAGATGTGCGCTTGCTTGTGCTTTAATAAAAATGCAAAGAAAGGAGGCTAGAAAGAAAGACACGCAAAGGCTGAGACTGCAGGTACTCGCGGGAGACTGTGCCGTTTGGGGAAGCAGGGTGGGAGGGTGCAGATGGTGTGTTACATGGTCTGAGGGGGCCGTGCACGTTTATTAATTAACCGGTTAACCAAGGGAAGAGCAAATCCTCAGGCAGCATAATGGCCGAAAGGACCCAGAACATGGTGAAGACAGCATTTCTGTCCCACTGGATGCTTTTGATTTCTGAGCCTGTGTTGCAGCAGGCACAGAGGCAACAACTCACTCACCCCTCTTGCCATAATCCAGGCGGTGCTAAAACAACTCTCAAACCTAAATCCCTTCCAGCCTCATAACCACCCGTGGAGTAGCATTTATGGAGTCCACTTAATGCTCCAGAAAATCTGGGAAAAGGGAGGATAAATCACTGAAAATGTCCATCTTATGTCTGCAGAATTGGTGCATGAGACAAGTGTTATCACCTATCACTGGGACAATTTCATATTTAATAAAAATGTCTCTGTACAGAAAAATATGAAATTTGTTTAAGTTCTCTGACTGTACCAAGGAATGTTCTTAGGGATTAGACTAAAACTCTTAAAAATTGTGAAAATTACAGAATATCTGTACAAAACTGAGGTGTAGAAGTGTTTAATAAACAGAACATGAAAAGTGCAAATTGTAAAGGAAAAAGCATTTTTTTTCTGCATGATAGAAGACAGAAGAAAAACTCATACATAATAGATACACAATGTAATATGAGAAAGGGAACACTCTATTACTGGGCACTCCCAGATTTGGAAACTGGAATGAATGGCTGGTAAACTCAGCCAAGATGGCCTAGCTCTCCAGTGATCAGAACAAGGATCTTGAAGATGAGTCAAACCATAAATCAAAATTTTAAAGCCCCCAGAGTCTTTTCCTAATGTGGAAAAAGTCTAATTCCCATGTATTGTTGCTGGAACGAGTTGGCAAGACCACTCTTGGAGGCAATTTCAAAGTTTCTCATAGAGTTTATACAAAACACGCAGAAATTACCATTTTAAATATATTCCCTAGAGTATGTCTGATTCACAGTAGAACAATTAATGTGTAGAAATATTTATTTGGAATAACAGAAAATTAAACCATTTAATTAGTTTGCAAATAGAATATGTAAGTATGAGGTGGGATAAAAAAGACAGTAGATGTTTAAAAATTAAAAAATCCAGTAAAAGGCACATTGCCATGAATCCGACTCAAAATAGTCTTCCTCACTTTGAAAACATGTATCCTGTTATCTTGCCACTTTCTGGAGAGGTTCTGGAGGTTCTCCCTCCTGAGCGTCCTGTGTGATGGAAGCTGTGATAAATCTGCTCCTGGAACCACTCACTGGGAAGGCAGGCTCGGAAAAGTGCCGTGGTGTGTTCTTACCCACCTTGTCCACCGGCTCTGGCACTGTGTGGCTTCTTGTTCGCCCCCAAAGTCAAAGTCACCGAGAAAAGGAAACATTTTGAATAGCACATTGCGGCAGTGAGGGCAGCACAACTAAAGACACGAGGTCCTCGGAAGTGCTGTGGAAAGTTGCAAGGGTGGTGGAGTCGCTGTGTTCGAGGCGAGGGGAGGACTTCCAGGGGGATTCACGGCAACGTGTTTTCTAAAAATAAACTGTAAACTCGCACTGCAGTCTTTAATCACGCTTCGCATAGAAGAAATAGAGGTGGCAGCTCCTGTGCAGATCTGTGTACCCCAGCCTGTGCACGCCCAGCCCCAGCCCTGAGGTGGTGCCCGCTACCTTAGGACAATGCAGGGACGAGGTCAGTGGGTCATCGCACAGGGCAAGAGCAGGCTGGTCAGGAACTGCCCCGTGTAGAAGCGCAGAGAAAGGAGGGAGCACCTAGGACAGATGAACCCAAGAGTAAGGCGTTAGGGTAACTGTAATAGACCTGATTTATCTTTAAATGAAAATAGAAAGAGGGGAAGAGTCCTTTGGAAGGAAGGAACGCGTGCCAGGTGGACAACAGACTACAGAGTGCAGGAAATGAAGCTCAGCATCCCAAAACCCATCTCCCCCGTGGTGACATGGGGGTGTGCGTGCTGTCCTTGGAGTCCTGTCACTCGCCAGGCCTGCTCTGAGTTTCCATGACCCAGTTGGGCCAGGGAGGCCCTGTGCTTCCATATGTGACAGGGAACACAGCTTGGACTGGAGGAAGACTCAGAAGCAGGGAGTCTGGGAAGACCGGGTGACGATCCCAGAGTGGGGTCCCAGCAGGACTGGAAAGCAGCAGGACCTCCCCTCCCTCCACAGAAGAGTCACAATGTGTAATTTTTACAAAGTAGATTTTTGCATGGTAATTTTTCTTTTTATCATTGTGATATAATTTTATAATTTTTATTTTAAACTAGTACATGTTGACAGTATATAGTGATTGCATTACATGGGGAATGTCATTTTAAGCATTTAGAAAATACCATAAAAGTTTTAAAATAACCTTTTTGGTAAAAGATAATAAAACTACTACATGAGAATTAATGTTTGGTTCTAAGAATAACAGTGCGGGATTGAAGTGATTAAAATTTCTTCAGATTGCTTCACTGCCCGTGTGGTTGCTGCCCTAGCACCCTAACCAGACACTGGGGCCGGGACGGGAAAGGGAGCTGCTGTCCCCACGCTCCTGCTCCTGCGTCCCTGAGCCCTTTGTTTCTCACCTCACAGGATCTTGCAGCACCCTTGTGCACCACCAGCGCCACTGGTTTGCACATCTATGGGTTCATTCCAGCACAGCTATTGATATGGGAGTGACACCCACAGCCTCTGAGGGGGGGCACAGCACATGCCACTGATTGGTGTGCCCCTGGCCGCCTCCCTGGATGGCAGCAGGGCCTGCAATCACTGTGACAACTGCACACACTCTCCTTTTAAAAACCACCATGTACAAGGCAGAATGCCGCCTGTGGGCTCTGGAGATGGGGGAGACAGAGGGCGGGAGGGAAAGGGAAGCAAAGAGCATCAAGATACCGTTTGTGTATGTACCAAAGGCACCAGTTGCCCATGATGAATATATTTATTATGTATCGCAAGCATAGACTAATAAGATCTTTTGAAAAGCAAAACCAGAGAAAAGAGAACCCTAAATAGACTAGCTCTGATCCTCCCATTATTTATTCTTTCAGAAGATCACTGCTGCAGACCTCCTGGGCCCAGGCCTTGCTCCTTCATCTCACCCATCTGTAACTTCCTGTTGGTGCGACCCTGATAATGTTTTGCATGTCTTCTCTCTGCACTGTGATCTTCTATTTTAATTTCCTTTTGCAACCTGATGTTAAGCGTGCTGAGGGCAGGAGATGCTGTGCACCGCTTCTCTTGAATTCGTCAAAATTTATCGCACCGTGCCAAGTGTGTGATAACAGCCCTGAAACAATGTTTGATGTTGGAAGGTAGATGAATTAAAGAATAAATTAGTTCTTGCTTAATGTATATCACAGCTCTTCAACACACTCACACTCACAAACTCCATTTTTAGGTTTCATTCAACCTACACGTATCTTCCACCCTACAGACAGAGCAAGATTCTAAGGTGTCAGAAAATGTTTAAGTCTCTCAGGAGACGAGCAATATGAGGAGAACATCAAACGCAGAATTACTCCCCGAAGCTCATTTAGTGACAAAGTTGTGGTTTGCTGAGAATGCTTACAGTGGCAGCAAAGGGCTTAGTTAAGGAACTGTAAAAATTAGAAACCACTATAGGATATAAATTAGGACTGTCTGGAGGCTAGAGAGATTTGGGGAATTTTTCGTTGTTAAAATATTTAGCCACCTCCTGAAAAATAATGAGTGGTTGCCATAGCAACTATGCGTTCCCATGACACATGGTAGAACATGACAAGGACTGGAATCGGAAAAAGCCACCTGGTTTTAGAATTCAATTTGAGAGAAAGAAATTCACCCAAAATTATTTTTAAACTATTTTATTTCCCAAATTAATTGTACATTTTTAAAGGAAATATAAAGGTCTTCCTTCTTTTAAAATTCCAAACACTGAGGACTACAGAGAAATGAAAACAGGTCCCTTCTGCATGAAAGGGCTCATCCTCCCTCCCCAGGATGCCAACGCCACCTCCCATCCGCCCTCGTGGAGCTCCGGGGACGCTCAGGCCCCCGCATCAGGTCGCCACGTAACCCAGGTGCGCTGAGCACCTGTCACCTGCCCCGTCTGAGCAGCAGATGTACCCTGTGCCTTTGCTCTCATGTGCTTCCCCCAGGACTTGGAGAAACTCACCAGTGAGTGAATGGAGAAGGCTTTGCCTGAAAACCCCAAGTGATGGAGTGGTGACAGGGTGGAGCCTGACCCAGCTCCGCGGGGCGGTAGAGGTGTTGTGTGAGTGTTCAGGGTGGGGACAGGGGACGGAAGGAAGAAAGACCACGGGGTCTATAGAGGTGGTCAGAGGCTGAGGAGTGGGCAGAGGGGCTCAGAGTCAGTGAGAACATGGTCAGGAGACAGGTGACCTCTGTGGCAGTCTGGGCGGGAGTTCCCTGCCCCTCTGAACAGGCCCCTGGTGCCCTGTGACATCTTCACAGTCCTTGGCCCATCATGGCTGTCTGCCCCACCCTCTGCTCTGCCTTCAGTGTCCTGCACAACCACATGGTCACAGGTGTCCGCCCAGGGAGTCTGGGAGAGAAGCAGGTGAGCCGCTCAGCAGTCAGTCGGGGGCCTGGGGAAAGACAGGGACCCAAACCAGAACACCAGTACAGAGTGTTAAAGCACATGGAACACAGGGAGTTGGAGGCTGGAAAGCCACAGGGGATCACACAAGTGGAGACGCTGTCACCTAAGGACAGGAAAGTTGCAGGAGGAGGCAACTTTGAGTAGAGAAGCATGGGCAGGTCAGGGTGGCAGGTTGAGGAGTGAGCGGAACATGAATCCCCGTTGTTCTCGGCATGTTCTGGAGCAGTTCTGAGGGCCTCAGTGTCTTTACGAGGTTGTGATGAAAATTACGGTGAGTGCCGCTGACGTGTGCCGAGAGAGTAGAAAGGCAAGCTGGTAAAAACTGGACACCATGTCCTCACCTACCTTACACACCAGGTCTCTGTGTGACCTTTGGCTCTTTGCTAAAGTCAAAATGACCATGAAAGAGGAATGTTTTAAATTGGTTCAGGACATCAAGGCAGCCACAACAGTGCAACTGAAAACACTCCTGAAAGAGGACTTCCAGAGCTGCTGCAGAAAGTGGCAAGAGTGATGGGAGCAGTGCATTCAGAGCGAGGGCAGGTGTACTGAGGGATTCATGGCAAGGTGTTCTTTACTGAGAGAATTCTCTTGTAGTGTAAATAGTCACTGGGACTTCAGTCACCGCTCACACATGATATATTTCCACAGGATGCAGCAGACCTTCCCTGCTCACATCAAGAAGTATTACTTTGCACAGCAAATGAGAACACAGAAAGACAGGTTCCCTCTACAATTGGCTCCTGGTATTGAAGGCACTGCCTGAAGGTTCTGGGAAGGCCCCAGTGGAAAACACAGCTAGTGTTGTTTTCTTCTGACAGTGAGCGATTGTCACTGGGCTCCTTGACCCAGCTTGGCTTTTTCTCCTGCTTGACCAAACTAACACTGACCATGACCGAGATCCACCTGCCTGAATCCTTTACTGGCCTGTCCACTTCCCATCCTGTGCCACAGTGACCACTTCCTGGCCTTTGGCCCCCAGTGGCACAGGTCACAGGAGAGCAATGGAGGTGCAGGTGACCACAAGTCCCATTCTTATTTACATGCAGGAGTGGACGGTGGGGATCCTCCCTACATCACTGCAGTTCTTAAAAAGTTGACTTGAAACAAAATACTACTGCTATTTTCTGCCACCATGATCTTGTAAACAAATGGACATTTTAACATCAAGAAAGCAAGAAGAGAGCTTTAGGGTGGAAACCAGCATTTTCTCATTTTCCCCACCAGGGGGCTTATGATGGAGCTTAGGTCACATGTAAGACATCCAGGTCCCAAACTGGACTCTTCCTTGGGAAGAGAATTTCCTTATCTTTACAAAACACTCTGTCTGTCTCTCTCTGTCTGTCTCTGTCTGCTGTATCAGCTGTGTCCTGTTGGGAGCATTTGAAAAACACTTCCCACATCCCCACATTAGGGCAGTCTTTTTCACTTGAGGCAGAGGGGAAGAGTGAGCTGATTTTGGCCACTGGTGACCTGTTGAGGAAGGAGGGCAGCATCCCTGGGAGAAAGGAATAGACCTCTCACCAGGCATCCCACCACCTGTTCTCCTCCTGGAGTGTAGCTTGGAGGAAGAGAACAGTGTTCCTGACCCTTGCTTCAGGCTGGGCCAGCACTGGTCACCTTGTCCTGGGAAATGTGGAGATCAGATCAAGACTCAACAGAGCACTTTGGCCACTGTGCAGCTTTCTGAATGACTCAGGGAAAGTTCAGGAAAGGCAGGATTTTACAAAAATCTCAGGTCAAGTTCTGGTGGGACTTGAAGAACTGCTACACAAATTATTTGCTAATTTTGGAGGAAATATAACAACTTTACGATTGCAGCTCTAAATCCCAAGGGATTGGGGATGATAAGCTGACCTTGAGGTTCTCAGCAATACCCTGGACTTGTCTTTCTTGTCCATGATGTGACAGAAAGTACACGAGTTGTCCTCTTGTGGAAAGAGATTTTCCCCAGGCCCAGTCATTGGTTCATGTGTGACTTTTTGCACTGTGACTTTTTTTTTTTTTGCCATTGAATTTCAAATTCTAACAATATGCAAAATTTGTATAAAGAATCTTGTTACATCCTTTACCCGGAGAACCAACCATTTACATTTTGCCCCATTTACTTTATTATTCTGTGTGCATGTGTTTGTCATGAAATCATTTTACTGAAAATTTTGAGAATTAGTCATGGAGATCATGTCCTTCTATTATAGACACTAATGTACGTACATGTCCAATAGAAGTACATTTTCAGGGCTGGGGATTTAGCTCAGTGACAGAAGCACCTGCCTGGCAAGTGTGAGGTCATGAGGTCAATACCCGGTACCAAAAAAAAAAAAAAAAAGTACATTTTCAGACAGAGGACAAACAGGACAGTTATCAGAATTGGGATATTTGCATTGATACACGAATTTCACCCAATGTAGAATTAATGTTCCCGTCTCAGCTTCTCGGTGGTGCATAATGAGTGGATGTTACCCTGCTACAGGGCCAGGTCACTGCCTGGTTAGTTGTCACATCTCTTTCATCTCTTTCCAGTGGGGACATACCTCTTCCTCCTCTTCCTTCCCTTCCTCCTCCTCCTCCTTCTCCTCCTCTTCCTCTCCTCTTTCTCCTTCTCCTTCTTCTTCTTTTTAACTTTTTAAGATCTTTACATTTTTTGTGAGACCATACTAGTTTCTATAGACAATGCCTGTCACTATGATTTTCCTGATATTTCCTCCTAGTTAGAATTTTATCAGAACCTCACAGAAATGAGACTTTGTCCTCACAGTGACATTTCATGGGGTGGCACATGATACTGGTTTGTTCCACCAGGATGTCCCTGAGACTTCTTGTTCATGGTGGCATCTGTAGAGTTACAGTATTCCCTCTGAGATTAGTGAGTTGTTTGTGTGGCAGTTCTTCAAGTCAAGATGAATATCTCCTGCTTCACCCATATTTCACCTGCTGGCTTTGGCACTGTCTCAGTTACTTTTCTCTCATTGCTGAGACAAAATAACTAACACCCAAAATTAAAGAAGGAAAGTTTGTTTAGCTCACAGTTTGTGGAGGTTTCAGTCCATAGTCAACTGCCTCCAAGGCAGGGTGGCATGGCAAGAAGGCAACAAGCCTCTCATTCCTCCTCACATTCTATTCAGGCTCTCACACCATCTCCATGACCTCCTCTTGCACAGGCTCAAGATGTTTACAAAGTGAGGTCCTTGTCCCCTGCTAAATCACTTAGTTAAACTTACAGACTTCTCAGATAACACAATGAACAGCATCCTAGAGCTGTAAGGGTGTGTCCTCTACATGCTAGAACTGCTGAGTTATGTAGTTAAGCTTCTGGACTTCTTAAGTTGACACTGTATCAACCATTACAGATACCCCTGGGTGATTGCCGTGGAAGTTGCAAATGGCAACTTTTCCCCTTTGCGGCTGTTTCCAAGTCTACTTACTGGTATTGCACAGTAACAGGGCACACACAACAGATTTCTGCAAGAGCTACAGTCATCTCACCACATGTTCATGGGTAGCACATATGTTCTAGAAATGTGACCATGCTATACAGGGTGTCTCTGTGGTTATGATTAAATAATAATTTCTACCTTGTTCTTCATATATTATTCCAGACACCTCACAAGTAATATTATATGTATACCAGCAAATCACCATGACTTAAATTTTTTTAAAAGGCAGGGATTGGCTGGGCATGGTGGCACATAGCTGTGATCCCAGCATTCTGGGAGGATAAGACAGGAGGATCACAAGTTTGAGCTCAACTTGGGGAACTTAGCAACTTGGTGAGACACTGGCTCAAAGTAAGAAATAAAAAGAGGTTTGGGGATGTAGCTCAGTAAGAAGGTCCTGGCTTCAATTCCTAGTACAAAAAAAAAAAAAAAAAAAAAACAGCCAGGAATTAGACATCATGGTTGTATGGCAGGAGACTGGCCTTGGAAACCAGTCATACTCTGAGAGGAGAAGCTGACAGTCTTGTCTGATGTCATCACATGCCGCCCTTTGATGAGGGGTGATGGGGCAGGGCTCCACATGGAGCGGCATCTCTTTTGCAGGCCTCTGAGCTGTTCTGGATCCCCCTGCACTGTGGCCCCTTTACTCTGTGTGACCGGCTCTGGGTCGGCTCACCCACCTCCCCATTCACTGCAACTAGGGTACCTGGGAGGACAGGGCACTGGCCAGCCTTAGACCCGTGGTCTCCTGCCTGCTCTCTCTGTCTGCTAGCCACAAAAAACCCCTCAGCAGAAGGGCCCCATCTGCTGGCCGCAGACACAGGGACAGGTGACATCCAGAGACCTTGTTCAGAGGTCTCTGTGTTCGTCCTTCTTTGTGTCCTTCTCCTCCTGCTCCTCTAGAACAGCACCGAGATCTATCCAGCTTGAGCTCCCCAGAGGCTGGACACGAAGCCCTTGAACAGGGCTCACGCTCCCCAACACAGGGGTGAACACATCCTTTGAGGTCCTCTGTACTCTGCCTGAGTTCACATGACACAATCATTAATATTTAAAACGACACCATCCCTGCGTGAAGACTGGATGGTAACAAACTGACCCTACACTTTGCAGTTTAAAACCGCACTTGCTACCCACGTCACCTGGGAGCAAGAGTGGAAGATGCCGGACTGTGGGTCCCAGCTCAGGGCGATCCCTAAGGAGAACCTGCCCATGTGCTGGCTCTGCAGTCACCCGAGGGCCTGGGGTTTCATGTCAGAGTTCACTTGGGGGGCTGCAGCAGGAGCCTGGGGGGAGGCGCATGACCCACCTTCAGGATGCAGCCTGGGCTCTTCCCAGCAATCAGAGGGAGGCGGCAGGAGAGGAACCTGACCAGCAGATGGGAGCCCTGTCCCTCTGCATGGTTCAGCTCCCAGAAGTACACAGTCCTTCTGCTTCTTCCATGGGCAGCAGGTCACTGGGTCCAGCCCTCTACTGGGCTCCACTTTGGGGAGGAAGAGGCAGCAAAGAATTTCTGCTCAGATCTTTGTAATCAATGCAAAGTTGCAAGATCTCCAACACAACGAGATCTAAGCCTGAGCAGCTAGCACTGATTGTAGACGGCAACCTGTCTGTGTTCTGTGTTCTGGAGACACCGTTGAGGCCACTTTGTATGTCACATGCTCAGAGCACTTAGCCCCAGCTAGGATGGCCCAGCTTGTGGAGTGAGGGTGATGCGCCCCCCTCCCTGTGGGCTGTGTGCAAGGGTGGTGAGTGACATCTGTGGCTGGCTGTGTTTCAGGGTAGGGGAGCCTGCTGTGAGCCCTGTGGCTGTCACCCTAGCCTTTGCCTACAGGGACATGATGAGGGTGCTCTACTTGGAAGTGTCCACTTCTAAAATCTCTGTAAATAAAACAAGCATTGGAATGTGTTCTTTCTTCATAAAATTCTCACACTGAGGAGTAAATCATGCCAGGCTGGTCACACTGGCAGGGACTTCACGTGGCCATTGGGTCTTATTTATTTATTTATTTATTTATTTTAAAAATCATCGCTTCAGTGCTTATTCTAATATACTGATACAGTTGATAGATTTATGTTTGCCGGGGAGAATGGGAAAACACGGGCACATATTTTGCACAGAATAAAAATGTAAATTCAGGGAAATAAAATGGAGGCTCATTCTGTGGAAGGACAGGAGTTCATTCAACTCTAGGGAGATAAATGGGAAGTAGTTACTCTGCCGTTTGCCTTTATGCTGAAGTTCTGCATAAAGTTCTATATAAAATAAATACCAATTTATGTTGGAAAATCAAGCTCATTCATCAGTGACTATTGCCTAAGTGCCAAATGTGTACCAGGTGCCAGGTACATATTTTTAAGTGCTTTGGATACAGCAGGAAATATCAGAAATCTTTGCCATCATTGGTTTTATATGCTAGTGCATAGAAACTGAAAAATGTGTCAGTAAAAAGTATTATATGGTACATGATGATAAAAGAGAGAAGCAAGAAATGAATATAGAGGGTTTGAAGAGAATGACAACATTATTAGAAATTGTGGCCCAGAAGTCACATTGAGAAGTTTATATTTTCCCAAATAGCTAAGTGAGGGGAAGGACTGACACTTGCACTCACTGGGAAGAGAGGTGATGCAAAGGTCCTGGGGCAGGTGGGTTCTGGCACACACAGGAGCATTCAAGGCTCAGAGGTCATAGAGGTCAGGACATGAGGAGCAGCTTGACTGCATCATACCTGGTATCCATTGTTTGAGGATTCTGGAGTCATCCAGAGAGGTTTGGTGGCTCCTGGATGGTGGGGGAAGAGGCACCGTGGGTGTAACCCTTCTTCTGTACTCCAGTCAGATAACTCTCACTTTCTATCCTCCCTTCTACCTCCGTCTTCCTCACGCCTTAATGCTTGTTTCTCTCCTAGTGTTTACCATATGCACTGTTTGTCTCTAAAATTCATGCCATGGGCAACCGTGCCATAGCTTTATGAGAGATGGGGATAAAGGAACCCTTTGATTGTTGGTAAACTGATTCAACCACCTCGGAAATCAGGGTGGAGATTTCCCAAAAGTGTAGAACTAGAAATTCCACTCAACCCAGGTGTCCCCTTCTTGCTATCCTCTCAACGCAGTTAAAGACATCAGCTTACAGGGATCCACGCACACCCATGTTTAAGGCAGCAAAACTCGTAATCGCTAAATCTCGGAAACAGCCTATATGTCCATCAACAGAGGAATGGATAGAGAAAATGCGGTATCTGCTCAAGGTAGAGTACTGAGCTACCACAAAGAAGGAGAAGCCGAGTCACGTGCAGGAAAATAGTGTTAAGGAAATAAACTGTGCATACAGTTTAAATATTGCTTGGTTTCTCTTATACAGGAAACAAAAAAAGAAAGAAACAAAAGAGCGAAATAAAAGATAAATAATAGGAAACAGAAAGCTAAATCTTTCAAAAATGAGAAGAGGATCTAGAGCTGGCAGAGGGAGGAGAAGGAGGGAAAGGGGAGACAAAAAGAATTAGGATGTGTCATGCACGCAAACCAACTCCCCATGGCGCATGGGATCATGTGCAGCAAACAGACTTATGAAAAGGTGAGAGAGAAAGGAACCTGACCTGGCATGAGCTGGGGCTGCATTCCAATCAGATGGGGTACCCTTGGGAACCTCGGGTTAGGTACCGCTCATCATACAAGAGGCCACCTGGGGTCAGGGGTGACCTGCGAGCCCTGCTAAGCCCAAATTTGCTGTCGGACACTTCCTTTTTCCATGGCTCTGTGCTCCAGGGAGCCTGAGGGCGAGCTGTGGAATGGTCCACCCTCAGCCCACGCAGAGGGTCCCCCGACGGTGCCACTCAGAGAGGGCGCCATCCGCTCGGCCACCCCTTTTCTTCCATCCCATCCCTTCCATTCTTCACACCGTGGGTGCGGCCTTGCTCACAGGATTAGGTTTCTCTGAAATGTCTGGGTTCTCTCTTGGTGGAAAGAGAACCCTACAGTGAATCTCAGTGTCGGTGGTTCCCTAAGTGCGGGCCCCATGGCTGCAGGAGGGAAGGAGTCAGGGTGCCAGGGGCTTTAACGCTGTGCACCCTGTCTCGGGTTTGTGTAGCTACTGCCTCCTGAGTTCCTTCCGTCCTGGTCTTCACTGTGTCCCCACCATGTGCATGCTCTTCTTCGTCCCTCCTTAGCCACCTGCTCATCCCTGCAGCCTCACAGGACAGGCTGCCCTCCTTCCAAGAACCCTCTGCCTCCCGGAACCCCATCCTCCTTGGAGTGCAGCTCCACATGCACCTCTGTAGGATGTGGGTGACCTTAGGAGACACACCTGGCCCAGAGCATGAAGAGTCAAGCTTTCCTGACACTTTTGTCAAGAGCAGTAAGGGCAAACCTTTCAGTGATAGGCACCAGCCGGCTGCAGGGCACTTGCCCTAAGCTCGCCACTGCCAGTCTAGACTTTCAGAAATTTTGCCTCCTGGGAATTGGACAATGTGATGTAAGGATGGGGAGGCCTAATGAGCCCTTCCTGCCACAGCTTGTCAAAGTCAAGTGCGAAGCCCACAGCTGAGCTCACTGTAGCACAGCAGCTCTTGCGCCTGAGAGTTGGGTGATGTGACGTGCACACTGCAGGGTACGCATCACCCGCCCAGCCAACCTGCACTCAGGATGTATTGGGCGGTGTGGATGCAGGGCACAGTTGGGATTCTCTCAGAGAATCCTGCTCAGCTGCAGGTTTATCTGCTTGTTCCTGTGAAGCTCTTAGCTATGAATAAGTCAATCAGGAGCAGGGATGAATAGTCAGAGCGAAGCTGAATGCCACCCCACCTCTGTGTCTGGCAGCTAGTCTGAGATGTCAGCAGTGTTTATGTCAAGAAGACTCCTAGGGAGACTGGCATAAGCCTGGGGAGCAGTACCCTGTCCCTCCCCTGGCTGATGAGGTCATGCCTGAGGAAAAGTTGGCCAGATACCCTTGGAAGCCCAGAACATGCCACATTCTATAACAATTGCTTCTGCTGCCGTGGAAAGAGAGGGGAGGGATCTTATTATGTGTCTCCTTGGCTGCCTCTCAGAGGTGACCCTGCCCAGCAAAAATGGAGGGAGGGGAGGGGAAGTGATAAAAAAAAAGGAATTACGACGTGTTAGGTAGATGTGCCCAATGAGACATGTGAACATTATGTTCTTCAATCATGTCCTTAATAAAAATTATTTTTAAAAAAGTTAAAAATAATGATGCAATGCACATTTCAAAGTGGCCAAGAGACTAGATTTTATGTTTGCACCATACATGCAGAATGTCAAATATTTGAGGAGATGAATAGATTTAATCATGTCATAGATACAAGTGGTAAACTGATTGAAACATGTTGAATGTTGGAATTTTTTTTAAAACGATGCAGTAAAAATCACATTGCCATTAACCTCCCTCAACATCCTCCCCCTTGTTTTGCACACACTTATCCCACACTTCCTGCCACTTTCTGAGGCAGCTCTGAAAGTGCTCTTTCCTGAGTGTCTCCGAGGTGTGATCAAAAGTACAGTGCGGGCTGCTGCAAGCTCCACCCAGTGGAAAGGCGGCCCCATAAAAACGTAGCGCTGTGTCCTAATCTACCTCACACACCACACCTTGCACCAGGCAACTCTGGCTCTTCCCTCAAATCAAAATGACCATGATAGGTCAATATTTTTAATCAATTCAAGAATTCTGGCAGCCAAGACAACACCACTAAAGACACTCGTGCATACCGCTGGCACCATTGGAAAGCTTGCCTCCTGCAGGCAGCCAGCATGGGTAGGGGAACACAGCCAGGTATGTCCTAGTCACTTTCAGGCCACCACTGGAGACTTACTTCCTTCGGGCAGCCAGTGCCCACTGGAAGAATCAGACAAACACACCTCTGTGTACCTGTCACCATTGGGGGAGTCCTGGTGTAGACACGCAGGCTGAGAGAAGACACAGCCATGCAGCCACGCACCCCTGGCTGTCAGGGAAGCCTCAGTGTAGCTGCATGGGTCTGCAGAAGCCTGCTCCATACCCTGCTACCTTCTTGGAAACCTGGGTTCAGAGAATCCCAGGTGCCTGTCCCATTCCCATAAACCATGGAGGGGCAGTCAATGTGGGCAGTGCCTGGCACCCCACAACTGGCTTGTTGGGAGGAACCCAGGAGAATCTTAAAACAAAGGAATAAAGACAATGTCAGACCTCCAGCCACACAGAACAAGTCTGGGAGATGCAACTGAAGTAAGGGCACAACTTCATGAGACTGTAAAAGTAATCAGATCAGAAACAGTATCTCAGGTAAAAGAAGAAATCACAAACATAATGAAAGAATTGCTCAGCATATCTGAAGAAGACATAGATAGACAGTCATAGGAAAATGGTGAAAATCTTGAATGAACAATATAGGAAGGAATTACAATGCATGAAACATATTCAAAGAGAGATTCAGGAAATTAAAAAGTCGATAAAAATTGGCAAAACCACTTGAAAGAGACTGAAGAAAGACTTTTAGATCTCAAAGACAGGATCACAGTTAGCAAACGTGAAAGGAAAGACTCTTAAAAGTTACAAGGAACCAGGAAATAACAATTCAACAACTGTAAGATCACACAAAGAAAAATAATTTGACAGTGATAGGTATCAGTGAAGAAGTAAGGGGTCAGCACTGTTTACAGAAGTAATAGCAGAAAGCTTCCTGAATATGGGAAAAGGTTGTGGCATGCAGATAAATGAGGTATATAGAACTCCAGCTAGCCATAAGCAAAGTATTTCTACACCCAGACATATAATAATCAAAATCCCAGAAATTCAGCACAAGAGCAGAATATTAAAAGCTATTAGAGAAAAGAAACAGATCATCTATATAGGAAAACCCATCGGAATCATGGCAGACATCTCAACACAAACCATCAAGTCAAGAAGAGTTGGGAGTGAAGTGTTTCAAATTCTGAAAGAAAACAACTTCCAACCCAGATTAGTATACCCTGAAAAACTATCCTTCAAAGTTGATGGAAAATAAGATATTTCCATGATCAAGAACAACTGAAGGAATTCATGACCACCAAACCAACCCTACAGAGAGAGCTGAAGGGTATTCTAGAGAGAGATAAAGATGATCATGGTTCCAGGAACAGCAGCAGAGGAGGATCACTCAACAAGACAGGCAACTGAATGAAAGGGAAAAGTGGAGGGTCAACAAGAGGAGGACAGCAGGACAGAGATGAACCAGTGCATACTGGTTGTAACCATTAAGGCAGATGGCCTCAGGTCAGCACTAAAAAGAAACACAGGGAGAGTGGATCAAGAAATAAGATCCATCAATCTTACACAAGAAACACATTTAGCTCAAAGGAAATTCATAGACTGAAAATCAAAGGAGAAAAAACAATTGTTCCATATGACAATTGTTCCAGAAAAAAGCAAGAATAACTTGCCCATCAACTGCAGAATGGATAAGAGAGATATGGTATTTTCAAACAATGGAAAGCTGCCCAGCTATAAAGTAGGATAATCTCTTGTAGGTAAATGGATGCAATTGGAGATCATGCTCATGGGAGAAATGGTTTGGACTCATATGGGTGAATGAGTTATCTCCCAAGCATAAAAAAACTGAAGGAGTTAGTGGGATCCAAAAAGCACAATAGATACTGCAAAAGTGATAAGGAAGAAAACACCTAAAAAGGGAAAGTGGTAACCACTGTTAATTTCCTATTATCTTGTTTTGAATTGTATCATTTCCATACTTTTGTTAGCTTTGGTTTTATTCCATCTTGTTAGATTTTACTGTGTCTGATGGTATGGGCAGCTATTTTGAAGATAATGAGGTATATTATGGTAACTGTTGCAATCAGGGGTTGTGCAGAGAACAGTTACAATCAGGACACAAAATTTATAATATTATTTTATGATGGTCACCCAGAGTTAACACAAGAAAGTACAGGAAATCTGTCCACAACACTAAAGGCAGAATATTCAGCCAAGGACCTTCATCCCACAGCAATGTCTTCTATGAGTCCAGATGAAGACTAGAGCCCATGACAATGCCTCCCACGAATCCAACTGGAGGTCTAGAGCCCACGAGAAGGACTCATGCCAGTCTGTTTTACACATCCATGGTGGGAAGGCCCAAAGGTCAGTGGTGGATGCTAGAAAGTCTATGCCAGCAGGGTGAAGGAGCTGTGCTGGTAGGTTGAGGGTTCTACACTGGTGTGAGTGTGAGAAGTCACTCTCACTACAAAGACTAGGGCTGTCCTGAAAAGCACCACAGCCATCCTCAGTAACACAGAGGTCCTGAGCTTCTCCGACGATAAGAACAGTCCAGTGCATGTCGGGAAGCCAATGTGACGAGTTTGTCCTGGGTGATTAAATGGCACATGTCTTCCCCTCAGAGACAGTAAGTGATGCTAGATGTAAGGACCAGAGCTGCTCCAAAGTGGACCACAGCCACTCTCACCAACAGGTCCTGAGCTCCTCTGATAGCAATAGTGAACTCACCCTGGGGAAGCTGGTTACAAGCTCCTCCAGAACCAACGGTTCAAACAGCAACATGTAGGAGAACCCACAGTGCCTAGCTTCTCCTCCACGTCTCTGTTTATACTGGCAACTTCCTCAGGTGGCACATCTACGCTCTGCGCCATGCTGCTTTAATTCAGCTGGTGTTAAGTTGACCACCAGTTTTTAATCCATAACAGTAACCATTGCTGATTTTCTGTTACCATGCTTTCCTATGATGCTTTCGTTCTTTTGATTGATTTTGTTTGATTGGATTTTGTTATGTGTGATAATAAAAGACAGCTATTTTGAAGAAAACAAGAGACATTATAGTAGCCATTGTTCATTTCCTGTTATTTTGTTTTAAAGCCCTGCATTCATTCTTTTGTTTTGATTGCTTTTAGTCTGTTTTGTATTGCTTGGTTTTATTGTGTGTGAAGGGATGGACTGCTATTTTTAAGAAAACAAGAGACATTGTGGTAGCCATTGTTGATTTCCTATTATCTTGTTTTGAAGTCCTATAATGCTTTCAATTTTGGTTTTAATTGGTTTATTCTGTTTTGTTTTGTTTGATTTTATTGTGTGTGAAGGTATGGACAGCTATTCCGAAGAACATGAGAGACATTATGGTGGTCATTGTTGACTTCCTGTTGTTTTGAAGTCCTGTATGCTTGCATTGTTCAGTTTTGATTTGCTTTATTCCACTTTGTTTTGTTTTGTTCTCTTTAAAATAAAAAAAAAAGAGAAAGTGGCAAGAATGGTGGGATAAGTGTGTTGGAAACCAGGCAGAGTATTTTGAAGGAGACTCATGATTATGTGTCTTTTGCTTTAGTAAATTTTAAAAATTTAAACATTTAGCACATCTTCTATGTGTCTATCTATCTACCTATCAATCACACAATCACATATTTCATAAATATTGTGATTTTCTCCTTATCAGTTAAACATTGTAAAAAGAGACCCCTCAACAGAGTGGTCCTGTCTCTGGGCGGTGTTTCAGGGCTGGTGACTGGAGAGGCAGGGTACCCTCAGCTCTAGTTCAAACTCCTGGCTCTTTGCTTTGAATATAGATCAGGAATTCTGTGCACCTGGTGACATCAAAGATTCAGTGGACACATTTGGGGACTTCCGTGAGAGTGAGCTGAGAACCAGGGCTACCTGGACCTTTATTGTAGTAATTTGGTTTTATTTGTAGTTTTTGTTGCCTTTACAATCTCATTCCGGACTGGCTAATAACAAATAAATAATTGACATGGTCTGGAAAATGAAAGGCAAGGAAAAATGAGTATGTCCACCCCGTGTGTAAAGGTCACCTTGGACCTCAGCCTGGCTCCTCTCTTCTATTTGTGATAGGTCGAGTGGCTTGTGAACATGGTGCTGGGGAAGGGTGGGGTGCTGAGGGTCCCCTGTCATGAGTCTTCTGGGGCCAGAGTAGAGTGGGAGATGGGTGAGTGTCTACCCCTGGCAGCCCATCCTCTTGGCCACTGGTTCACTAAGTCCCCAGTCGAACTCGATTCCTGTGTGTAAAATATTTGATTTAGGGAAAGGTCATGCAAACAGTTGTCTCTGAGTATTCTCATGGGGCTAATGTATGGGTCCAGAGCTCACTGGCTGATGGCAAGGGGAGGGATCTAGACCCTGGTCAGGTAAGCTTTGATGGCAGAACTTGGAGAGGGATCTTTCAGAGCTGGGAAGGGGAGGCCCACTGGCCAGTAGCCTCAGACATCTGGTGGGGGGGTCAACACTAAGAGCAGGTAGGAGAGACAGCACACCCCTAGCTGAGGTATAGAGTGGGGCTCTACAAGGTGCAAAACATAGCTTCTTATCCTTTCCCTAAGTGTCGGTTGCTGCTTTTTTTTAATTGGCTGGGAAGTTTCATGAAAAGAGTAAGGCCTGTAGCATAGAGGGACATGGGGAGGTCAGAACAGGACTCGCAACTTCAAGAATGCAGCCAATGCTTCCGAGTTCAGAGCACAAGCTTTGGACAGGTCACCCCCTGCCCACTGACTGGCAGGCCCACTCATTATGGGTGGTGGTAAGCATGCCGTTTTGGGTAGAGTTCTCCGGTCCATCTCCCAAGTAGGGTGATAGCAGGCAGAGGGTGGGCCCATAGTGCCTGCTGGGTCAAGTTCCATGGAGACAGAACTCGCTGGCCCATCCTTAGCTCTGCTGCATCTGAGGCCATTTGTCTATAACATAGGGATAGTAATTGTGTCTGTCGTACAAGAAAATTGTGGCAACCACATGAGAAAAGTCATGTCAAGTGCTTCTCAAAGTGCCTGGCAATCAATAAGCACTCGATAAACATTGACATCATTATGGGCCGTTGCACGTGTGGATGCTATGGAGGTGCCTGTCACAGTGGATCGTGATTTATGCTAGAGGCTGATGGAAAGTATTTATTTTGGTTATTTTTGTCTCAGGAGTACTAGAGGGGATAATAAAAATAAAAAAAGGCAGGTATTTTTTTTTACTTTATTTGCAAGCATGGTTTAGTTGATGAAATCAGATGTCTCTTCTGATATATTTTCTCCCTGTTAACTGGAACATAAAATCCCATCTAAATATAACCAAGGAGAGTCCATCCACATGCAGGGTCTGGTAGACCAGATGGCTGAACACCAGATTGCAGTTATGTTGTTATGTGGGAAGGTTCAATAATTAAGGGTCATTCTTCCACCTCATTAAAATATTTTTAGACAATACACAGGATCTTTTTCTTGGAGAGCCAAATGGTGATTCACACATATTTCTCATTTAAAGACTTGGTTGGAAACATTAAGGCCAAAATGGGCAGCAAGTTGGAACGGAACCCTTGTGTTCCAGTACACTGTACCTGACTCCAGAAGATTCTCCTGGTGTATCACCTGCCCCGGATCACACGGAAGAGGGAGGAGACCAGAGCAGAGCAGTGAAACACCGGGACACTTTAAATCTGCAGGCTGGTGGGTCCTGAGAATGTGCCCAGGGTGTGACAGTCCTGGGCCAGGGCGAAGCCATTATCACCACTAGCATTTACATCACAATGTGGCAAACACTCTGGGACTTTGTACCAAAGACACATCAAACAAAATACCCGGTGAGTTTAGGGCCCGTATCACATTAGCAGTGATGCAGGAGAGAGAAACCTGTGGTGCTTTTTAGTAAGAAATCTAGGTAGGTAAAAGGGACCCCTCAACCTGTAACCTGTATTAAGACAGGAAAAATCTCTTTCTCTTTCTTTCTTTCTTTCTTTCTTTCTTTCTTTCTTTCTTTCTTTCTTTCTTTCTTTCTTCCTTCCTTCCTTCCTTCCTTCCTTCCTTTCTTTCTTTCTTTCTTTCTTTCTTTCTTTCTTTCTTTCTTTCTTTCTCTTTCTTTCTCTCTCTTTCTCTCTTCCTTCCTTTTTCCTTCCTTTCTTTTTTCCTTCCTTCCTTTTTTCCTTCCTTCCTTCCTTTTTTTGGATAAAAACATGCAACATGAGACCTACCCTCTTCCCAGCTCTTCGAAAGTGCAGTATCTCCCTATGCACTCTAAGCTGTTGTAAAGCAGATTTCTGTGTTCACTGTGTATTGCTGAAACTTTATACCCTCAAGAGCAAGCCTTCATTCCCCTGCACACAGGCTCTAGTACCCACTTCACACTTTGATTATCTAAGTTTGACTATTTCAGATCCCTCCTGGTAGATGCAAGTCACATCTGTCCTTTTGCGACTTGTTTGCCACGTTTGATGTAATATACTTCTTTTCTAAAGCTGAATAATGTTTCACAGTGCCTTCTTGCTGCATTTTCTTTTCCATGTGTCTGCTGAAGGCTGTAGAGGTTGCTGTCGCATCTCGGTTGTTGTGAGTAATGCTACCACAAATGTAGGGATGTAGGTATTTCTTTGAGCTCTGATTTCAGTCCTTTGGCTAAGTACCAAGCTGGAGGAGTGGGGGATTATATGGTACTTCTGTTTTTAAGAAGAACCTCCGCACTGCTTTACTTAGCAGCTGTACCATTTCACAATGCTGCCAACAATGTATGAAGATTTCATTCCACCTCTTTGCTTTGTCTACCTCTTTGTACTGTCTTTAGTTTTTGCTTGTGGTGCTAGGGATTGAACCCGATCCCTAATGCATGCTAAGCAAGTGTTAAGTAGCTACATCCACATCCCTCTTTTCATTTTATTTTGAGAGAAACTCTCATTAAAGTTCTCACGTTGACCTCAAATTTGCAATCCTCCTGCCTCAGCCTCCCAAGGTGCTAGGATTACAGATACATGCCACCAAGTCAGGATTTTAACAACTATTATTTTATTACATAGATATCATTTTAATATAGCATATTCTTAACTGGTCAAAGGAGATATCTCGCTGTGGCTTTAATTTAGAGGTCTGTATGCCTGGTGAGCATTTGTGCATCTTGTACATATGCATTTGACTCTTTTGCTCAATTTTCAACTGGATTATTTGTTCTTTTGATATTGAATTGTAGGAGTTCCTTATATCTTTCAGAAATTTATCCCTCAGATACGTGGTTTGCAAATGTTGTCTCAATCAGCAGGTGGCTTTTTTGTTTTGTGAACTATTTCCTTTCCTGTCCAGAACTGATATGGTGCAGTTTCCTTTCCTTTGTAGTTTGATACGGTGCCACTTGTGTGTTTTTACTTTTTGCTGCTGGTGCTTTTGCTGCAAAATCTGATAAATCACTGCCCAAATCAGTGTCACTGCATTTCCCCTGTGCTTTCTTTGGGGAGCTGTACGGTTGCACGTGTGATGTTTAAGTCTCTGAACTATTTTAAATTTTTTACTATGTTTGGTGTAACATCGAAGTCCAAGTTTATTCTTTTGCATAGACATCTGGTTTTCCCAATGCCATGTTTTGAAGAGAGCACTTGGGTTTGTCTGGTTTGTTGGTTTTGCTGTGTCTCAGCATTTTCATTTGTAGTAATGAGGGTGATATAAACTACAAAAATTACTGTGAATACACAACCATCCTGGTAAAGAGAGCTGTATTTCTCTTTCTCTTACTCGCTCTCTTTCTTTTACCTCTTTTAACTTTGTACTAGATTAAGTTTTGTAATCTCTTCCTGTATTTTTTTTACCTCTATTAAATTTGTGTATAAATTCAGTTTTGTGATGAGTGTGTCTACATTTCTTTTATAGATACATATTTCTTTTTTATTTCAAAGAGAATAAAACAAAACAGAACAATGAGAACAATAGTGGATTTCAAAACAAGATAGTAGGAAACCAACAATAGTTACTATATTGCACATTGTTATTCTCTAAAAGTTGCTCAGACTACTAGATAGAGGCATATAAAGTTAATCAAACAATATAAGGACTATGTTGTTTATTTCCATTGCTCTCATTTCAGAAATTGCAGGTGTGTGACTTCTAATCTTTTTTGTGTCTATGTCTCTTGGACTTGTTCTGGGTGGGCTGGAGGTCCTAGATTGAACCTTGCTCCTTCGTCTTGACATTTTCCTGTGCTCCTCTGAATCAGCTGGTTGCCGAGTCCCAGGTGCTTCCTGCAGTGCAAGTGATTGGGATGGACACTTGAGTTCCCCCGATCTGAGATTCCTGGGGAGTGGAGAGGTGCAGGGTGGCAGCCCGCTGATGTTCCCCTGATGGCAGCCCGGCCCCGGGGCCAACATCTGCATTTCTGACTGATTAACTTTCTTATGTGCCCTGTGGTAAGATTGCTACCAATCATACTCTAATGATCAATGCACAAGGGAACCCCATTTGAGGATCCACATTCTAAGCAAAGTATCTCACTCGAGCTATGAACATCTTAATTATAAAGCCCAATATAAAATCAAATATATGTTTCTATGACAAATTTTTAAACTTTCACAAAACATTCAGTGACCATAATTTCCTCTGTACCCATCATATTTATTCATGGTATGCGTGGCCTTACTTTAGTTGGTTACCCTGAGGACTCTAACAGAGCATAACTTCTTAAAACTCTGCTCCATTTAAATTTTCTTACCCAAGGAACAATTCAGTATAGAATGTTTGGAGGAATGAACTCTTGAGTAAAACCTTGACATCTGACTCAGTTTGGTGTACAAAAGAATAGTATTTTAGTTTTGATATCCTTATTTTGATAGTCCTTTAGAAGTCAGGACCCCGCTTTTGAATGCACCTCTTGGAGAAGGATGAGGAAGCAAATTATGATGAAACCTTCACCACTCCATAAAGGCCTCTCACTGAATTTATTTTTAGCAACTCATTGGTTTCCAGTTCTCCCAGAAAGTCACTCAATAAGCAAATAGTCAGATTAACATGTGCTTTTCTTAATCAAACACAGCCTGAGATGTTTGTTCTGCACTAGGAATCTGAAATGGGCTTCATAGGCCCATTCAGCAGTCAAACACTCTCATTTCAACCTCCCTTCAAATATTGGGCCAATCAGCCTAATAGAGTCATAGTTTCTGTTTCTATCATTTTGAATCTGTCTCTCTTGACTTGTTCATTATTAATCCAGCCAAATCTTTGTTTAATCAGGTGCCTCAATTATTTAATACCTGTCTCTTTTCCCAAAAGATAAAACAATTCTAAGAAAAATTCTAAGGTAATATGATTTTTAAAAAGAAAAATAGCCAGACTCTAAGCTCAGACTGGAACCAGGGCAAATCACTTCTCACTTCAGTTCTTTGCATTCATTCCTGCGCAGTGAAGAGCACCCTTAGAATGGTGACCCCCCCCAAACTCTCAGAGCCCCCAAGATCCTCCAGCATCCACAGATTTCTCTGTGGAGGTAAACACATTCTTAACCCAAAATACAAATGAGAAGTATTTCTTGGCTTAAGAGTCTCAGAGAGTTGCACTAATTCATTGATTCTCCAAGCATTTCACTTACCAGAGCTATTAAGACATTCTGTTATTGCATGTGAGTTAAAAAATTTGTGAATTTTATAATTTCACTTCATAGTCACTAAGGAGCTCAGAATAGTTCATCGGAGAGGTCACTTTGCCTTTGCCTTCAAGGGCTTTAGAAATGTCTTCTTACATTTTCTTAAGATTTTTTTAAAGCACGAGGCAGTCTTTTTCTCCTTCTATTTTATATTCATATGCAGTGATTGGTGCCTTTGTCTGTCTTTCAGGGATCAGAAGGGACCCAGGTCATAGACCAGAGTAGGACAAATGCCCTTATACTGGTTTCTGTAAAGAAGGTTCAATCCTGAACACAATGCAAAGTCATCTCTCCCTCCTCTGCCATCTCTTGCAAACCTTTGCTTTTTCCCAGCATTCAGCCTGACTTGAACCTTGCCAACTCACTACAAGGAAACATACTGATTTTTAAAAGATGCTTGTGAAATGCCTTGAGCACAGAGAGTTTCCTATTAGACACCACTGCTTGATAAATTGAGCTTAACTGGTTGTTTGCTAAACTGGTCTGCCCAGACATGGTGCGTAGAGAAGTTGAGTGGGTTAGAAGAGGCGCAGATGAGCAGATAGGTGGCAGAGACACATCCAGGGTTCCTGCGTGAGAGACGGAGTGTAGCCAGGACTGTGCTGACGAGAGCAGCATCACTCCCCAGGGGCAGAGCCCAGTTGTGGGCTCTGGGACTGAGTCATGAAGGTGGAGCCTATTTCTCAGTCTCCTTCCGGGGCTAAGGCAGCTGTGGGCTTCCTTGAGAGAGCTGCAGCCAAGTAGCACTGGCCAAAGATAATAACACCAGAGAGAGGTTGTCCATATCTAAACATCATCGGGGCATTTGGTGGAAGCCCTGAGAGGGGGGGACTGAAAGCAGGACAGAGAGACAGAGAGACAGAGACAGAGACAGAGAGAGAGAACAGCAGGACGATGAGGCCAGAGAGCTCAGTGTCATAGCAGTCCAGATGCCAGCTCTGCTGAGAGACTGACAGAGTGAGGAACAGGAAATGCAAGTACTTCTGTAAAGCAGCCATTGATCTCCTGCTTATTCATGTCTGAGATGACAGCAGAAAGGTGAGATCTTCCTTTTAGGCAGAGACAGTAGAGCTCAAGGTCTGTTGTGAACTACGCATCACTGTTCAGGAAATTGGCGACATTTTTATAGATTTAGCACAAATACTTTCCTGAAGTCAGAAGTCTCACAGAGGACAGTAGGTGGATGGAAATACGATTTGGTGCAGGATGTATCTGTAAGCTTTCCATTGCTGACACCAAATACCTGACGCTGCAGTTTAAAGCAGGAGAATTTTATTTCAGCTTAGGGTTTCAGAAGTTCAGTCCAGGTTAAGCGCATCATGGCTGAAGGATGTGGTGGAGGAAAAATGCTCAACTCATGGCATCCAGGAAGCAGAGGTCGGCAAAAGAGCTAGACAAGAAGAAGCCAGGACCAGACAGAGTTCCTATGATCACGTTCCCAGTGGTCACTACACATGCTCACAATGGTCCTCTCCCTGTTTCCTCTCAAGCCAGTCCAGCTGACAGGGAAGATTGACATCCCAGCTGGGAACACATCCTGTTTTGTGTAGGAAAGGCCACAAATCCGTGCCCTTTCTGAAGGCATACACCCGTGTCCAGCGGTAATCAGGGTCAGCGGCCACCAGCAAGGCAGGACATGGTCCCTGCGGCCACTGTCCATGTAAACCAACCAAATGCATCAGCCCATTCTGGGAGATAGAAGAGGCATTGTGGAGAAGCTTTTCAGTGCTTGCTTCCTTTGTGCTCCCAGAGCGACCGCACCCGGAAGTGCCCCTGCCACCCTGACGGAGTGGCTCTCCGCTCAGCTCCTCCTCTACCCTCTCCCACATCCATCTCAGGCTGTCCCACTGCCTCCTTCTGGCTTTTTAGCTCGGCTTCTCTAGGGTAAAAACAGACTGGTTGGAACAATAGCAACTCAGTGATAAATAGGAAAAATAGAGCTGACATTTCACAGTTTCACATCATCGCATCTGACACAGTCGTGCCACAAGGTGGGCCCTATCAGCTAGGTTTTAAATGGGTGCAGTGGAAACGCAGAAGTATTGGATCGTTTAGCTGTGATGCATTGTTCTGTCTCCAGCCTGTGCTGGGGCATTTCTCAGGCCATGTTGCATGTCTGGCTCTGAGCTGGAGCTGGCCAGGATGGACGCCTGAGTGACTTGGGATGGGAGGTGCCCTGGCTGCTGTGCCACTGCACACAGGAGAGCCACTCCAGGGTCGCACATCCCCAAGGGTCACCGGTGCTCTTGGTGCTCTGCAGTAAGTTTAACCCTCAGCGCTGAGCCCCCTGGGCAGACCTGCACACCCTCTACCCCTTCCCAAGTATGCAGAGCCACTCCTAGCCTGCCTTGTTACTCTAGAATGCTCGGCTCTGCTCCCAGAATGAGGCTCTGCCCTGCGTACTCACTACCATGGCTCTGCGGGGGCAGGTGCGGGTTCCATGCTGGGTGAAGCTTTGGTCTCTGTGTCTGTGCACGTGGTGATATCCAGGCCTCTGTCCCATCATGCTCCTCTGCTGTACCTATTCACACCCAAAGGCGCTTTCCCAAACGATGATACCTTTGAACTACCAATTAAGAACGGATTATAATGCAGGAAAGATCTTTGTCTCTAAAAGATTTATACTTTATAAGGACAGTAACACTCCTTATAAAATAGCTGTCTATAAAGGCACAGTTGATTACAAACAGGACACAAGAGAAAACTGGTTTGATGGTGAGTTGAAAGAAATAAATCTATGGTTCAGAATTCAGAGTAGTTCATGAAAGCTGGCCTAGCAGAGGAGCCAACTGTGAGGTTGTCAAACAGGTGACTTTTGATGTAGATAACTTTCCCTCTTTCTATCCTCTATTTCGTTTTGTTCCATTGTGTTCCTTATTGTTTCATCCCTTCTGCTTCCTGTGGGTTTAGTGTGCTTTGCTCTTGCAGGTTTATTAAGGTGAAATGGTAGATTATTGATTTGAAGTCTTTTTGTCTTTCTTAATATAAGTTTACAGCTTCAGTTTACCTCCCAAGTCTGTGTTTGGTGCATCCCTTGAGTACTGGTATGTGGAATTTTTATTTTAATTTTGTTCCAAGTATTTTTTTATTTACCTTGTGCTTTCCTCATTAATCCTTTGGCTACTTATGAGGGTGTTGCTCTATTTCCACATGTTTGTATACACGTTTCAGTTTTCCATCTGTTATTGATTTCTACATCCATTCCATTGTGATGAGAAGATACTCTGGATGATTTGATTTCGATCATTTTGAAAATTAATAAGACTTGTTTTGTCACCCAACACATGGTGACCGCCAGGAAATGTGTACTGTGCCATTGCTGGTGTGTCTGCCATAACTCAATGTGGCCAGGCTCTAACAGGTGTTCCGGCTGGGACAGACTGAAGCCATGTCAACAATGACACACAGAACATTCAACTCCTCCTTTTCTCTCCTAACATCTCACTGAAGGTACATCCCTTGAGTGTTGGGATGGGAGATTTTTATTTTAATTCAGCTCGAAGTATTTTTTTCAATTTTCCTTGTTCTTTCCCCATTAATCCTTTGGCTACTTATGAGGGTGTTATATAAACATGTGCTATTTTAGGGAACCCTTTAAAATGATAAACTCCTGGAAGACATCACTGAACTTGAAAGTGCAATTTCTAGCTTCTTTGAGATTCATTTTGGTTTGGGAAGAAAGAGCTAAGCTGTGTAGAAACTCAATGCACAGCCATATGTGTAGGTAGAACTAATGTTCTAGCTGGTTGAGTGCATAGGTGTGACATGGAGCTAAAGTGAATTAGTGTAAGGAGCAATTGACCTGCAAGTAGGGTGACAATCAAATTGATCAATAGGTACGGGGTAAAAGAGAGAATGAGAGGGAGAAGTGGGATTGTTAATATCACAACTAGAAACTGGGTCAACCCTGGAAAAGCCTAGAGGTCTGATCACCGGACAAGGGTTCCCCATGTTCCGGGAACATTTGGAGGCTTTACTCTTCCCCGACACAACAGAGAAAGACCAAGATGCTTGTTGTCCTCCTAATGGAGCACCTCAGCTTCTCAGGGCTTTGTTTCCAACTCCGACAGGAGTACAGTTTTCAGCAGTTTCCGCTGAGCTGTGCCAACCTCACATCTGAGGGCTCCTCCTGCCTTCTGGTCCCTCCAGGTGCTATCTGCCCCATCCCTGCTAGAATCTGCACCTGACGATGGCTCAGAATACGTGGGTGTACAGGGCTCTTTGGACTTTGCCAAAGAGATGGCAGGTGAAAGGATGTGTGTGCCAAGAAACACTGTTCTGACTCCAGAGGCCAGTGTGTTCCTTCCGAGGCACCGATGCCTGTGAAATTCTTTACACCCTGCACAAACCTCCTGGCCCACAGTCTTACTGCAACACTTCTACCCCCCCAAGCTGCATTGCAAGACTTTTCCTAATTCCTTTCTCTTCTAATCCCTCTCCCAGCTCCTGAGGATTCTTAAGACCTGGGCCATAGAGACAGACTTAAACTAATTACCTTTATTCCATTTTATCTATCCACTCATCTTATCCACTCATCTTATTTTCCTCAGGAAATTCACTATGGCTTTGAAAAGAAAAAAAAAAAGCTCTCTGTCCTGCTGAACAACTCTCACATAAAGCTAATCTTACACCGTAATTAATGATGGGGTACTTGCTGCATTATGTTGTTGGTATGATGGGGTACTTCATACTGCATTATGTTGTTTGAAAGCAATTAGGTAAAATATCACAAAACCAAAAACAAGCTTGTTCCAGGGATTGCTGTGGACATTTTAACAAAATACTTGCCAAGAGAAATGGGTTGTCAAAATAAAACAGGCTTTTCTCCTGCCAGGGAGACATCCCTTTTTATTTCATATAGAGAAAAGAACAGATTTGCAGTCAGTCTTTGATGAGGACACAGAGTCACTGAAAGGATTGTAGTGGCACTGGGGGAGTATACCCCACCCCCTGCCTTGGACACTTGCTATACATGGGATGCACACTGGGCAGCTGTTTATGAGGACTGTCATTCACCAGCGTGTGTGTCCTCTGGGCTGCGCTGGCGGGCAGGGGTGGTAGCTCCTTCCATTGCATTATGTTCTGAACATAAGCTGTGATCCGTTTCTGTCCAGGATCACAGATGATGTTCCCGCTCAGAAGCTGCCTTTTGCTGGTCCCTCACCTCGACAGAGGCCTATTAGTTGTGATTTGCATGACTTCTCCAGCAGCAGGCTGAGTTTGTCCCTGGGGAGGACACAAGATCATGGTGCCTCCCAGGAAAAGCTGAAGTCCTAGTTGCCATGAACACAAGGGGAAGGGGCTTGGAAAGGCATAGCTGACCATGGAGGGAGGAGAGAAAGGAATTTGACAGCGGTTCCATGGAGGGATATAAACTGCATGTGACAGGCGCCTGAGGCCACTGGGATGGGTCACTGTCTCTTCCCATGGGCCTGATGTCCTGACATTCCTACCCCAGGCAGGGTTTACTGCATCCCTGAAACTACTTTTACCCTGGAAGAAGCTCTCAGATGATCTGTGGGTTGCTGCGGGGATACTGAACCCTACAATAAAAGTAGCTCCATATCTGGCAGTAGCCATGCTTTTGGACACAGATCTGAATGTGACCTCTGCAGGGACCCAGGCCTGAGTTTCTCCCTGGAGTCTGGGAGGTGTCATTGCACAAATTGCATGTTTGCCAAGGGAGATCCTGTCATGCTCACCACCTTTGGCTCAGTCCCTTGTGCTGTGGGATTTGCTATCTGCACAGGAAAGAGTTAGTGTCCTCCATGAGTTCATTGGCGTTAGAGTGACCAACTTTAATGAGCAGCTTTACCTAGAGAGTTGTCTACCTGGCCAGCTGCAGCTGTGCCCCTCAGCTTGTGCTTGATTTTTTCTGCACCTCCACGCTGCCCTCCGCCAGTCTCCGATAGTCAGGGGCAGCCAGTGTTGCAGCTGTGGCCTGAAGTTCACGTCCAGAGACACAGCTGCCAGGCAGCAAAGGACAGATGACCCGACCTCCACCGTCCTGCTGAGGCTCCTTCTCCCTGACTTGAGCCTCTGCAGTTGTCAGCTGTGTGCACGGTGGACATAAACTGCACCCCCAGGCTGAGGAGAAGCTGGGGGAGTAGGATGGCGGCACCGAGAGGGAGCTCAGAGGAGGAACTTCGGCTTCCCGAAGGACTCCGCAGTTTTCCCCACTCAAAGCTGATCCCAATGAAACACGATGGGGGAGATGACTTGGCATCTAGTGATAGCCGGAGCCACTAGTGCACATCTTGCAAGCTGTGAGTACCATTTCCTCTTCTGCCGAATCACCCTGCGATATCTGCCAGGCTTCATAAGACACTTTGCCATGAAAGGGCCCTGTCCTGTCTTGGAGGGATGTCCATTCACCTCCCACCACATTCCTGTCTCCAGCATGGCGTAGGAGCACTGGGTGCCACGCGAGGGAAGGGCTGTCCGGCTCCACTCGATTTGTGCATTGTGCTTCCCTGGGTACCAAACGTCCCCTCATCTCATCGTGTCCTACCTGAGATCTGTGTCGCTACAGCTCTGACTGCCCTGTTGTTTGATCTCAGGTTTGGTGGGTGGGGATAAAGTACCGCCAGTGTGGTTCTGCTGTGAGAGAACCAGAGTGGGCCTGGTCCCACGTACCCTCAGTAGTACCAAGTGGAACATTAACTGGTTGACACCTGCACAGTACAGATGAAATAAAGCAAGAAGAGGCTGTGTAAGAGGGGCAAAGGCAACCACAGACAAGTCGCTGCCAGGAATACCTGGATGGAAGCCTTAGGGCCCTTCTGGACCCTCTGAGAGGAGTTCTTGATTTTTCCCTAGTGTGGCAGTGGCTGTGTGAGTGAAGATGGGACAGTGTGATTTGATTCATACACAGTGAGCAGGTAGTGAGTGAGTGAGACTCAAAGCAGGATCCTAGCAAGAGGTCTCAATTCTCCTTTAGTTTTGCAAGAGGTTGGAAGGTTGATGTGTGGAAAGATGATCCACTAAGTTTGGGAGATTCTAGGTTTGCTGCAATTTCTATTTGTCTTAAAACATTTGTGTTTCATTATTTTACACTCACCATGGGGAACTGATGCACTTGCACATCACACCCTTATTCTTTCTACGCCCCCCGCCTTCCATTGCTTGGCCCCTTCCCTTCCTGTTTTCTTTGCCATGAAAGGGCCCTGAGTTTCTCAGGCAGTGATCCACCTTCCTGTTTTCTAGTCTCTGTCTTTTATTTTGCTCTGTAATTTATTTATACTTAGGGTTTCCTCATAAAAGAGAAATCATGCAGTAATTGAGCTTGCATGTGTTAATTATTTCACTTAACAGTGTCTCAAGGTGCATCTGTTTTCCTACAAATGACTCAAGCTTATCCTTCTTTATGGCAGAGTGGTGCCCCATTGTGTATAAATACACCTTTTATCCATTCATTGGCTGGTGGACCTGTAGGCTGCTTCCAAGAGTTAGAGGCTACTTGAAGCTGGACTCCTGTAAGGTTTCCAGAAGGGCATGTGACATGCAGCATAGCCTGGACTTACCTGGTTGTGACATCTTGTGCTTAAGGATGACAATAGACCCTTATAGATCATGCACCAGACCGGTGCTGGGAAAACTGGCCTGGGCAATCTCAAATTTCTCTTCACTGCGGAGATTTGCTGGCTATACCCGCAAAGGGAAGACCAAAAAGTGGCATATTCCGGCAGAGGTCCTGGGGCGAAGTTGGGGAGATACCTGGCATGACCGGGCAGGGGGCCCATTGGAAACAGGTCACTTCTCGTACAATGATAATATGCATCAGGGAAATTATCAAAATCATATTTGTAGAATATTGGATTAGCAGAACATGTGATTAAATCAATAATTGGAATAGTAAGGGGGCTTTTCTCTTACTAATTACATCTGAAGGAACTAATATTGTCTCTAGGAATAAAAGGTGAAGCTTTGTTCCTTATGCAAATGAAGTTAGCTTAAAGAAAAATGTCTTGGAAGAACACCCTTTGGACTGTGGTTTATATATGTCTAGTGGAAAGATGCCCAAGGAGAAGAGGATAAGTAGTTTCATGAAACTTTATATAAATTCTAATTATAATAGAAATGAGTTCAATTCATAAATTGTGTACTTCTCTGGAAAGTTAAAAACTAGCCTGAAAATACAAAAATAAATTGGATCTTCCATTTATATACTTTTATATTTTTATACACACACATACCTTTTTCCTCCCAATAAATAACACATGCTCTTCTCTACGGGATAATTTTGCCAGTTGTTCAGGTTGGCGTCAGACCTCCCCCGCTCCTTCCTGAGTGTGTCTCGGGCAGCCTGAAGTTCCCCTTGCGGCCTGTTCTACCTGCTCACAGTTTGTGTGCAGGCTAAAGTCACCAGGCTTAAATCCTCATCAGCCCTACTTACTGGGGAAGCCATGGCGGGGCAGCTGATTGACTAGCTGGGTTACTGCTGGCTTAATATTGATCTGGCTATGTATCCCCTTGGCTTGCTAAATACGTTCTATAGAAATCAAGTGAGGTTTCTGATGTCTTAAAGGGAACGAGTTGCTCTTGTAGTCTTTGCCTAGGATCCAGCGTTCCATGGGGCTCAGCCCCTGGGGAGCTATGGCAGGCAAAGGGCAGGGCGCCACCCTTTGCGTAGGCTGCAGACTGGGACTGCTCTCCAGCCCTTCCATCCCTCCTCAGCTCTGACCTGGGATCCCCATTCTCCCTCCCACTGTGGTCACTTCCATTGCTCTTACCTTTCCCCTCATGGCCCCTGTGACTGTCCTGTCTCAGGTCCTTGTCTCGTTTTAAGCATCTTATCAGAGCACCCCCCTCAATGCTTGTCCCAAAGCCCCTCACTCTCCACCTCTGACAGGACTCTTCTTGTATTCACAGAGGTTACTGTGGCCTACGTGGTGACATCCATGCTCCTCAAGACACGAAAGACAGACATGTGACCACTATAGTAGCTGTCCTCCCTGGGGCCGATATACACATAGCAAAGTTCACCCTGGGCCAGGACTGTATTAACTGCCTTAAATGGTACCTTATTGATTTTGAAAATAAGTCGTTTTTATCATACCTCACAGAAATGGGCTCAGAGAGGTCAGCTAAAATCCCCCAGGTCAAACGGCTGGGGTCCCCCTCCCCATCACTTTCCCCTTGTCTCCCTGCCAGTTTGTTTGTCATTGTGCAGAGTTTCTGATGTTTCTGAGCAGTCGAGAAAGGCTGTCTGCCATGAGCAGAATCTTCCCTTAGGAGACAGAAGCTTGGAGGAAGTAGAAGACAGTGTGTTCTTTCTGTGAGCCTGAGAGAGGAGATGAGTGACAAGTGGCCTTGGAAGTGACAGCAGCCAGACAGGAAGTACAATACTGCTGCAGGAACCCGGGCAGTCATTCTCCTTCAACTTACTCACTTCAGTTTTTGAATAATTTGGAGTTAATCAAAGAGTAGATAAAGAGGGAAGAATCTGTGTTCAAATGGAAAGTGGCATGGGGGGCTGTCCATAACCTGGGCACAGGTCCCTCAATCTGGGACAGTCATTTTTGCTAGTGGCCTTTGAATCTATGGGGCACACTTGATCTTTGACTCCATCAGCTTGGTGACTCATTCCCCTGGCACAGACTTGGTGTGATCCCAGGGAGACAAGAGGCCAGCACGCTGCTGCCCGCAGGCCATACGAGCCTCCATGGGCTCTGTTCACTCCTGTGGTCTCTGCTAATTAGGTTCACACCTCCTCTCAGCAGCCTGGTAATGCGGCCAGACTTCCCCCACTGGCAGAGCTCCCAAACTAGTCTGTGGACAGTCGTGCCTAGAAATTCAAAGAGGCGAATTCCGTTTTACACTGTGCGGTGTTGCCACTCAGGACGATCTGAATTTAGAAGCATTTTCTCCATCAGTGGGCAATTTGCCCAGGAACCAATGAGATGCATAGATTCCCATTACCCCCAGGGTTATACCCACTAAAGAGGCCAAGTTTTCCTTCACATCTGTCCACTGGACTCTCTCTCCTTTTTTGGGCTGAGACTCATCTCCTAGAGTGGTCTCCATGCAGAAGGATCAGAATTTCAGTCTAGTATTGCTGAGAGATTTGATGTTGTGCCTGCTCCTACTCCTCGCTTTACTGTGACATTATCAGATTGTTCACAGATGTTGGAGGTGAGGCACAAGGTCACCCAAGGATGAGACACTAGGAAAACACCTGGACTCCACACATACTGTTCCTGCTGGGCACCTTTCATGTGGTTAGATTCTGAGTGATGCTAGTATAGACCTGTCTTCCAGTTCTCTGAGTTAATGTATGTACAGAACCCAGTAGTGTGTGGATTTGATCTCCCTGCATATGCTGGCCCCAGCAGGATCTCTGGCTTCCTATTACATGATTTTTAAATGTACATTTCCTATGAGTGAGTGAATACTTCCTATGACCCAAATTTCCTGTATGCATATGTTTGCCATGAGTCCACACTTCCTGTGAGTATATACTTTTGTGTGCACATTCGTCCCATGAATGCTCTTCCTGTAAGTGCATGCTTCCTGTGAGCCCACACTTCCTATGCAGCCACACTTCCTGTGAGCCCATACTTCCTATGCAGCCACACTTCCTGTGAGCCCATACTTCCTGTGAGCCTGCACTTCCTATGTACACATACTTCCTGTGTACCTACACTTCCTGTGAGTCCACACTTCCTGTAAGCCCTCACTGCCTGTGTGGAGTATCACCTCTTCCCTGAGAAATACTGGATTCCTCACTACCCTAGAATCTGTGAGGGTGTTGCTTTCTGTGACTTTTACCTCTTGTATACACCCAATACCAATCCATCTTTCAGACTGCTTTCAAAATACCAGTGGTGTCCTTACGCTGCACTTTCATGGAGCCTTGTATTTTTTCTCTGGGGTGCTTCTTTTGAGGGACTGTTATTTAATGACAGGTGATGTCTCCCCTGCTAGGTGGCAGATTCCAAAATTGCAGGACCAAGTTCAGTGGCTCCAGGCTCAGCCTTTCCTGTGTTCTCCATATGCTCCCAACTGGCTGGATGAATTACAGTGGGGTTCCTTCTCCTGAGGAGATGTAATTAGATTTAAAAGTGGGCATGTGGTGTGTTTAGCATGCGTCTTTTAAATGAGAGAACCCTGTGTAAACACATACACATACACACATTTACTCATTCTCTCTCTCTCTCTCTCTCTCTCTCTCTCTCTCTCTCTCTCTCTCTCTACTGCTTTCTCTGTATTCTGATATGCTACAGCAAAGCACATTACAGCACCAGTCATTATTCCAGAGCTTTGGAAAACTGGGCAGCACATTTTATTAAGATGAATAAACAGAGCCGGGCATGGTGGTGCACACTTGTAATCCCAGCACTCAGGAGGTTGAGGCAGGAGGATCGTTGTGAGTTCAAGACCAGCCAGTGCTACAAAGTGAGCTCAAGGCCAGCCTGAAATGCATAGTGAGACTCTGCCTCAAAAAGACAAAAACAGAAAATAAACAAACAAAAACATGGATAAACAGTTGTTTTACTCTGATGTCAATACACTGTCAGACACATATCACTCGTGAATCTCCTAAAATTCTTTCCAAATGCGCTTACAAACCCTTAACACATCCCTTCGTCCCTCCTACTCAGATCCTTCAGACTCAGTGAACTGGCTTCAGAACTCTTGAAAGTTTTCTTAAGCAAGGCAAAGGGCATTAAAATGGTAATACTAGAATTTTAGAACCTTATGAAAAGACAGTCCACATCAGATGGGTAATTTAGGCAGAGAGACCTGAAAAGCACCAATTTACAAATATATGTCTATGGGTAGATTTAGAAAAGTGGCTGCATATATAATATTATTACATAATATTAGTTCTGTGAAATCTACTCCATAAATAGGATGCTGCAGTCCACTTATAAACCATGTGTGCATCAAAAAATGCAATAGAATTGGAGACAGAGCTGGTAGAAACACCCAATTTCTTACCAGTTATGCTTATGGCCACTCAGGGTGTCACAGGGACCTGGGAAAAGAAGCTTAGAGGGGCATCCTTATGAACCTCAAATCCCCTCTACAACTTCCCCATAGTGTCTTATAATTGCCTAGGGAAAATAACCATAAGATTATTTCCACTCCTTTGAGGACTGTGTCTTCTGCTGACTCTCTGGACTCGACTGCTTCTACCTCTGGCCTGTCCCATTCAGGGCTACCTCTCCCCACTTCACTACCAAATTCTCTCACACATGAAATCTGGGCTGGGTGTCAGCCCTCTTCCTAGCCTGATAAGCCCTCCATCCCTGCCTGCACTTGTCCTCCTGTCCAGCATGCATAGACAAGG
This sequence comes from Hydrochoerus hydrochaeris, assembly GCA_004027455.1. Classification (NCBI taxonomy): domain Eukaryota; kingdom Metazoa; phylum Chordata; class Mammalia; order Rodentia; family Hydrochaeridae; genus Hydrochoerus; species Hydrochoerus hydrochaeris. Next base: position 43,201 of record PVLA01000637.1, read on the forward strand.
AGGCCCCTGCTCCCGGGACACCCTGCAAAGGCAGGATTATGCCTTGGAATAAGAGAGGATGCTGGTGATGGTCTGGTCCAGTGAATGCCTCTCCCACAGCTGTAGTGACAAATGACATTTCTGTACAGAACTGAAATCTGTGAAGAACAGGGTTTGCAGTGAGAATTGCTCGAATTGCTGGTCTCCGCTGAGGTCCATGGTAATCTGACCTCCTACAGGATGCTGGAGAGGTGACGCAGCTGAACAGGTGTGGGGGAAGGAGCCAATTTACCCATATTGGGAAGGGCCTGAGTCCCGGATTTCATCCTGTTGAAGAAATCTCCAAATTGGTTGTGGTCACCAGTTGTGTGACCTCCACATGTCTTCTCACAAGGTCCCACCCAAAAGTGATTTTAATTGAGAACAACCATAGTCCGCAAGGACATGAAGTCCATGTGGTATGTTCCTCCCAAGGCACTGGGCCATCTTTGCCTCCACTCTGTGATTGCACTAAGGTTCTGCTAATACCCCCAAGGTCACAGTGGACATGCTTCCTGAGGTCAGGAGCTAGTCTGTGTAAGCCCAGGTCATCTCTCATAGAAACAAGAAACCAATACCTGGAATTACCCACAAGACTTCTGTTACCTGTCACTTTTCTTTGCCTCCAACCTCTTCTATGTACACAAGTTTTTTTTTTTTTATGAACAGAAAATATGTGGAATTTACTGCTTTGCTTACTCTCTGTAGATTATTAAGAGCTTCTACACACAGCAATCAAGGCTTTTTGTGAGACATAGCCAAGATGTTTCATGCATGTGGTGCCAATAAAGACACTTCTCCAGAAGGAACCAGGACTGTTTATGTAAAGGAGACACTTAATTCAACTGGTTGGAAAAAGCAAATGGGGGAATCTTTCAATCTGGCTTTGAAGATGCTTTTTAGGATAAAGACATTATTTGGAAAATCTTCAGATTCTCAAAGTCACAAACGTCAAAATTGAACAGGTGACTCTCTGAAATAGATGTGGATGGCAATCCTCATTCTTCTCATTCTATTCAGGCACAGCACAGATCTCCAGGGAAAGGGCCAGCCCATTCCTTCAGCCTCACAGCCATGGGCCAAGATTTTATTTGGGCTGTTTCCTTGTGGACTCATCATCGATTTTCACTGGGCAAGAGCATGTTGGCTTGGCCTTGAAACTGGTACTGTGACGTATGACCTCATAGGTAACATAACAAGTCTGGGAAGGGAAATGCGTCCCTGTAGGTTTTGGGGACTTCTGCTGCAAAACAGTGAGTTCAAGCTGTTATTTCTCTAAACTGATTTTGTTTTTATTAACTGGACCATCAATATGAGCCCAGTTAGCTAGAAAGAGCATTCAGGCCTGTCAGGTGTCTTAAATAGATAGGGTCGCTTATTTCTGAGAGGAGGACAGGGACATCACAGAGCTTGGTCAGCTCATGCTGAGAAGGAAGCGTGTCAGCCCAGAGAGGACTCAAGCCCTAACCACTTCCTGCCAATGTGCAGTGTCAGCCTGAACTTCTGGGAGCTCCACTGATGCTGCACCTTCTTTTCAGGTCAGAAAAGCCCTCGCTGTCATCCTGAGAGCAGAGGAGGTAGGTATGGCCAGACCCAGGGGAGTTTCAGACAAGAGATGTGTCAACCAGGGGTCTCTAGAGAAGCAGAACCAGGATATCAACAGAGACGATGCACAGGAATTTACTGGGGAAAGTTTTTATGTGATCATGGAGGCCGAGAAGCCCCACAGCAGATTGTTATGGTCTGAGTCTAAAATGTCCCCCAAAACCTCATGTATTCGGTGTAGGGCTTTTGAAAGGTAATTGGGTCATGGGTGGGCATTATACTCATCTGGGAATTAATTCATTGATAAATTCATGTCAGGTGAGGCCTGGAGAGAGCTGGGTCACTGGAAAGTGACCTAGAAGGATGTGTTGTCCTCAGCCCCATTGTTATCTCTCTGCTTCCTGGCTGCATGAGGTGAGCAGCTGTCCTCCATCAGGCCCTTCTGCCAGGCATTTCTGCCTTGGAGTCAACTGACCATGCATGACCTGAGACCTCTGAAACAATGTGCCAAAAATAGACCTCTTCTCCTTTAAGTGTAAGGTGTTGTGTCCCTGTGACGGGAAGCTGACAGGTACAGGTTGTCTGCAAGTTGGTGGCTCTGGGGTTCCCAGAGCATGACTCCATCTGTGGCCAAAGGCTTGGGACCCTGAAGTGCTGATGGGAGTCCTGGGGTCTGAAGGCTGAAGCCCAGAGTTCTAAAGACTCAAGACAGCAAGAGAAGGCCATTGCAGCTCCGGGAGTGACAGGGCAAGGGACTCTGCATTCCCTGGCCTTTCTGTTCCATCCTGAGCCTCAGCTGATTGGATGGCACCCTCCCTGAATGAGGGCATCTCTTCTTCCCCATTGGGTCCACAGATTCAAGTTCAGGCTCTTCAATAATCCCTCAGTGAACACTCAGGGATCATGCTGCAGTCTCTGGTTGTTTCTTCAGCCAGTTATGTCAATGCTGAAAATCAACACTCCCAGTGGAGCAGGAGAAGGGTGCTAAGGTGCTTCCTGGTGAGCAGGAGGCTGCTCTGTGGGTGACACTATGGGCCCCCCTAGCTTTAGGGTGCAATGAAATGACTGTATCTAGTAGCTCCTTCCACCCAGTGGTGACACCAGCCTGGTGCAATTCCCAGGTCCATCCCCAGCTCTCCACATGCTGCCCTGTGCATTCTGGACCACGTCACTGAGGACTGTCCTTCCCACCCCATCCTCCTTCCAACAGCCCAGCCACCTTGCAGCCATTTCCATGAGAGAGAAACAAAGGCTTTGCCCTGGGGGAGGAGAAACAGCAGTGCCTTCACTCAGTCAGTGCCACCTCAACTCAAGTCCTATCTCAGTGCACAGACCAAATTCCCACAAAACATCCACCCTACCTCTGATTGTCCTCATCCAGATTACTTGATGCTTCTCCAGATTACTTGACGAGCCTTAGACAAAGAACCCCACAGAATTCCAAGTGTCAAGAGCATCCTGTGGGCAAGGTGCTGTCAGACTCCTCTTACACGTGGAGTAGGTCCGGTAGAATGGGCTCCATACCTGGCCGTGACATTTCAACTTTTGCTTCTAACCCACCCTCTGCATAGCTCTTTCATGGGTATAAATGTGTACCCACGAAGCCCCCCACAGCTTGAAGTCTAGGTTTGTACTTTTATCCATCTCCAACCCAAGATTTCTTCATTTGTGTGTATTTTTAAGAAAAATACCACATCTGATTAAACCAGCTGTATTCTATTTGCAAATACCCATCCATGTGTTACTAAAACACACATGACTATTCCAAAACAACCAATTTTATTTGTACCAAACTTACTCTAAAGGATTATAGAAAATGACCTTGTAAACACAGGTGACACTTCACTGCAGTAGCTGCTGCCACTTGGTCTAATTTGGAAATGCTTTGATATACCAGGAGGACTGCTTGTTAGTGTTTCTATCAAAGTGCCAGCATGTACAGAATAACCTGAATTATTTACCTAGCATGATCCAAATCCATAGAGTCTTAAAATCATAGTTAATTTAAAACAAATAAACTCATTTCTAATGGTAGCACGGGGCATGACTGGAGAATGGCCTCGAGCCATTTTGGAAGTAGGCAGTGTCTAAATCAGTCAATATATTTTAAAAAATTCTTCCAGCTTTATGGCCTTCCGATCCTCAGCTTCCTGTAGGCTGAATTAGGAACTGGCTCCCTTAGGTGACCTCTGAATCGCCCTTCCATGTAGTAGCCTATGAAGTTCCTGTTAATCGGGGTGACACAGAGGCCGTCTTCATCACTGGGGTTTGTCGACAGCCTTTGACAAAGACTGACAAGCTCATCCTCATGGTATTGCAGAGATTCCCAGGGCCAGGGAACCTTTGAACCTATCATATCTCAGCGTATAGGACTCTAGAGTCATCTTTACCCCACCATAATTTAGTTTATTTTCTTATCCTATTGAAGAAGTCAGTTGCTGGCTTCTGGAAGATTAGAGTTTCATGAAACCTCTCTGTTGAGGAAGTTCAGCTTGTTATAAAAACACATGTGCTCTGTGACACTTTCCTCCGTCCCTTCACAGCAGGTCCCATCATTTCACTGGTGGAGGCAGTGAGGGCTGCACCTGGCTTGCTCTGAGCTTCTGGAAACATCGGGAATTTAATTCTGTTTGCTGCTGTGTCCCTGTTGCCTTGCATTGCTCTTGGATTGAGTGAGTGAGTGAGTGAGTGAGTGAGCCAATGACTCAGTCACTGACCAAGATTTCCCAGTTTTTTGGGTCCCCATGTGTGCTTTTCAGAACTTTCCTTTCTTCTGCTTCTATTCAAGCAAATTTAGGGTTCTTGTGACCAGCGACACCCAAACAGCTCCTACAGAACCTGCTGCTCCTGAAAAGCAGTCTCATTTGTACCTAGCAGATATTTCCTTTGAGCCCATTTAAAGTAATAAATACACTTCTGTTATGAAAATCAGTCCTCAATAGACTTATTTCTAATATCCCCACAATCATGCTAACCTTCAGGTCACTGGTCAGGGACTGACAGAAGTACAGAAAAGTCAACTAGAAACTGGAACAACTAATATTCACATCTAACTTACCAAAAGTCTCATGGTATGGGTGGATTTGGATATTACTCACTGCTCTGTAGCTAATGCCAATGTCTTGGTTACAACAGGACCAGTCAAAGGGGGTTAAATTGAAAGCTACAGAAATATATGTCCAAGGGTTGTACTAAGATTTATATAGTGGCTAAACATCACCTCTTCAGAACAGTGTTCTTATTTGTGGCTTAGAATTGAAACATACCATCTCCCCAGGAAAGGAGCAAAGATCACCACAAAATAAATTGCTAATGCCCTCATCCTTAATTCATGGCACATGTACTATGTTAAGTAACTTAAGTAAGTGATAAAGGTCATCATTTAAGTACAAGTATATTAATAGGAAAATCTAAGTGAGACCAACACAGTATCATTAAACACTGGATAAGAAACTGGAATAATCTGAATGCATTGGATAATATATTCGGTTTGAGATTTGGATTTTCAAATGAAATATGTGATTCAGTGGGTAGATACACACACCACTACTACGGTGAGCACCACCTTTATCTTTTCTGATTTATTCCCAAAACTATAAGCAGAGGCTGACTCTGAAGATGATAAACAGTAATTTTCTATGTGATCAGATGGCCTCAGGGCTTCTGAAGTCTACAAAATATCTTTAACAATCCTTATTTGCATCTCATCTTCAGGATACAGTTTTGCTTTGTATATTTATGGGGTTTACGCACATTACTTCCTCTTATCCCAGTCAGGGGAATTTCTGGGTGACTCACTTCAAGAGGATCTTTCCCCGTAATTCTCCACTGTAGCTCTGCTAAGTTCCATAATTGATTGAAAAATGAAAATGTAGCTAACATGATCTAAGGCTTTTATCTTCACAATTACTACTTCTTTTTCTTTTTTAAAATTTTCTACTCATTTTTATAAAAAATTAGCAAAACATAAGACTAAAAATCACACAGATATTTGAGAACGGTGGAAACTGGAGATGTTTCTCTAAGCATGATCAGTTGTCAGTATCACAGCGTCTATTCATTAGTCAGGTGTCGACTGAAGGAAACTCAGAATTTGACCCACCTTGCCAGTCTTATGTACCCACAGGCCAGTACATAATGTCTGTGGTGCATAACCCTTCCAGGTCACACCCCCAGTGACAGCCTTTTCTGATCAAACACCATCTCCTAAACCAAGTTAACTGCTGCATCCCCACCTGTGAGTGCATGATGCTTTGAGGGGACAGCCAGTGTAAACCATAGCAGTACCCTATGTAAGTGTAAGATGGCAGAGGGTGTTTGAAAATTGGCAAAGTTGCCCTAGGACTTAGGGATTTCCCCTAACGCAGCATCCATAGGCTGTGGGAGAGGAGAGAGAGAGAAGGGGGAGGGGGCTGTTCTACCTAGATACAAAAGGTAGTGGTTGTAAAGTGCCTCGTAGGTGACCAGGTAAGACTTCCCTGACTGGGTGATCACAATTTTGAGAGTTCTAACCCTCAGAGTCCTTGGTGATAAATCTTGAGAGAGACACGCTGTCCAATTCTAATGCTGTCTGAAAGTACTCTAACGGATGGATGGAGAGAAGGAGTAAAGCTTAACTCTCAAATCAGCTTCCAAACACCTTTTGTAGTCTTGAATGGATAACAAAGTTAAATAAAGAAAAATAGAGAATCATGGTTATCAAGTAAATGTAAAGCAAGTAAACAAAAGATACCAACGTAATCCATAGTCTAATCTTTTAGAGGAGATCTGTATTTGCAGTTTGGCAGATATTCTCTCTGGGCTTTGTTCAGACATCTGTACCTCTGTTTAGACTGATGTCACCCATCCTTCACCTCGTGACTTCTGATCTTAGCTCTCTGTTCACCTGCACGCTCCAGCTCAGTACAGCAGTGGCTTGGAGGGCCGAACACAGGACAGTAAGGAAGCAGGACAGAGGGCTTGCCGGGGGCACAGTGAAGGACTCAGAAAGAATGCAGAGTTGCCCGCTGTCCTGCCATGGCCCGTGTGGCACCCTTACCCTGTATGTTCCAGCCTCAACCTCAGCGTCTCTGTACTTGGAGGTACAGGTGGTACTGAGGGCTCAGCATGGTCAAGGGCGATGAATTCTGCCCATGTGACCAGTGAGTTGGGAGAGAGCCTCGCACCCTAGAACAGTGGCAGTGAACTTTTTAAAGGCTGAGTGCCCAAACTGCAATCCAAACCCCACTTATTAACTGCAAAGTGCCAGCATTCCTGTGAAACTTAAATACTGAGGTTTTAGTCTAGAAAAACCAACTGTATCCGATGCAATGCTCAGCTACTGGGGCAACTTGGCTTATGTGCCGAGAGGGCTCTGTGAGTCCCCTGTGGCACATGTGCCATAGGTTTGCCACCATTGCCCTCAAAAGAAGTGCAGCCCAGCTAACCTGCTTATCATTAACTGCTAATGCATAAGCTGAATGGGAAAGATTTTAAGTTTTACTTTTTGATTTTGTATTTGAGTTTTTCAACACCTGATACACATCCACACTTTTAACAAAAAAGAACACAGAAGCGGTGCTCTCCATAGCTCGGGTTTATGTTTCCTAATGAACCAAGACTCACAGTTGCACTCTGACCCTCCCTCATGATCACACCTGCCCCAGGCAGACCCCACCCGAGACAGGAGCCCATGGTCTCTAGGAGCTATAGGTGGCTGTGCTCTGACAGCTGACAGCCTGCACAACTTCCCTGTGCACTCCCAGGCATCACTGCGGACCAGGCAGAGCCCCTGAAGCTCAGTGTGCATTGAATAAGATGGTGAGGGATCCCTCTTCCAGGGCCCATTTGCCTCTGGTGCCAGCACTGACCTAGGACCAACTGGGCATGCACTTTCCCACTCTCTGTGACCTTCTGGCCTAATTTCCAGAGGCCACCTTGTGTGGGAGGTGGGAGGAAGGACCATCTTCAAGGGACATGAGGGGTTCGGGCCAAGCTTTGCTCCTTGCTGCATGCGACCTCATACACACGGGTGTCCCCAGTCAGCCTTACCTCATCTTCAACTGGAGAAACAACATTAGTGACTGCAGAAGGCACCGAGTGACAGCTATGACTTCAAACCAGTGATGCCCTGGGCCAGGTGCTGTGGGGACTGCTGTCGGCTTTGCTTCATCCATCACCCATGATGAGGAAGGACTTGCTTATTACTACGAGGGCTCAAATTCTTTTTCGCAGCTATGATATTTAACTTATTTTGAAATCTCAAATGCCATTAAAGGACATGTGCTATTTTTAGGACATGAGTTTAAAATGCTTCCAAAATGCCTCAGCTCGTCATCCTTATTGAAATCATGCACCTGTCTGTCACTCCTAGGCTTCAAGGCCCGCACACAGAGGGTTTCTGCTCTGGAGCATGACCCATGGTAATGTGCACATTGCAAGCACGTCATCAGGGTTATGAAGGCCTGCCTGGGACTTGCATGCTATTCTGGGTCCCTTAGGTGTCTGTCACTGCTATGAGCAAACAGACCCAACCACAAGACCAAGATCTAGCCCCGAAGCCAGGGGCTCTGCCAGGTGAGTGTGGGAAGGGGTGCTATGTCTCCTGCAGGGTCCCTATAGAGTGGAAATGCCAGGTCCTGTCCATAGTTTCCCGACCTTCTCTGTCCCCTGCTTCCATAAATCCTAGGCAGCAGCACTGCACCACCAGAATATTCCTGGCACCTTCCTAGAATCAGACAAGGTGACCTCCAGCAGAAGCCTGCATACTCCTGGGCTCCCACTTACTCCTGCTCCAGGAGGTGCTACTCTCTGAAGGCTGCTGGAGCCCTTGACTAAAGCCTGCCAGGACGCTTGGAGCCGGCCCTGCTCCTGCAAGCCTTGCCCTGCCTTCTGGCTGCTAAGTGGGGAATTGCAGTGAAATTCCTTCCTAAGCTCCATCTGGTGAAACATCTGCAGCCACTCCCCAGCCCATGTGCAGAGAGATGGATGACACCTCAGACCCGTAAGATTGGCGGGACTGACCCATTTACAGACATGGCTGCAAACTGTACTGCTCGTCTTGGAGGTACCCCATGCAGTGCTTTGCAGACCTCGGGCTTAGCAGGTGACCCAGAGGGCTCCTTCAAGTCTAGATCACATGTCAAGCATTTGAAAGAATGTGGATGGGTGAAGAACAAACAGATGATACAGATCCAGAAAGCAAGCAATTTGAACTGCTGAGACCCTAATCCCAAGGATTATATGGAAAGTTCTGGAAGGAAGAGGAGCTAGAGCAGTATAATAGCTGCCCTGACATAAATAGTTCATGGGAAATGGGGGCCTTGTTACCCATCTCACACTGGGGCTGCCCAGGTAACCTGGCAATTCCCAGGAGGCAAATTCACCTGCTTCCTGGGCAAGCACAGTTGGTAAAAGGACTCTGGCTAGTGTTGCTGTAATGGTCTCACTGCTGACTTGCTTTGTATTATAGATAATGGCAAAGCAGGACTAATGCACATTTCAAAAAATATGCTTCCTTTTAGTTTTTCATGCATATCTTGATCTGTCACAACAAGGCTAGCAGAGAAGTTGTCCCTGTGGAATTCTGACACCTCATTACAGTGTAACCTCATATGGAGGCTTCACTTTTGCTTTTGTGGTTCCAGGAAACTAGATGGTTAGGATATTAGATATTAAAATATTTTGTTGTTCTAAGGAAAAGTGTGCCTCCCAGACTTTTGGATAAATAGGATTTTTGCGAGCTATGGCTCCCATTTCCAAGCTCCATATCTCCTGCTACTGATTTTGGCTTGGGGAAGAAACTAAGGAAGGAGCCAGGATGTAAGGAAATGATCCTGCAAATGCAATGGACCCACATGTCACACTCTTGATGTGGGACCAAGTCCCAAGAGATTGCTGACATATGGCTTTTTCTCGAGAATGTACTGGAAAAGACAGCAAATAGAAAAAGCCTTGGCTCATGCAGACATAGATTGACAGGGTCTGGCTGTGCTCCTCGCATGTATGACATCTCCAAGGAATGGCTATGCACCCACTGAGCACCCTGTAGTCCCAGGATAGCAAAGGAGACTGGTGGCAGAATCTGGTCCAGCACCTGATGGCTCAGAGCCCTCTTCCGACATTTCTTCTGATCCTGCACATGCACAGTTGAGCTCTGCACGTGTACAGCCCTCTCAGGAGTCAGTCTTCTTAGAGTTTGCACACACTTCTCAGCTGGCAAAGGCTAGAATTCTAGAAGAGAAACACCCCGTCTCTCACAGTAGGACTCAGCTAGGAGCTTCATCAGCCGTGTCTTCCAGGAGACACCCCGCATGAGTGGGCCCTCCCCTTTCCTGAACAGTCCAGATTCCCAGGAAGCAGGGAGAGCAGGAGGACTGCCCACAGGAGCCGTTGATCCTTGTGCACTGATGAGAAGTTCTAGCGCTGGGCTGGCCATGCAGAGATGTCTGATCTTGAGGCAGGAAGTCCAGGCTCCATAAACTTGTCCTGCGACGTGGTGTCACACTGAACACAAGCTCCACCCAAAGCTACAGTGAACAGCAAGCAGTTTCCAATCAGCTCTCCAGGAAGCACAGCCTGATCTGTAGTGTTTTCTAGCGACCACAGGGGAAAGCACCCTTTGGTAGTTGTAATGGCAGCTGTCCTTGTCACTCAGTGTGGAGCTTCTCAGCAATTGCTATGACTGCATGAGTTACCACAGATCAATTTCTAGGTATACACAGAACCTATACATGTTCAAGGTGGCTGCCTAAAACTCGATGCACATATGGGAGTCTGCAGTCACACTTCCTCTGGTCCCCCACCCCGTCTCTGTGAGAGGCTCTCCAAGATCTAATCAAAAAGGAGGCAAGAGCATCACTTGAAAGATTATTGTAGTAAAAGACTATTATCATTACTTCGAGCGCACACCCCATCATCCTTGCCCCTTTCTGGAGCAGATCTGCAAAGCTTCTTTCCTGCATGACCCTAGTTGTGTGGTAGTGGCTCCCTCAATGTCTGCATCATTTCAGAACATTTCCCTTTTGTGGTCACTTGGACTTTGGGGAAGGGCCAGGGGCTGCCTGTGCCACACGCAGTGTATAAGGAGGGTGTGGACACAGTGTCAGGCTTTTACAAGCCTGCCTTTCTGCTGGATGGCACTCAGTAGCAACTTGTGTCATATTTTTGATCAGACATTTTCAATTATTTTTGCTATTTCTTCTCAGCATCTACTTTAACATAGCTCAGTAACGTACTTGAGCATTTGTGTTTATTCATCTAGACACTCCTTGTGCTATCCTACCACAACAGGCAAAGGTGCACTTATTCCTTTCCACCAGCCTCACTTTCCCCAGACTCCTAGCATGTGTATTACAGCTATGGTGAAGCCAGTCTGAGGTGGCTGAAGTGCTAATGAACAAGAGGTGTTCAGTGATGATTATTGTCCCCAGCATAGGACTCCTTTCCCTTGTGCACCCACACAGCTGTAGTATTTATCTAGAGACCTTCTTTCCTTGATAGTAGCCCCATGGTTCCCATCTGTATCAGTCATTACTAGGATATAACATACCAGAGCTACAATTTAATTTGGCTCATGGCTCAGGGGATTCAGTCCATGGTTAGCTGCCTTGAAGGCCAAAACATGGTGGGAAAGTGTAATGAAGCAAAGCTGTTTAGTTCTTGGAGGCCAGGAAGCAGAGCAGGAGGGAAATACCAGAGGAGAGGGGCCCAGGGACCATATGTAGTCCCCAAGATCTTGCACCAGTGTTCTACCCAGACATACCCAATATGCTTTACTAATCCCCTAGGTGGCTCCAAAGCCAATCAGTTTGACCCAGTTAAGCTTAACCACCATACCCTCCAAACCCATGGGGACCAGCATGCTGGGAGACTCTGCAGTGACCATGGGACCCTCCTCATTGTCATCTTGGGATTCTGTGCCTTTCTCCTGTGTCAGGAGATGTGTACATCACACACACACACACACACACACACACACACACCCTTATTGCAGTCACCTGTATTTGATGAATCCACTTAATGCTGTTTCACCGAGCAAGGGTGTATGGCAGGTAAATTTCTATGACACTGAATGTGGGGAATTGTCCTGGTTCTTTCCTGACACTTGTGTCTTCCTCCTTCTAAGAATTACCTGGACTCTTTGCCCCATTATCTCCTGGCTTTCAGAGTCTCCATCAACAAATCTGAAGTCATTCTGACTACTGACCTCCTCAAGTGCAACCTGCATTCTGTCACCGGAAATTTTTGAAGTGTTGATGTTAATGGTCTCACTGAGATGATCCTTAAGACTAGAGAAATGGACAACTCAGACCTGAGAGATGTTCTTATGTTATGTCTCAATTATATCTTACCCTGACACTTTACTCACAGTTCATGGAATTAAATAATCTGGATTGATACTCGAATCTTTATAATCCCCATTTCTTATGTTTAGTTTTACTTTTAGTATTTTTACTTTACTTCTTTACCTTTATCTTTCAATTTGTTGACTTTACATTTGGTTTCCATTTACACAATTTTAAGATCCCTGTCTTACACTTTTTCTTCCCTTTTTATAACATTCCTTCCATAAACTGCAGGTGTGGAAATTATATTTTCTGAGGCTATTAAAAAAAAGAACACTCTTGGTCCTGCTTGAATCTTTCCTGTTCCCCGTGCTACCTCAATTATGTAATTTCAAAATGTTTGCTCATTTTTTCTCTATCTGTGTGAAGCATCTTTTTTTTTTTTAAAGCTTGCTGATATTTATCTGATTAGAATAAGAAAAGCTGAACAGAATCATGAGAGTTGCAGCAGACCTGGTCACTCGGTAGGTGCTACTGCAAGAGATGAAGCAGTGAGTCAGCTTTTCAGCTCAGGTTCCCCAGCATAGGGACTTTTCTCTGCAGCCTTGTCACTGCCCCAGAGTGGAATCCCGTGACATCTTACCTGGGCAGTCTGAGCCTGGCTGCTGCTCCCAGGGCAGGGGAAGAAACACCCACCACTCCCTTTCCTGGAATCTGTCAGCCCAGCACTACAGCCCACTGTCCCCTGGGACTGGTGTCCCCCAAGACTGGTGTCCCCAGAACCCAAACACTTCAGGGCAGCTTGCCCAGGGGATCCTCTCCCATCTCTTCTGTTAGCTCAAGAGGGTTTTACCAGCTGCACAGCCTAACTTTGCACCTCCCTGCATGGGATCCACAAGCCCCATGACCTTAGTTCTGGCTCCTCATGCACCCACCCCCCCCCAGGCTTCCTGACCCCTCCTGGTCCCTTCTGAGTCACTCACCCAGCCAGCACTCTTCCTCCTGTTCCCTATTCACTGCTCTGCCCTCTTATTCTTTTTACCATGTGGATTTTTACATTCACATTCTTTTGTTGTTATTTTCCTGTGTTTTCAGAAGTGAGCCAAAGTAAATATCTGCATTTTGAAAAATGCAGAATGTTTATGTGAAAGTCTTTGATGTTCTCTGCTTTTATTTGAGATCAACTGAATAAGATGATTTAACTTTAACCCCAATATTAATGAGATACAAAGAATTTCCGTCCTTCTCTTTCAACAAAAAAGTCTGTCCTTCCCCCATCCTTTGTGCCTTCGAAACAGAAGCTTAGTCACAAAGTAGAAAGGCAGAGTCTTGCACAGCATGCTACAGAAGCAGCTCTGTGTCAGATAAAGAATACACGAAGTGTCTACAGAGACCTACATGCAGATTATTTATACCAACATCTTCATGAATGTTTTAAGTTGGTAATTTCTCTATTTTGCAGATAAAACTTCGATGTAGAAAGATTAATGGGCTTCCCTATGCAGAGCACTAGGTAGAAGAAATAACGCTTGAACCCAGGACTTGAAACTGGTCACAGAGCGTCATTTGAGTGACTCCATCTGGAATCAGTGATCACAATCCTTCAGGATACTCATTAACTCCTTTTAGGCCACTGCAGGTTATTGGTACATTATTTTATGTTAAACTACATCACTTATTACTTCTTTATTTTATGAAAAAAATAGAACAAAAGAATAACAATAGTTAATATAAGTGCTTCCCTAACTCAGGCTTTCTAAAGTCATCATGGGAAGTAACTTATATTAATTGATAAGCTGGCTTTAAGTGTGTGAGGCGTGCTTATCTAGTTTAGTTTGTGTAAAACTTCCATAGAAAGATCAATCAAGGGTCCTCTGAGTACCCACGGCCATGAGAGAGTGTGTCAGCCAATAACGGATGTGCTGAGGAATAGGAGAATACTTATAGAAGTCATTGCCCAAGGCCAGTGTGTACCAAACTTCAGCTTAGATTGGGGTGTTTAATCATGAATGTTAGCCTTATTTCCAGAAGGTGGAGAGAGATGACATGGAAACTATCTTAAAAACAGAGAGCTACATAATACAAAACTTACACCTTCTATCACTTTGGCTGTAAACGAACTATGACAATCATATTCAAAAGAGGACTTACTAGTGGTGGGGGAGATTACCAAAACCATGTAAGATCTTTGTGGTTATCTCAGGAAGGAATGAGACCACCTCTAGACACCAAAGCTCAGCACTCAGTTCCTTGGCCATTGGGTCTCCCTTTCCTTTGGCTTTGGTCTTTTACAAGGACATCATCTAGATGGCCCCGAAACTCTAGTTTCCCTTCCTCTCCGGCTTTAAGTTGGTAATTTCTCTATTTTGCAGATAAAACTTCGATGTAGAAAGATTAATGGGCTTCCCTATGCAGAGCACTAGGTAGAAGAAATAACGCTTGAACCCAGGACTTGAAACTGGTCACAGAGCGTCCTTTGAGTGACTCCATCTGGAATCAGTGATCACAATCCTTCAGGATACTCATTAACTCCTTTTAGGCCACTGCAGGTTATTGGTACATTATTTTATGTTAAACTACATCACTTGTTACTTCTTTATTTTATGAAAAAATAGAACAAAAGAATAACAATAGTTAATATAAGTGCTTCCCTAACTCAGGCTTTCTAAAGTCATCATGGGAAGTAACTTATATTAATTGATAAGCTGGCTGTTCTATGCTTGGTACCTCGCCCTGACCTTGGTGCTCCTAGACGGTGTCTTTGCTTACATGCTACACTCTGGGTCACAGCTGACCCCCTCCAGGCTGCTCTTGGGACATGTCAGTCTATAGGATCTGCTGGGCATGGAATTGGAGCTGAGTTAGGGTTAACCTGTCTGCATGGTCACTTTTCCCTGATCAGTCAGTTCACATGCAAGGATGAATCACAGAGAAGAAATGGAGAAGCCCGTGTCCTCCAGCACAGAGAAGGCTCACTGCTGGCCTCCGGAGCAGCCAGGAATAACTGTGGTCCCAGCCTGGTTCTTGCTGAAGGATCATCTCAGACTCACATTGCACACCCAGAACTGGCCAGCATGGCTCCCTGTCCTTTCTCTACTTGGAATGCCAGAACTGTCCACGTGGTAGGTTTCCTGGGAGCACTGAAGATCATGGGCTTATTAACCAAGACTAAGGCACATTTGATAGCTCCTCTAGGAAGGGTAATCACACAGAAGAGTAGATCTTGGAGAGGTGAGCATACCCTGCAATAAGGAACTTTTTGACAGGTCTGTGACATGGACACTTGGGTGGGCACTGAGCTCAGGTGACACAGTTCACCCCTAACCCCATGGAAGTTGAAACACCAAACACTTTACTTTTATTCAGGAAGAAACATTCTTTATTACAATAGAATTGTCCTACAATTTAAAGGCAGGACAAACAGAAAAAAATCCAACCCATGCTGGCTCTGTTGCTTTGCTTCAGTGTTAGGATACTGGAAAGGGCAGAAGTATTTTTCAGAACTCTCTTTTTTCCTAAGAGAACATTTTACTTAATATTCTAAGCCAAAGATAGAGTCTGAATCAACATCAACTTCATAGAAGTCATCTGAAAAAGGAATCATATTTTTCCTTTGTTACCTGAAAAACCATGATGTGATGTCTGAAAGTAAACTAATGGCTTTTCATGAAAAGAGAGAACTAAAGAATTGTGCTGCACTGTTTGGGGAATAACCACTAAAAGAAACATCTGCACATGTTTGGTGCAGGCTCCATTTTTGTTTTCTGAATGGTTGTACCTCATTATGGGTTGGATCCATGAATGTGGGACCTAGGTATTCAGAGGGCTGACTTTATTTTGTTTTCCATTGTCATGGCTTACATTTAGGTGCCCCCCAAAACCTTATGCACTCATAGGTGGGGCTTTGGGGAAGTGATTAGACCATGGGAGCATGGTACCCATGAGTGGAGTAGTCCAGTGATGAGTTTGTTGTTAAATGTGCTGTTGTTGTAAGGTGAAACCCGGGGAGAAGAGGTGGGTCAGCGGGACATGGCCTGGAATGGTTTATTTCTCATGCTCCTTCATTGATTTTTGGACCCATGCCATTGGCCCAGGATCTTCTCTGGTATGCTGAGCCTAGGTCCCACCTGCTGGCAGGATGCAAGCTTCTATCCACCCAGAAGTCCACACTGGGAATCCCAGACCTCATATTATGCATTGCAGGACCCGAGTTGGTCTTTCTGTTCTTTGAACTGATCATGATTCCAGCTGTAATTACCATACTTTGGTTTTTATATTTGTTTCTTTTTAATTTAATATTACTCTTCTGTTATTTTAAGGATGCTCAGTGTTATTCACCAGCTTAACCACATAATCAATAATTATGAATTAGGGATACATGTCTATTCTGAAACTATAATTGTACCTTGAATTTCCCCAAAGGTAATTTATGAGATTTGTATGCACTGAGCTCAAGGGATCATAATGTCCCCATTACTGGGGTGGCCATGCTTCCTTGGACTGCTGACTCCTTTTAATGTGAGGTGGGTGGACTGGGTTGTGTCTCTCTTAGAGCCATGGAAGAGGGTTTAGCAGCCTCTGGAGAGGCTCTGTGGATGCTACAGGGCCACTGGGTACTGTTGGGCACCGGCAAGAAGGAGTCAGCAAGGAGCATGGACTCGGCCTCCTCCTCTGCTTGCTCATCCTGCCCTGCTGGGTCCCTGTGACACTAGACCATCTTAATGCAACTGTGCTCAGATGCAAGAGTCTCACTTGGCTCCCATCTAGAACCTGCTCCCTGTTGAGGAACAGTCGTGACACTGCTGGGACTCTGACACTCCAATGGCTGAGCAGAATCCTCCCAAAGTTCTTTGTCACTTTTCCTGCTACTCAGCTTCACGTGCTGATGGCCAGCTGGACCTCGCAGCACTGGTGCTTGGCTTGCTTCTGGGATGCCCCAGCTAGGCTGCCCATGCAGTCCCTTCCTCAGGGTGGCTTCCTGTTGGCCTTTCTGCCTGAGCTCAGAGGTAGGTCTTGACTAATGGTCCTCCTCTTCCTTCTCTTTTTCCTCTTCCTCTTCTTCTTCCTCTACTTCCTCTTTATTGTCTGTGTCCTCCTCTTCCTCTACCTCCTCCTCCCCTCTCCCTTCTTCTCCCTTCTCCTCTCCCTCCTTCCCAGAATTAAGATATTGAAATTCCATCTCACACCCATGACTTCTCAAAAAGTGCCAGAAGAGCCAGAGATGACTATGCAATTATCTTCAAAATTCTGTGTAAAACATCCTAATTGTGCTTGACTTCCTATAGTATTTATCTCAATTATTACATTTGTTTTACAGCTTCAGTAAAGTAAAATTTATATGTTGTAAAATGTGCCCTTTCCAAAGGTCTGATTCGGTATATTTCCATATATTTATGGAATAGTGCAGCCATCATTTCAGCCCAATTTTATTATTTATTATTCATTTTTTTATTTTTTTAATTTGGTCTTTATTTGAGACAAGATCTCACTGTGCAGTTCAAGCCTTGAGTTCGCTTTGTAGCCCAGGCTGATCTCGAACTCCTAATGATCCTCCTGCCTCAGCCTTCTGAGTGCTGGCATTACAGGCATGTGCCACCATGCCTGGCTCAATTTTAGAGTCATTCAAAATGAAATCCTGTGTCTATTAAGAGTCACTTCCCACCCATCCATCCTTACAGCCTGTGATTTTTAAACAGACATACGGTCTTGCTCTGCTGCCCAAGTTGGTCTCAAATCCCTGAGCTCAAGCCATCCTGTCTCAGCCTGCCTAGTAGCTAGGACTTCAGGTGCATAGCACCATGCTAGGGTAGCCTTGGGAAGTGTGTCTTCTTATTTCTGTCTCAGTTTGCCGATGTTGGCTGGAATTATACACTCTGTGGTCTGTTGTGAGCTTCTTGCACTGAACGCAATGATTCCTAGATCCACCGTGTTGCTGCATGTATCTGAATTTTATTTCTTTTTATAATGAAAACTATTCCACTGCCTATGGCCCTATCACTTTGTTTAGCCATTTGTCAGCTTTGAGGCTATTATTAAAAAGGTGGCTATGAACTGTCATGTACAAGTTTTTGTGTGGATGTAACCATCAGATTTACAATGGTTTTAATTAACTACTTTTGTACTTTTTAATACCACCGTATATTTCATTTCTCTGAGAAGGGACACTTGAACTGCTAAACATAAATTGCATTTGGTAATTAGAACCTCTTCACCCTTGCATAAAATACTCAGCTTAAAGTAAACAAGTCCCAGATTTGGTTTGGCTACAACTAATACCTCTCCTAGAGTTCCTCTTGGTCAGGTTGCTGTTGTTGTTTATTAAAGTTTCTTTTCCAGTTGGCTTCCCCCGAACAATATATTCTGCAATATTTTAATGGAGTTTTGTTTCATAACTGGAATTTGGCTTCTTCTTCCCCTCTGTAATTATGGCACAGGTCTTCGGCATTATTAAAGTCTGCAGACTGATGCTTCCTTTCACTGGAGGGTTGAGACCTGTCAGTCAAACAGCCGTGTGGAGCAGGGACTGAGCAAAGCCCTGCAGGTGCCAGGAAGTACAGAACTGCAGCAGTTTGCAGACCCAGACCTGCTGCATGCGTGTGTGGGCTCACTTCGGGGTGCTGCCCTGGGCTTCCTCATCACACATCCCTGTTGGAGGCATTAGGGACCAGGGTTGGGAGCCAAAGAGGAGATCTGGGGCTCAGGGGCTGGGAGGGAGCACTGAGGCTCCATGGAAAGGGAAGGTAAAGCAGGCAGAGCACAGAGATGGTGCAACAGAGTGAACCCAAGGACTTTGCACTGAGCTGCACCCCAGCTCTATCTTACTTTGAGACAGGATCTGGCTCTGTTGCCAGGTTGGACTCAAACTTACACTCCTTATTCCTCAGCCTCTGCTGAGTGCCGGGGTTGCGGGCAAGTGCCGTGTCTTTGCTTAGGGAAGTTTGCTTAGGACGGTGACTGCTAAGGTTGGACATCTGTAGCTTTCTGCTATTTTGTAGCCATGGCAACCCCATCAAGCTGGGGGGACAGGGGAGCATTTACGTGAGAAGGGAAAAGATTTCTGCAGTGAGTCCCTCCTGTGTGGAGAGCACATACCCGACAGACACGAGGCTACATGTGGCTCACGTATGTCAAAGTGAAGCTCAGACTCCCACTTCTGAGGGCTCCTCCAGGACACCAGGCTGCCTGGAGGTTAGAGGCCCCCCAGTTCTCAGTTTTTTAACTTCTCTTCTTCTCCTGCTAACAGCCAGAGAAATCTGAGAATCTGTCTCCTTCCTGACCCTGACCTGGGGTACCACCAGCTGTTCTGCCAGGGGGGTTCGACTCAGAGGGGACAGGGGAACATGACTGGGCCCTGGAGAGAAGCACAGCTCCTTGGGGAGTCCGTGGTAATTCTCAGGACCCTCTCCTGTGGACCAGCTTAAGACCCTCTCTCCCAGGCCAGCAGGACTCCTGCCCAGGGCTGGCATTGCACATGTGTGACTAGATAAGAGAAAATCATTCTCTACTCAAAGATTTGCATGGGAAGGAAGTATCTCTGTACCTAATAACTGAGAGTAAGTGACTGACCTACCTGTCTTTGAGGGCAGCCTTACTTACCCCTGCACAAGCAGGCAAAGTCTATCCATTCAAACTCCAGTCCTGTGCTGGGTGTGTGGGGCCAGAAGCAGAGGAGGCACCTTCTCCACCTTAAGTTTACAGCAAATTGTCCCACAAATCGGGGGGCTCCTGTGCATATCTGGGTGACGGCATCTCTGCCTGTGTACCTTGACTCTGTCCATAGTGTGGACACATTCATCAAGAAGACCACCAAAGGGGAGGGCACCGTCTCACTCCAGTTAGGCATACCAGGTAACTAGCAATGGAGAATACGCAGGAGTGGTGTGTAAGCTATCAAGGAGAGAGTGGCAGGTAGGCGAAAGCTAAATGCTTTAAAAGAACCCTCTCAGACTTCACAGCTGAGCCGCACAGAAAAACTAGCAAGTGGCATTTTCTAGGAAGCACTTACATTAATGCCAAGCTCCTGAGTAAATGCAGGGCTGCAGGTATGGAGCTTGAACAAAGCTACATTTGGAATGTGTTAAGCCGGTGTTTCCTTTCCGAATGGGAGTTTATTTGCTGAGGCAATGCATTTTGCCCCTGAAGATGATTGCTTGGATGTGCTTTCATATTTTAAGCCAGATCTTGAGCTCTGAGGAGCTAAATTCTTTGCATAAGCATTTTGCAGCCTCCAAATCTCAATGTCCTCCTGGAGGCTTTTGCCATTTTCTCGTGCCTGCTGGATACCCGGGTGGAACTGTCTCTTGCTGAGACCCACTGTCCAGTAAGTGCAGATCCTTTCAGGGGTGTGACACACACAAGTTTGGTGGCTGTCTGCAAGGAGTGTCTGAGCTCCACTGTGACCCCTGTGAGATTAGCTGCCTGTGGACTTGGCAAGAAGAATCTGAATTTTCAGTTTATTTGACAACTTTGTTAACTTTATAAATGAATGGATGATTTTCTTTGATGCCAATGAAATACCTGAAAGGTAGTTACTATTCTACTTATTTTAGAAGAGAAACTGAGGCTCACATAGGATTAAGTGTGTGGTCAGAGTCGGAGAGGCTGTGACCAAAAAAGCACAGAACAGGACCCACGAGAGAGAACCTAAGGTCCTCTGAAGTGCGGTGATCTACCAGGCACAGCACCCTCTGCCCAGAGCAAATACTACTTGCGCTTCACTGGGGGTAGAATGACCTGTCTTGTACCTGTCAGTATCTTGAGTCCCAATGCTGCTGGCTGGATCCTGTCCAGTCTCATTCAGAGCCTCTTTCAGCAAGCAAATCTGCTTCTTTCTGGAAGAGTCAACAGAGGAGGAGGCCACTCCTGGGCAGAGACAGGTGATTGAAGAGAGTGCCAGGGAGCCATGTGTATTGAAACCCCCACCAATGAAATGTTCTCTTTCTCCAGAGGCTGTGGAATCCACAGAAAAGCAGTGCAGGGTCCCAAGCCTGGGACTAAGAGTGCAGACTGAGGGGTGAAGGCAGAGCCCAGAAGGCCTTGGTATTCCTGCTGCAGAAATGCTCAGGATCAATACAGTAAATGAGCTGTTTCATCCGGGCTGGATGCAGAGACAGACAATAAACACACTGATCACCTTGGAGAGCCTGCTGGTCTACTTGCCATAGAGAAAATGCAGATGGAAAGCAAGAGAGGAAGTAATGTGGTCCCAGATTCTGGGACAAGTCCTACTACAAGCCATGCTGAACAGGCCTGGAACTAGCTGAGTGGTCCATTCTCCAGCTACTGCTTCCTGTTTAGTCCCTGAGAGGACTCAAGGGTCCCCATCAAGCCTGTAACAATTGAACACGCCTCCCCAACCCCCCTCCCCTCTGCTGTACCTATATAATTACATACTGCGTCAGTAGCTGGAGGCGGATGCTCCCCTGCTCCTTCTAATGCACCCTGAGCTGAGGTGGTCTCTCTTTCCTGAGCACCTCTGGCACTGATTGGTTATTTTCAGATTTCCCCACTAACACTGACAATCGCACAGGGCAAACACTGCTATTCTCAGACCACAAACTTACCCAGAAACCAGGAAGCTTACGTGTTTCAAAGAGAAGCCCGGGTCCACCCTCTGACTCCTGGCCCCAGTGGAAAGAACGTGCCTTCCTCAACATGAGCCACCTACCAGTAGTCTACGCAGATTCTATGCAGACACCACACCACCTGTCCCCCTTTAGGTCACAGAAATTTAGTGGGTGCCAAGAAGTGATAAGGATACCCCATGAAATCTTTTCCTGATTGGTGTGATTGCAGATGAAAAAAAGGGGGGAGGGGACTGAGGAGTCCATGTGTCTTACTTGCTTTCTTGTTGCTGGGACACACTACCTGATACCCATAACTGGAAGGAGTAGTGGGTTTTGGTACACAGTCGGTAGAGGCTTCAATCTACAGTCCATGAGCTCCAAGGGAGGATAATGTGGCAGAGAGGCCTAGCGGAGGAGAAAAAGCTCAAGGCATGGCAGGAAGGAAGCAGTGAAGGATCATGGGAGGAGCTGAGAGGGAAACAAACCCTTGTAGGCCATACCCAGTGGCCTACCTCTTCCAACCAAACTCTACCTCCCAGCATTACATTTAGTTGTAGATTAATCAGTGGACAAATTCAATGATGGGTATCAAGCTCTTGTGATCCAAGCAAAAGCTCCCAAAAGCCCCACAGATGAGTGCATGAGGCTTTGGGGGGACATCTAGACAGAAACCATAACATCGTGCAGTCGAGCACCACAGTGGGGACGGTTATTCCTGCTGCAATCTCTATGTGTGTTTGCTGGCCTCCCAGATCTGCCTGTCTGCCTGTCAAAACAGAAACACAACTCCTGCTGTTGACCTTTTAGTGCTGCCTGAAGTCCACCGCCCCTACCTACCCTGGAAGCGAGTTGAATCAAGACAAAGGCAGTTGAGGTAAAGACATGTTTCGAGACCACTGCGATTGGACTCTAACAGAAAACATTATTTACAAGTGTGCCTTCGTCAGAACATCTATTTCATTTGCTAAACATCTATATTGCAGAAGGAACTGTAGCAAAGAGTAGCCATTTAAAAATAATGTTAGGAGTAAATGGGTTTCCTGGTGGGTTGTTTTGGCATGAATCTCAAATTGTAATAATTTTCATTTTTTCCCCCCAGAGGAATTTTGTCAAATAGAGTCTATTTCTGGGCCTAATGTAAGGCTTGGTTAATTTATCCCCAATAACAGTAATGTTACAACTATTTGTTTAGCAGAAATAGCTTCTGACTGTGCCTGCCTGTGGTCATTGTAATTGATTTTAAGAAGTGGGAGATTGAGAAAATTCTGAATGAAACAGATGGGCAAGATTTTTATTCTCAGTTGTTCTTTAAGAGGAAAATAAAGGCAGGGGTTCCAAGTAAGTGCAGAAGGAGTACCTGGCTTCTCTCTCCATCCTTTGTTCTATTTCTGGCTATTGTGTTTGGTTGAAGAAGACAGTCAGATTCCTGGTGAACATAGGCCAGGCCTTTCCAGGGCCCACTGTGACAGGGCCTCCAGTTGGAGATCAGACATTGAAGCAACAGCAGATTTCCACCACAGCCTTGGAAGTCCTCTTCATGCGTATTTTTCAAGGGGTGATCAAAACTTGGTGAATAATGTTGCTGAGTGTCATCCAACAGAAATCCAGGCTCATAAAACCATGAGCTGTGTCCTTATCCACCCTATCCACTGGATCTCGCTCTTCCTCAAAGTCAAAGTGCCAGGAAAAGGAAAAGTTTTGGAAAAATTTGGGACGTGGGAACAACCACCGCAGCACAGCTAAAGACACTCAGGAAAGAGGACTTTCAGAGCTGCTTCAGAAAATGGCAAGGACAGTGGGATAGTGTGTTGGAAACGAGAGGATTGTGAGGGAGATTCATGAGAATGTATCCTCTACTGTGATGAATTTTTTGTCTTTTAAATACTCTCGTTGTATTTCAATCCTACCTCATAGGTTTATTTATTTTATTAGTACATGTTTGCAGCACATAATGAATATACATTGTGGGTAGCTGATCTTCCTATTTTCCATTGTCTGTTTTTATTTTACTCTTTGATTTATACTTCAGGTTTCTCACTTAAGCTTGTGTGTCTGATTTATCTCACTTCACATTCTGATCTTAAGGTGAAAATGTTTTCCTATAAATGACTCAAGCTTATCCTTCTTTAAGGAGGAGGGGTACTCCTCCTTAAATACCACATTTTCTTTATGTATGCAATGTTGATGAATGTACAGGTCGATTCCAAGATTTAGCTATTATGAGCCATGCTGCTATAAACACAGAAATGCAGGGATCTTTGCAATATGATGACTTCAACTCTTTTGGGAAGGTACCCAGAAGGAGACAGCTGGATCAAATAGAATTTCTAGTTTTACTTTTTTGAGAAATCTCCATCCTGATTTCTATAGTGGTTGTACTAGTTTACGCTCCCACCAATGGTGTAGAAATGTTCCTTTCCCTGCATCCTTGCCAAAATTTATTATTTTATTTATTTGATGATAGCCAATCTTTCTGGATTAAGATGGAATCTCAGTGTTGTTTTGATTTTTGTTTCTCTAATGGCCAGAGATGTTGAATAGTTTTTCATGTACTTATTGGCCATTTGTACTTCTTCAGAGAATTATCTATATTCATTTTAGGTGCCCATTTTTTCATTGGTCTTTTATGTGTGAGGGATATAATTTTTCTGAGTTCTTCATATATTCTAGATATTAGTCAACTGTTCAAGGTCACAGAGTAATTTAAAAGTAACTCTAAATTTTTCTTTTCTGCATACAGTTCTTTGGGTGAGACAGGGATAAGCCAGTTATGACCAGAGGACTGTTTTTAGGTTGACAGTGACAAACATGGCACCTTCAGACTGGTTTCTTCCTGTTTCCTGGCTTCCTTCCCCTGTGAGGGATGGAGATACTGCAGTGAGTGCCACCAAAGGGTCAGGAGGAACAGACACACTGCCTCCTTACACTGCATGGCTTTAAGGACACAAAGGATGTGCCCTGTTGCCACCATTCTCACATTCGCTCAGCAGGCGAGAGTGCACCATGTTGGTGATTCCAGATGTAGAGCCTGGTGAATTGGTGTGTGCTAGAGTCCCCTGTAAGACCCTTGGGATTCCACCACACCGTGTCACATGTCACCATGTCACATCATGAACTGGGGTGACCAAGGCCACTCATGGACCTGCTGAGAGATCCTTTTAGAATTTTCTTCTCACAAACTTTCTTCGCCACAGCAAGCCTAGCTCTGCAGAGCAATCACTGTCCCAGGGAAAACACTTGTTTTTATACCTTTAACTGGCAGGTCCCTCTCTGCAGGAAGTGGAAAGTGTTCTTTCTTGCTGCTCACACCCTTCTGCCCTCCTTTGGGTTGTCTGTCTGTGTGTCTGTGTGCCTGTCTCTCTCTCTCTCTCTCTCTCTCTCTCTCTCTCTCTCTCTCTCTCTATATATATATATATATATATATATATATATATATATATATATCTTCTCTCTCACAATACATTTGTGATACATAATGATTACATCCATCATCTTGGGGGCATTGGGTACATATACACATCCCATTTTAATCACATCTTAGTCATTTTCTCTTCCCTTCCCTTCTGCATCCCTCCAGCCTCTCCCATCTCTGAATCCTCTTGCCATCTCTGCAAAGCATTTCTCCCTGTTCATCTATCTTTTATTTTTGCTCTTTAAATTATTTATATGTAGGGTGTCTCATATAGCAAAAACAATTTGGTATTTAACCTTCTGTGTTTGACTTATTTCCCTTAGCACACCCATTCTTTATGTCACCACCACTTCGGGGTTCTCTGGGGTTCCAGGCTTCCTCTCCCTCCCCTTCCTCTTCCTTGTCCCCCTTTCTCCTCTCCCTTCTTCTCCTCCAGAGTCCTTCCTTCAATCCACAGCTTCATGTTTCATTCCTTATGGCTGAAACAGTGGTGATTCGCCCAATTATGCACAAAATTTGGGTTCATTTTCCAATAAAGCTAGGCTTGGGCTACAAGCACGTCCACCCATCCAGGGACAGGACAGCAGCGTGGCCATGGAGTGAGGGTGCTCACAGCTGTGCCCACACAGGGATCCGCCTGTCTAGCTATAGCTCTGCCCTGACTGTGCACAGAAACAGCTGTGGGAATAAATTATTCAGGAAGGTTTGGGCAGCTTCTGCCTGCTCTCAACCCCTGAAATTATAAAGAAGCACAAAATTTTACCCATTCATTTGTCTCTGGAGAGACTTTTGGATGACTTGATGTTTAATAAGCCAAAACCTCATTAATTTAATTTTGTTTATTTTTTGTACTTTTTTTTATCAGTACTGGGGATCGAACTCATGACCGTGTGCTTGCAAGGCAGGCGCTTATGCCACTGAGCTAAATCCCCAGCCCCAATTTTGTTTATTTTTAATATTACATAATATAGATTTGTTTTCCAGCTAAAATGTCTATGACTGAATTCTTTTTTTACACTTACTATTACTTCCGATTATGCCAGAATGGCTTCCCAGCCCCTCCATCATAGGTGACACTGTGGCTCTTCTGGTCTTTGTCCCTTGACGTCACCTAGTGAACATGAGTGCTTGTGGTCAATGGAGCAGAAGGGATGGAGTTTGGAAGACAGTCTTGAGCTGTCTGGTAGACCCAGTGTAGTGTATTGAAATCCCCTTGATGTCACCTAGTGAACATGAGTGCTTGTGGTCAATGGAGCAGAGGGGATGGAGTTTGGAAGACAGTCTTGAGCTGTCTGGTAGACCCAGTGTAGTGTATTGAAATCCCCTTGACGTCACCTAGTGAACATGAGTGCTTGTGGTCAATGGAGCAGAGGGGATGGAGTTTGGAAGACAGTCTTGAGCTGTCTGATAGACCCAGTGTAGTGTATTGAAATCCCCTTGATGTCACCTAGTGAATATGAGTGCTTGTGGTCAATGGAGCAGAGGGGATGGAGTTTGGAAGACAGTCTTGAGCTGTCTGGTAGACCCAGTGTAGTGTATTGAAATCCCTTTGACGTCACCTAGTGAACATGAGTGCTTGTGGTCAATGGAGCAGAGGGGATGGAGTTTGGAAGACAGTCTTGAGCTGTCTGATAGACCCAGTGTAGTGTATTGAAATCCAAAAGCAAAGAGGAGGTCAGTTAATCCAAAATAAAAGGAGACTGTGATGTCAGGCCGCCTAAGCAAGAAGACTCCTGAAGATTCTGGAAGCTCCCATAGAAAGAGATAGAAGCGGGCTCTGCCCAGAGGCCTGGAAAGAAGTGTGGCCCTATGTCTCCCCCATCCCAGGCCTGAACAGAAAGCCCAGCCATGCTGTGCTGTACACTGGACCCCTGACCCATGAATTCTGCTGGGCTAAGATGGAACCAGTTAGTTATGGTGACAGAAAATGAACACACCTACCAGTGCCCAGAGGGCCTGGCTGAGAGCGGAGGCCTCTTCCCATGGGAGGGTGGGCTTACATGTACGTCATCATGGCTTTTGGTGTTAACCACTTCCTGACAGTCCAAGGAGCAGGACTCAGTGACAAGCTGTCTTCTCCGAGGAGTCCCTTACAAGGTGAATTGAACGGAAGGGTGCAGGGAGGTGCTGAGGCAGGACCGCTGGCTCCCAGCTCCACTCTCCAGGCTCACAGAGCTGCCCAAGTCCTCCGACCAGAGCAGGGAGCCTGGAACCTGTCATAGCCTTGTTGGGACTCCCTAGAATAAGTGATTCTGACCATGTCACCCCAATAGAGACTCTGTCTCCTTTATGTGCTTTGTAAAAGAATCAGATCTAATATGCATAAAGCAGTTGGGTTTATAATAGAGGAACCCTTGTTTCTTCAAACTTTAAAGTATATCACAGTGCTAGCAATCTCACCAGAGCTTGGAAACTGTTGTGAACAGAGGAACTGTACTTTGGGGTGGCAGTAAAGCCCAGCACTGACATAAGCTTGCAGTGGCTGTAACACCAGATGTTGTTGTACACCACATGGACAAGACTGCCATTGCCACTTGATGGGCCAGAAGACTGATCCCACAGAAGAGAACTGTCAGAAAGGAACTGTCAGAGCCCAGGCAGCAGCTTGTGGTCTGAGTCCCTCCCAGGACCCTTTCCCCTAAACCAGCCTTGCCTGTCTTTGAGAGGTCCCCTCCCTGTCCCCAACCTTGGGGCTGCTCTTTGAAGTAAACAAGCTCAGGTCCTTATCCTAGGAGGATGAGTAATCCCTCCAGAAG
Source organism: Hydrochoerus hydrochaeris (assembly GCA_004027455.1). Lineage (NCBI taxonomy): Eukaryota > Metazoa > Chordata > Mammalia > Rodentia > Hydrochaeridae > Hydrochoerus > Hydrochoerus hydrochaeris. The sequence continues at coordinate 70,763 of PVLA01000637.1, forward strand.
GTGGAATTTGTACATCTCTATTCGATGAGCTTGAGGGCACAGGGTTATTGCTAACTTCACATAGACAACACTGTGCAATTACGACTGAGGACTCAGCATCTGCAGCTTGGTCAGGAAGCCAAGAAGTCATGGAACAAACTTGGGCAGGTATAGCGGAGCCTGCAAGGACCACTGTGCCTCTGTTACAGTGCTGTCCTGCTGACCACTTGCTACTTATTTGTTTTGGCTCCTGTTTTCAGTCCCTCACCACAAAGCCCAGAACCACAGGAAGGCAGAAGAGCACTGCAAATGGGCTCTCTCTACCATCCTTGCCAGTCACACCATTGCTTTGTAGGTCACGCAAAAGGGAAACTGCAGAGCCTGAGCTGCTCTAGAGATCTCCAGCTTAGCGCTCCGCCAGGGAGATCGGGGTGGTAGGTAAGAGGGCATCACTGGGCACAAGGCCTCCGAAATGAGTGACACCAGGTAGTGCCTATCTAGCAATATGCAACTTATGTAATGCGGCACGTTAGCTTGGAGGATTTCTTGCTCATTGATTATCCTGTTTCATGCTGCGCCAGCCCTTGGCAGTGACAGCCAGAGGTGTAAAATGGGGACGAGACAGTGGGAGAGACTTTGGAAGCCAAATGAGGAGAAACAGGCCCCCGTTTGGGAGGTGCCTGCCAGTGGCAGGGATCCATATGATGCTTCCAGACAGAATCTAGCACATGACAAGACCCCAGGGGAAGCTGGGGATGCCAGGGATGGGGGCAGCCCCTTGAAGAGCTCTGTTGCTTGGGCTGACACAGAAGCATCAGGGGACAGAGGGACAGAACAGGCTGAAATACTTTCTGCAGCCACAGAGTGCTGAGAAGCTATGTGAACTGGAGCAAGCCTGGAGGGCTGCCCAGTGGAGGCAGGGTGGAGTTCCAGGCCACCTAGGTGGAACACAGAAATGGACTCAAATTCTAGATACTCTAAATAAAATAAAGAGCCTGGGTGTGGTGGTGTATACACGTAATCCTACCACCCTGGGAGGCAAAGGCAGGAGGATGACAAATTTGAGACCAGCCTGGGAAACTTAGTAAGCCCTGTCTCAAAACAAACAACAAATAAACAAGCAGACAGGGCTGGGGATACAGCTCATGTGAAAGCCCTGGGTTGAATCCCCAGTACCAAACAATGATAAAGAGATGTGATGCCTTTTGTACCTCTTTACAGATGATGTATAGAACCAGAGAAGACAAAAATGACCTCTGAGAGTGTCATGTAGTGTGCTCTTGTCAAGGCTCAGTGGACAGAGAATCAAGAGCATGGAGGTGGCCCCTGGCATTTGGAAAGGGTCTTGAAATGGGATTTCCACGACGAGCCAGTGCGGTTCAGCATCCATATTCTAGAGCTGATTCCTGGCTACCCCAGGCTCAGGCTTTCTTCCTGCCAAGGGACTGTCACTGCATGAACGTCATCCCTGGAACACAAATGTCCATCCAGGCTCCAGGACCACAGAGAAGGCAGCAGGAGCGACTGGCCCTTCCTGGGTCAGTGAATCAAAGCCCTGTTTTCCCTGTGGACCTTGGGCTGCCGTGGGAGGTGGCTTCACTTCACGTCCCTTTTGCCTCTTTCGATTGTGGGAAGGACACGTGGGGCAGTGGGCTCAGCAGCTCACACCACTGTGCAGTCACTTTGACTCACACTTCTCTCCGTGGAGCACAGCTGAAATGCAGTGACAGCCACACCATGCTTTATTTTTAAAAAATCAATAAACCATTAGTCTTATTTTAAAATTATATAAGCTAAAAATGATGTTACAATTCCTAGTTTGCCAACAACTTCTTAAAAAGATTTAGAACTTCACAAAAGCATTTTGACTGAAAAAGTTGAGAAGACCGCTTTTGCACAGAAATGGGAGTTAGGACAGGGTACATTAAACAATATATTGTTATATAAATGACAATATTTGGTTAACTGGCAAATAGTTGATCTCATTGTGAATGTTTTCAAAATTTCAAAAGCTGTCCCTTCTCCTTATATACTGAGAGCTATGAATGACCCATTTTTTAAATGATGTGGGTGAGAAAAACCACAAAAAATTATGATAGAATCATTTTGAAGTCTTTTTTTGAAGTCTTACATATCAAAGTATTAGAAACCTACATTTTCTTTTATACATTTTCAGTGATTAAGAGTATGTTCTGATGCTCAGTTTTCCCCATGGGTTATAAATCCATCATAACTACCAGTTCAAGCTCACATTATTTTTATCAACCATCATTTAAATATTCATCAGTTTTTACTGGGCTTTGGCCCATCTGTCTTCCTCACAAGACTCTTCTGGGGAGCCACCAGAATTCTTGCCAGAGTGGAACCCTTGGCTTGTGATGCCAGCAATCCCAGTCCTGGGGCTGTCGGTGCTGCTTACCTTATGATTCTCCCTGGTGGTGACTGGGTTTTCCCAGCAGCCTTTGCTCTCTCGCCATAGCTATGTGATCGGTATATGATACACACAGCTGATGCTTTTAGATTCCCAAACACGAGCACACACCCTGTAAGAACTGCTTGTGAGTTCCAGAAGCTAAGTTCCAGAAGCTCTTTAAGATGGCGGCCACTTGTTTACCTTGGTTTCCCATTCATGTGAACTAACGCACTGTCTTTCAGAGAAGAGAGGTGTGCTACTGTGCAGAAGTGGAGATACAGCATGCTCAAGAGGCCCTGAAGTCCCACACCCTCCCAAGGGCTAGCCAGCGTCTTCTTGGGGTCAATGGGTCCTCAGATATCACTGTCTCTGGTGTGCCTGACCTAACTAAAGAGAGGCCAGGATGACCACCTTGAGTGTCCCATCTTCTCCATTCAGCTGAGGCAACCGGAGTTTGCAGAGCCTACACTATCCCTTTGTGCCATGGCAGAAATGATGACAGTGTTTACTGTAGAAAGCAGTATGTAGTAGTTGGTAACAAGCGTTTAGCTCTGTGCCTCCTTCTCTGGCCTCACATGTGTCTGGGTTGGAGCATTGTGGTCTGGCCTGGCTTAAGGACCACAAAGGAGCCTGTCTTCTAATTTAAGAAATTATAAAACTCCACTGTGCACTGAAATATTTTGGGGGCTAAGTTACTGATTATTCAACAAGACAAGAAATTAAGGAAATAACTTTACAAGTTGTAACCTCAGACTAGTAGTCCAATGTCTGTGAGTCCCAAAGAGAAAATATCTATTGCTTTCTGGCCACACATCCATGGTGGCCCACTGGGAATTGCCAGACAACAAAGGTCTGGGAGCTTCAAGGTGGCAGTTCAAGGTGCTAAAGCTTCCTGTTATGGCTCAAGGATCCAGACAGTCACATGGTTCCTCCTAACCATAAGGGACTTGGAACATATAACACCTGCCTGTTTGCAGATCCGTAATCCGTGGAAACAGGTCTACACTGGCTGTGACTTTTAGGAACCTGATACTCCAACCCATGGCCCTCACACTACCTGCAGAGCTGATAGAGAGAGCACTCCTAGTGAGGTGCTGAGGGGTGAATCCAACAGGTGCCTTCGAGGGGGGCAGGCTGGCTTGCTCTTGTTCTTGGGCCCCGTCTCAATATTCGCTGTCTCCTTTGTTCAGACTCCTCTTTCCTTACAGACCATAAGCACCTCCCGTTAACTATGGAACAGCAACCTTCCAGTGATTTCTGTCCCTGAGTTGTGATGAGCCTGCCTATAAGACTAAAGCTGCCAAGTTCTACATTTACACCCATGAAGATTCCTAAAAGCCACGTGAGCCTTTGCCACATGTTCACCTGCTTCCCCAACCTCCTGGACCTGTGTGTTCTTCTCTTCTCTCCTGCATCCTTCCTTCCTTCCTCTTTTGGTTTGATTTAGACTATTTTTTTCACATCTTCTAGCAGATTCCTTCCCTCACCTGCACAGTACCTCCTCAGAGCAGTACTTGCTGCCTAACAGACCTATATCAGCAAAGCTTCAATGATCCAATGTCTGTTCACTGCCTCTGTGTGACTCTGAGTGATTCTGTTCATCCGTGGAGTATGTCATTAAGCTCCTAGAGTGACAATTGGAGACATGGGGTGTGGGCGGAGGCCTTGCTTAGGTGATCTGCTGGGCCCTATGGGAAGTCTGAATGGGAGCTAAGCTATCTAAGCAGGTCCAATCCTTCCTGATAAATTTCTATAAAGGCAGAAAGACCTTGCAGGATTATTTTTCCAAGGTGTTGCTGAAAACAAACCAGGTACACACAGCTTCCTCAGTGTTAGTTATTTGTATCTTCCTTCCTTCTTTCCATTCCCCTTTCTTTCTGATTTCCTCTCCCTCCACTTCCCTTCCTTTCTTTCTTCCTCAGTGACTGAGTCTTTGTGTGGTTTTCACACTGTGCCAAGTGTGGGTCTGGGACTAATCAAATCACTAGAGGGTTTCACAGGCCTGTGGGAGGCACAGCACATAATAAAGTCACTACAATGATGGATGCAAAACCCAAGTGTCTCAGTCCTTTCTCCTTGCTGGAACACAACACCTACAATTTACCACTCAAGGGAAGAGAGATCTATTTTGTTTCACAGGTTTTAGAGGCTTAGCATGACAGAGGGGTTGTCTTGGTTACTTTCCTCTCATTGCTGAGATAAAATAGCTGACGCTCAAAATGAGGGAAGGAAAGGTTTATTTATCTTACAATTTTTGGAGGTTTCATTCCATACGCAGCTAACTCCAAGGCAGGATGGCAGGGCTGAGGGGCAGCTGTTCATGGTGGCCACAAATAGCAAGAGCAAAAAGGGAAAAAAAGGAAAAAACAGGCCTTCTTCTTTCCCTTATGTTGTATGCTGGCTCTGCCTCTGGGCAGGTGCCGCTCTCCTATTGCCAATCCCAGCTCTAGACAATGAACCAACCAGTAACACTAGATTCAGCTACTTTCATAACTGCAGAGGCTGGGGGTCCACCTAGGCACAAACCATAACAGGGGTGTAGCAGAGGAAAGCTTCTCATGCCATAGTGACCGAGAAACAGAGAAACAAGGGAGGTGCTGGGAGGGGACATAGCTCCTCCCAGGTCACACCCCAGTGACCAGCTGCTTCTAAACAGACCCCAGATTCTAACAATATATCCAGCTATGGATTCATCAGAGGATTAATCCACTGATGAGCATAACATCCCCAGGTCCCATCACCTTTAATAGCCTCACCTCTGAGCACCTGAGAATGTGTGTGTGCAGTGCGCACACATGTGGTGGGACATGGGAAGGATCCTGGATCAAACTATAACACCCTGCATTCAGAATTGACACCTACTCAGTACCTGTCACAGTGCCTGGCCCAGAGACAGGGATTGAACCCCAGGGATGGAATGAGCCACTTGACACAAGGGCTGTCAAGGAAGTGAGTGTGGAGAATTCTGGGACAGCCCCTCTGTCCATTCTTTTTTCCCTGACAGGTACTGAAAGCATGCATTGACTCTTCAATGCTTTAAAAGCTGCTTAATATTGCTCCAAAATACCTGTCTACTCTCCCAGCACTAGGGCAAGTGGATCATGGCCAAGTCCCTACCTCACTGAGCAGCCAGGCTTGGGAGTCTGCATTTAACCTCAACTGAGAGCCGTGAACAGAGAGCTCTGGCCCCAAGAATTCAGGACACATACCAGTCCACAGTCAGAATTCAGGAGCTCGGGCCAGCCAAACACCAGAGCCCTGGGCTTTAAGCTGGTGATTTTGAGCTGAGACAAAGATGAGTGAGTCTTTCTCAGCGCAGAGTATGCTGTCTAATCTAGGACTCCAAATTCATCCTCAGGAGCAGGAGGCAGACACGGTGTTCAGAAAGCACCACTGTCCCCAGAGAGGCAAAGCCCCAGAGCAGGTCAGAGGCTCTGCTGATACGGGGCAGCTCTGCTCCCTGCTCCCCAGAGGCTAAAACATCCAGCTCAGCTATTGGCTGCTCTGGGCTGCCAGCAAACTCTGTGGTCTTTGTAAGCAGCAGCACTAAAAGCCAGGGAGTGTCCCTGCTGCGAGAATCCCCAGGCAACTCACAGCACAGCCACCAGACATCCTGGCAACTCCAAGGGCAGACCTACCTCCACCTGCCACCAGCAGGGATGAGCGCCTCGGAGCTGCCTGGCGTGAACAGATTAAAACGATTTTGGAGGGTGAGTAAAAAGACACAAATCAATTTACTGGAAAAAGTTTAATTTCTGAAAATATGTATATGTATATAGCTAACCAGCAGGGTGAAGCATGCCACGAGACACTGTAATATCTTACAAAAGTCCCTTTGGGAGATTCAGCTGGGCATATTTGATGCTTTACCAAAGGTTTAGAATTTAATTTTAACTAATCTACTATGAGTGCAATCAGCAGTCAGCTCAGTTTAGGGTATTTGGTCAGAGCAAAAGTGCTTTGGAAAATACGTTCTAGCACAGCAGAATGGGTTGGATCGCAAGTGTTTTTCCACCACCAGGGTGTCAGCCAGCGTATCAGATTCTGGTCAGAGCCTCAGGGAACAGATGTAATGCTGAATGTGACAGGTAATTGATGGGCACCAGAGCATGCAGTGTATGTGTTCCCTCAAGACTGGTTAGTAGCTGTCAAAGTTCTATCTGACTGCAAAGAATAGAACTGAGAAAGTCTATAGCTTTGTACTGTACTATTAAAGCATTAGGAAGTACGAAGGCAATTGTAATCCCAAACTGCCACAGAGAGCAGATATTAGCATAATCTCCTGTAATTAGAAGCTCGGCACTGAGTTGGTCTGATAGCAGGCAGCTTCTGAAAGGCCAGCATTTGCCTCTCTGGCAGAAGGATAAAATTCCTGTGGAAACCACTGTGGATTCCCAACTGTCAGAAGCCAGGTTCCATGCAACAAGTAAAGAATTCTTCCCTGAATATTGAGGTGGGACTGGGAGGGCAGGTAAATAATGTCCATGCTGCAGGTTAATGCCAGGGCCAACTTCAGAGTGTGAAAGGACTTGGAAAGGGGGAACTCTGAGTGTGACAGTGACCCCTTACACACTCCATGCAGAGCTGGAGTAAAGTTATGTGCACTCTGGAGTTACATGATTCTGTGATTTCTAAAAAGGTTCTTATTGGCACTTTGCTCATTAGAAATCGCTTTACTGGATGAATACATAACAAGCAGTTAGTGCATCTAATATGCTATTGAAAACTGATAAACTGTTTTTCTCTGTCTGATGTTCTAAGTCATTTACGAAGGGCCTGGAGTTACAGATGAGCTTTGTCAATTGTTCACTGAGTCAAATCTATTTATTTCGGCTCATAATGATAATAGTATGAGTTTGCCAGTAATTTTGAAATTACTTCCCAAGCAGGGAGTCTACATTCAGCTGGGTAGAACCAAAAAGATATCTTTTCAAATGAAAGCATGTGTAGAACATATAAATGTGTATTTCTTCTGAGCAAATGTGAAGCTATTAGAAGTACTCAAATGAGGAGACTGCGGGTGCACCAAGGGCAGCGGGCACAGCCCCGAGCTCAAGGTTGGACAGTGACCCTGACCCAGGGATCAGCCTCAGGGTCTGACTGGTTCCCTCCCACCATAATGTGGGTGATTCCTCCCAGCTCTGAGATTTAACCTCAATCCCATGGAAAACAGATTACTCTCTGCTCTAAATACACCGAACGTCTGTCTGGAGTGTGGTGAAGAGAGTCTGATTAAATTTTTTCTGTCACACTTCCTAGTGGGTAGAGGACTCTTACTGTGTCTTGCCAGATTTTTCCCAGGGCTGGTTCTGGACTCTCAAAAGCTCCTCCTCTGTGACACAGCTGCGTGGGTCAGGCACTTGTGGATGTGTTGATGAGCATTAGCTTAGTTTATATTTATGTCTTCTTGGGCTTAACTTCATTATAACCACTGGCAGCTCCAGTGCTTGACTGCACACAGCACCTCAGAGCTTGTGCAGCGGGACCCCTGCAAGTGGTGCTTGGAAGCGAGGACCCCTGGGCCTGGCACTCTCCCAGTGAGGATATCTTTTCCATGCCAGAGGCCCACAATTTGCAAAGGCAACTGACCAAACCCCGAACTAATGACACCCAAGCCCTGCCCTGTGCATTGGAAGGAGACCTGGGCATAAAGCAACGCCAGGGGTTTCACCAGCACACACCCCAGGCAGAATGATGGAGCAGACTGTAAATAATCTGAGAAATTCCTCAATTATTTAGGAAAGGTAAGTGGATGGTATAATCACTCTTTCTTGATTCTGAATTATTCATTTCCTTTTCAATGGTAGTTTTATGTTGATAACTCTAGGTTATTATTAATAATTTTTTAAAATCATACATTAGAAAACAGTTTCAAAGAAGAGAAGGTTTAAAAGCCTCTTAGTGGAGAAGTGCCCACACAGCACCCAGTTCCAATGGCTGAGGTGAGCTCACTTCCTGAACAGGGCCTCACCTCCAGTCTGGACATAGTGCCACCCCTCGTGCTGTGACTTGTCCCAGGGGTGACCTGCACAGGTCATCAGGGTGTCTTTAGTGCATCTCTGGTGGTCTGCAGTTAGGTCCCTTTCCAGATGGTGGGTGCAGGATTTCACATACTGAAACTTAGGTCCTGGCATGAGATGAACTTTATTGTAACACTGACCTGCTCCCCTCACAGTAGGTACAGGGCTGGGATGTGGCTCTGTGGGACAGCATTTTCATAGCATGTACAAGGCCCTGTGTTCTATATCCAGCACAAAAATGTCAACAGTCTTCCTTTGATTTTTATCTATTTAATTACATGTTTTTTTTGGTAGCAAGTAGGAGTAAGAGAGACATTGCTTAAACCAGGGGACTAGTGGGAAAGAGAAAAGTTTTGGAGCCACCGTGTAAGTACTGAACTACTTAGACTGCATGGGTGCAATAGTCAAATGATGATTTGATTTTGCCAGAGAGTCTGAAAGTCTAATAATTGGTGTGAGGTGAGGCCATTTGATTCAGCACATACTTGACACACAAAAAAATGATGTAATGGAGAAGCAGACCCAAATTTATAAGGAGAAACCAAAGAGGCAGTTTTTTTTCTTCCTTTTCTTCCTGTTCCTGTCTTGAAACAACCCAGACCTGCACCACAGCCACAAAAGTGATGCAAAGTAATACAACAATAGGTGGGTACAGGGGACCCTGGCTGCCTGCAGCTTTCCATTCCTCTGTCCAGAGGACTCGGTTTACATCCCAAAGGTTTATTGTTCTCAGCGGAGGAAGATGGTGTTACTGAAGGTGGCCTGACTGTCCATATAATTAGAATAATATAACCTAAAAGAAAGCTCTGCTCCCCTAGTTTTGATGGTCTGACCTTTCTCCACTCCGTTCGTGTCAAAGTCACAGTGAGCAAGACCTGAGATATCAATACCTGGGCTGCACGTGCTGCCAGGTCTCTGTGTGGGTCGCTGGCATCTAGAGTTACCCTGCACCCTCAGGTCTCATCTGACTCCATATGTGAAGCTGAAAGGGTTACTTCTCTGTATCAAGGATTGAGCTGATTCCTCAGACTCTGTTCTAAAGCTGATGAGAGGAAAGTAAACAGAGCAAAACAGACAAAAGACTTAATCTTCCAGAGTGCCTGTCAAGCTTAAGGCCTTAAAAATCTTTGGTGTAGACCAAGACTTCATTGGCCCCTTGAATTTTTCATGCCTTAAGGGATGCTTTTATTCTTATGAGCAGAGAACTCTAGTTTGCAAGGAGAAAAAAAAAAAAAAACAAGCAAAAACAGTACTTACCCCCAAATGTTTGTTTTGGTTACCCTGAAATTTAATCAGTTGTAAATATACAAAGATCCATCAGAAACTGCTTTTATTTTTAACAGATGTACAAAACAGAGTGAGAGAGAACTAGTAATTGAGTGACTTGGGGGATGCTGCTTGATTATGCGATTTTCTAGTGTCAAGGACTTGGGCAGTGCATTCACAGCTGGGAGAAGAACCCCAAACCCCCATTTGCCCATGCAGTTTTGCAGCATGTATTGTGTCAGGCTTTCCCCAGATCTTGGAGACCTCTAAGAATAGACACACACACTCTCGCACCTGTACACATGGCTACTCGGATCACATTAGAAATGTGTTTAATGATGTTCAGCTCGGAGTCTTGGCTCGTGGCTCTGTCTGATGTGGGAGGGGTTCTGTGGTACCCTTTGAGGAAGGAAAATACACACTGTTAACCCCCCACGATGACAGACTAAGTGACCTGGGTAAACATCAGCCAGCTCCCTTCTTCCCTAGTCACAGAGGTCACTAAGGTTTGGACCAGTAAGGTTGCCTTCAAACTGGAATCTCTTCTTGTAGTCTGGCTTTAATTTTAATGTGTGTATTTCCCCACAAAGCAGATCAACTGCTTTAAGCTCTGGAAGAAAACAAAGAAAACAATGTAGTCCCTTCCAACAATTCTATTCATTTCTCAGTCTCCATCATTGAAATGACAATGACATTCTGCACTCAGTCATCTTGGTACCTGGTCATTGGTCCTTTATTCAGCCTTTAATACTCTCCCTTCAGGGAAAGTTCACAATTTTTTTAACCAACACTCAAAAAATATTAATTTACCTCTTTATTCATGAACATTAAAAGCTAGAGGTTCATAAATATTTTATGACTCGGAAGTTCCAATGCATAGCTGATTGATATTGAAGAAAGGGGGCTTAAGGGCAAGGAAAAGCCCTCCCCTTCCCAGAATTTATAAGATCAATGCAAAGTGGGCTTTCGCTCAGCTAGCATGAGTGTAGCTAACAGTGGCCTGAGCAGGCAGGTGCGCTCCTTGGGGATGCACTGCCAGGAAGCCCTGGTGTGCTCCGGGAGGCTCCGGGTGAGTGCGGCCTCTTTCAGCCTTACAGGCGAGCTTGGCTGCAATTCTGAACAGGAAGCTGGAGTTTATAGTGACACCACCAGCGCATCTCACCATGTCGAGACTTCAGAGAAATACAGGACAGCCTTTCAAACTAGTTTTGAAAATCAGATGTCAATTTTGGAATAGAAAGCAGACATGTCTTCTTTCCAGTTAAATAATATTTAAATAAACATTTAGTTCATACTATGTCATATTTTTCTGCAAATGTGCTCAGGACCTCAATTGTTGGTTTCCTTTAAAGATTTTTGCATCCTAGTGAGCCAGGAGCGATTATTTGGGGTTACTATTGATCATACAGATGGATAGACCTCTCTGATGGCCTGGAAGGAAAAATCAGGATGAATAATCTGTTTTTTCTAGAGATCTCAAAAAGCAATTGGATTTATCTTGGATGCCGGCAACAGCTGTTACTTCTTAGAAAAACAACACTAAATAGGTTTTGCAGAGGATGGTCCTCCGAATAACTATTGCTAGCAAACAAAATCTTAAAAACTTGCTCCACTAAATGCTCTTGCAAAGAAACTAGAGAGCTTCAAATATCAGGCCTTTGAAAACAGAACATTAATGTTCTATAAAAGGAAAATTAATAATGTCTGATGATTTGCTTGATTGCGAACAACCAAAGAGCTATAGGTTGTAGAGAAGCTCACTGAACAAATTTATGAATCATGAGTCTGTTGGTATTTCATTGTGAGGGGGATGATTTGCAAGGCCAATAACCTTGTCTTTGCTTGTTGATGCTATTTTCTGCATGCATTATTAATTGGAAAGACGTGCGTGCGTGTGTGTGTGTGTGTGCGCGTGTGTGTAATACACCATACTTATAAGGTTTCTTAAAGGTTACTACTAAATGTGGCTGCTGAGATTAATGAAGGAGACTGGTGTTTATCTTTGACCATGAGGAGATAGAAAACACTTGTAGGCAGATACATTTATGAAGGTATCCTGAGTAATTCTTTAATCACCCTACGATCTCTAAAATAGTAGTAAGATTGCTTACCGTATAAGATTTGGGGAGGAATAAATGAGATCACAAGCATAATGTGCAAACTAGAAGCTGCCACTTTTCAACAAATGTCAGTGCCTCTTTTTTTCAGAGGCTTCTAACTCACAACCAGTCTTCAGCCAGTGCCGTAGACAAAAAGGGAGGGGCGTGGTCAGTAAATATCTGTTGATTGGCAGGATGGACAGATAGCTAGGTGAGGGAATAAATGAATATAGCTTACCCTTAGTTACTGTCTGCACTAATTGAATCCTGAATCATTTAGGGATGTGTCAAATCTAATTCTAACCCTCCTGACTCACTGCCAATATTAGCATGAGCTCATTATCTGAAAACATCAGCTATATCAGAAGAAAGACCCTTTACCCCATTGGTCCCTTGTTTCAGTTCTTACCTGGCCCTCTTTGGGGATGTTACCACCTGGTATTCCTGGCTGGAATCCAGTCTCTATAGACATTGCATGTGCTTTGTTTAAATTTAAGATTACTCGTTGGCTTAGAAAGTAGAACATTTCTACCCCACATTTTATCACTGGGGAAAGAAAGGTATTTTAAAAAGATAAAAAAGCAGCATTTAACCTAAGTCCTTTAGGGGTCCACTGTTGGTGGGTTTCTGTGCCCCAATACTCCAAGACTTCTTCCAGCCTCCCTCTACAGGCACCCCCACAGGGAAGGCACACAGAGTTAAAGGAGTTTGTCACTCAGGTTGCCTTGTGTTTGTTCAGGTTCTAAAGAGGAAGCAAAGTCTCCAGCTGAACAGATATTGTCACTGGGTTTCATTTTCCACAGAATTTTCTTTTCGGTTGTGCTAGGCGGGTCACATCATCTGTTCCCCAGGAAGATACTTATGTCCTACTTGATGAGCCCATTTTACAAACGACGAATTTCTCTCATCTCTAGAATCCCCCAAATCTGTCTCTCTAAAAATTAGATAACACTTATTCACCAATTCAACTAACAGACATTTCAGTTCTTTAACTGTCTATAGGTCCTGTGGATTGTATAGGCACTGCTAGAGGAATTTAAATGGAAATATCAAACAATATAGAGATGGATAAACAGCTTAGTAGATGATTGATAGATAGGTAGATAGATAGATAGAGTAGGTAATGTGCATGCTATTTAATAGACAGTATAGATATAAAGACAAGATAGATGACAGATATAAAATAGACAAGATGGATAGATGGGTGGATAGGTAGGTAGAAAACACAGACAGACAAACAGATGTATAGATTGATCCTCACTGAACTTGTAGCCAGGCATGGGAAATTAGTATAAGGAAGCACACTAAGAGATGAAATGCCAGGCAGAGATAGAGATAATGCCATTAAAATACCCAAACAGAATAATTGTTTTATTCCTGGGAAGCAGCGATCTTGAGGAACAGCACAGAAAGGAGATATTTCATTTAGATGCTTTAAAATGAGTTTTAAAATGTTAATATAAACCAAAGGAATACAAAGCAGAGAAAACTGTGCGATTCATGGGTTGGAGACAGGGAATTTTAATAGCCTTTCATGCAGTCAGGAAACATTCTGTTCTGCTAGCAAGGCAGATATTTGGGGGTGGGGGTGGGGGTGGGGTGTGGGGACAAGAGAAGAGCTAAGGGCAGTTGGGAGCACAGTGTCCTGAAGGCCTGGAGCTGCCCATCTGATACGTGGATTATTGCTGTCAGTCCACACAGAAACGAATATGTTCGTGGTCCAGGATATTCCGTGAGGAACACTCAGAGCGAATTCTTCCCCCATATATTTAAGCAGGCAAAACTGGAGGGTCTTACATGTTCATACCTTTACCCATCTCGCCACCAGAAGCGAGGAACTGTGCACCTCAGTCACAGCAACCCTTCTTTATGGCTTTTTACCTGCAAATTTCAGGGCCAGATTGAAATGGTCGGGATGTAACTATGAATAAAAAGCACATTAGGCTTCTAAATTGTCTTCAGGACCTGCTGCAAGCATCACCTGTGCTAGGAAATTGGGTGTGGAAGAGAAGCAAGAGCAAATGGCATTGGTGTGTGCAGTAGCTAGAGTCTACTTTATGTACAATTCCCTATTTGCTGTTTTTATTATATTCACATTTTTGGAGAAGCAAGAGTTAGATATTTGTTGGAAATTCTACTGAGGAAAATTTAAATAGCAGGGCTAAGTTTTGATTGAAACCTTGAAGAGTAGGTAACATTTTAATAAGCAGAGAAATTTGGTTAAGGAATATGAGCAGGAAAACTCAAATAGGGGCACAGGCAGGAAGCCTGAATGCTATCTATCCACAAAGAACAGTCAAATTTTGTAAACTGAGGTAAGGCAGGAAAGCAGACTATCCCCACATTCTTATTCTCCTCACGGAGGGTCTCACACAGTTGATACCTCCCTGCGTTTGCAAGACTGGTGACCCATGCACCCAGGTTCTTTGAAGGAAGAGAAAGAGGTAAGCACTATGGTAACACTGCCAAGTCCAAGAGACAGCACTAACATCAGAGCAAAGCACACTTATTTCTTTCTCCTAGGGAAAATGCCTGGCTCCTCACATACCCCAGCTCTGCAGTCCTGCAGAGAACTAGCCTGGCCTGGCCTGCAGAGCCTCTACCCCCAACCCCCCAAAAATGTAGCAACTGTTTTCTGAAGGAAGGCATTGCACACAATTTGAATTAGCTCTAATAACTACTGGAAAAGAGCATTACCCATCAGAGCAGCTGCTGAATCTCAGAAAAACTGTTAGTGGTCCTGATATATCTAAGGTATTTTTCTTAAAAGTTGCTCACTATGAAACTTAGCAAACCACCTCATTTCTGGGTGCTATTACCATGTCTTTTGAGAAATCAATATCATATTTGTTATAACAAGGGCAGCATATGGATGTTTTTAGGCACAAAGCAGAGAGACAGAAAAATCTAAATGTTGGAAAATACAACCGGAGATAAACTAGAAAGAATTATCACAAGAATCAAGACTAAAACATTATGGACTAAAGTATATATGCATAATTCTTTTTATCTTTTTAAAATAGCTTTATAGAGAACAAATGGCACACAATGAACTATTCCTATTTGGAAATACACCAATAGATACAGTTTCAATGCAATGAATGTTTAAATTTTAATTACAGTGAAAGATGCATCATCATTACTCCTCTTACACTCCTCCCCTCGCTCTGAACACACTGATGTCGCCCCTGCCACTGTCAGGAGCGTGTCCTGAGTCTTTTGTGGGTGTCACTAGTGGCACGGTGGCTATTTCCATGAATTGATTCAAAGCACTTCCCTTTCATGGTCATTGTGACTCTGGGAAAGAGCCACAAGTCATATGGTGCCAGAGCTGGAGAAGAACGTGGCTGAAGACACACTGTCGGGTTTTATGTGCCCGCCCTGGCGTCGGAGGACACACAGCAGCAGCGCTCACCATATTTTTCATCACATCTCATGATGACACACTTCCTGCCACTGTGCACTGCTGCGCGTTTTCTAGAAGATTCCATAAACAGAACCCTACGGAATGGCCTCTTCCTTGCCAGGCTGGTTTCTTTATTGCTCTAATAGATGTGTCCCAAGTTTGTGGTTTTGTTTGCCCTTCCCTAATGAGGACTGTTGTTGGAAAATGTTCTCACAGACTTATTTCTCTTCCCTGTGCCTTCTTCACTGGAATAGCTGGTTATATCTTTGTTCATTTTATGGATGAGGTTTGCTTCTGTCTTCTTATGATTGAATTTTGAACATTATTTACATATCCTGAATGCAAACCCTTTGACAAATATATGATTGGTGAATATTATTCCTAGGCTGTAGCTTCTTTCTTTCTCAGCCTCTTAAAGGTGTTTTCTGACAAATAGATGTTTTCTGACAAACAGATAATTTGCCATTTGATTCTTACATGAATCATGCTTTTGGTCCCATAGGTAAGATATCTTTACCTAACACAAGATCATGAAGGCTTTCTCTTGTCCTTTCTTTTAGAAGTTTTATCCTCAAATCTATGGTTCATCTTCAGATAATTTTTATAAATTGTATCTAATATCTATTGATATTCTTTTTTTGCGTGTGGATAGCCAATTTTTCTGAAATTGTTCATGGAGAGAGACTACATTTTTTCCAGAAAATATGGCTGTCATCATCACATACTTGATACAAATAACTTCCAAGATCACACTTCAGTTCACCCAAGGAACGTCCGTCCCATTACCAGTGTAGACGAGAAGCCAGTTGGGACCACCGATGGCTGAGTCAGCAATGTTGAGCAAATGCTGAGTAAGCAGTGTTGGCTGCACTCCTGGCCTCGCTACTGTCCCAAACGCCATATTGGAAAAGAGGGGGAAGACTGGATAAAAATACCACTACATGTTGGCAAAGTTAATACTGGGCACCCAAAAGTGACTACAGGACCTTTATCTAGGCTTTCCCACCTCCCACTACCCCAGTTCATGGTCCACTTCATTGCTGGATGCTATTTCTGAAATCTGAGATCCTAGCTTGTTAGGTCATGCTAATGGCAGACCCCTGCTTACTTTGCTAAGCCCCCTGTGAAAACATCTCCTGCGCTCTCCTTACCTGCTGGCCCCCAACCAGTTTCTGCCTCTCTGCATCTTGTTCATCGTGCCATGGAATTGGCTGTTCCTCCTCTCTAAACCTCCTGTAAGGGTCTGGCAGTGATGGAGCCTAGACCTGCAATCGCGCTGTCACCATGGGGAGTGCCTCCCTGTCCCCCTTCAGGGAACCTGGCTCCAGGGCCCAGGGCCAAGTCTCCCCAGAGACCTGGGACTCCAGTTCATCTGAGAATGTTGTATTCTTCATGCCTTCAGAGAGGGGCCCAAGTCCCCAGCCAGGCTCCCCACCCTCTGCTAGAGCAGCCCCATTCCCTATGGAATGTGCCCCTTAATTAAAACTCAGCTCTCTCTCCTCTGATCCCACATGCCCCCACTCCTGTGCAGAAATTCCCTGCAAGTCAAGCAAAATCCTCTCTTCTCTTTCATCTCCAACTTGTTCTGTGCCCAGCAGAACCCGGGTTGAGACTTCAGTGTTCAGGAAGAGGAGTCACTGGGATTCCAGTGTAGACTCCTTGGGGGTACAGTAATGCTGCTGTGAGACGTGAGTCCTCCTCATCCCAGGACGGGGTTAGTTATCAGGCGCTGGGGCATCATTCAGCACAGTCATCCTCCTTCCCGTGTTTTCTGTGTCTCCATTTCTGTCCCTCTTTCTGCCATAGCTCTTGGACTTCTGGGACCGTGAGACCAAGCAAATCTTTCCTTTACAAATCACTTCATCTTGAGATTCAGTTCCAGAAGCATAAATGGACTAAGGCCCTGTTGGGGTCTCATCCTGTCTGCTCATTCTCTGTTTTGGAACACAAGTCTGGCCCCAGATCCAGGATCCAGCGCCTCGGCAGACTGCGCTGTGTGGTGCTGAACTTGGTGGTATAGTTAGGGCACTGAAAGTTTTGTCACCAACGTTTAGATGGCAGTGAATTTGGGTGTGTGAGATTTTACTGAAGGTCACGGATTGAAGTGAATGTAAAGCTGTAAGTGTAGAATGATGATTCACAGGGACAAGAGGACACACAGGAAGGAAGAAGCGCAGAGCCCGCCGTGGAGGAGGAGCAGCCATGGCCCTTTGTGGTTCTCCCCACAGCCCCTTCCACAGCCCGCCACAGGGTCTTGAGCACTGAGTACACTGCAGTGGGAATAGCTAAACACAGGCTTTGGGGCCCTGCTGTGAGCAGGTGGCAGGCTGTCCCCTGGTCAGCAGGAAGCAGTCCTGATGGTACATTTGTAAGCAAGAGGAGGCCCAGCTTGGGACAAAGGAAGCACCCTCTGATGTTCCCTGTGCCATGCTCCTAGCTCGTGGGTATTGTGACAAGGACAACTCTGCGTAGTGCCCGCTGACCCGATTCAGTCAGCCCTGAGATACTGGGAGGAGGACCTTCTGACAGGTCAATGTTTTCATGCCAGATTGCCCATTTGTGGAGAATTAGAATCAATAATGGTCAATGATGATAGATCATGTCACTAAGCAGTTAATTTAGTACATCAGCGCTTAGCGGCTCATATACTGACCTCATGGAGCCTGGTAATGTCCATCTGGAAGCATGCTTCTAGGAAGGAAAAGGCAGAGACCCTAATGGCCACCTTTCAGTCCTGGGATTTCCTCCTAACGGGAGCAGCACACCTGGTGGTGGCTCCCTCCATGGACCACTATATGACTCTGTCTCTGGTGACCTCACAGCACTTTGGGCCAGGAGTAGGTCCATTGTGTGGGGGCATGGGGGAGGGGTCTTTGATCGTCAGGGCTCACACCGAGGGCTCAGATCATGGCCACAGAGCTTCCGATGTGCAACCCCCGACCGTGCGTGGACCCATGGAACTCAGACCATGCTTTTCGTATATCTATCACCTCCTTTTCCTTTAGTGTCCTTTGCTTGTTTTGCATGAGGTTGGCATCACTTGATTGGTTGGAGACCCTTCCCCACACTGTCCTGGGCAAATGGGATCTCAGTATAATTTTTCCTTCTGTTTCAAAATGACCCCAACATTTAAGTGTTGCATAGTACTGGCTAGATAACAAAGACAAGATGCATGGGAAAGGAGACAGACGCTGGCTGATTGGCTCCACTGTGCAATTGTAATAGGCATGTGAACATCAGAGGCTTCCTTGGGCCTTGGCTCTGTACCTTGACCTTCAGAGTCTGTGCCCAGGATGAGTGACTGGGTGGCAAAGTGAGGTGAGGGCCTGAGAAGGGTGAATAGTGACCTGGCCCTTACAACCTCCCTGCCCTTCCGACCCCACAGCCCTTTCCCTGCTGCCCTTTCTCCAACCTCAGATTCCAGTTGTCACTGGTAGGGTCCCTGCAGTTCTGTGGCAAGCACGTACTCACCGCCTAGGGCAGGTGTGGGCCAGGGAACCATCCTGGCCCACTTGGAGACCAAGCTGGGGATGGTAGCAAGTGTTCTTCCTGTTCCCCAGGCAACCCTGGTGCCACCCGGTCCCTGTCACCCCTGTGTGGATTCGCACCATGTCTAGTGTTCAAGGTTTGTGGGCTGCCGGGGGCCTTCTCAGCTGATGGCCATCTTTTGGCCCAGGTATGGATTGATGGCCTGTGTAGCCGATGTCACCACTGGCTTTGTCAGTCTGGACATCAGCACCATTTTTATGTTTTCCTTCTGGGTCGCCTCACTGGATTTCCTCTGTACCTTATCAGTCAGACAGGCCTTGCTGATGTTAAATGAATAACTGGCTCTTTGCATGAACTCTGGACAAAGCTAAGAGGTGTCGGAGTTTGTGCTACTCGTTTCAGCCCTTTGCTGATCCATCGTTGGATAGTTAGGAAGGATCTGTGTGCGAGCCTGCTAAGGAGCTAGGGGTAGAAAATTAACCCGAAGGTGGCTCTGCCTTCCGGCAGCTCTCCTGGTTGCCTGGCAGAGCCCCTTTCCCGGGCCTTGCCTTGGAGGCTGGGCTTGGAGTGTTCTCACCAGGGCAGCACAGGGCAGCCATCCGCGGTTATAAGCAAAAAAAAAAAAAAAAAAGAGAGAGAGAGAGATTCACAATTTAAAATCACACACTGAGGGTCTCCATTAGTCCAGGCTATTGGCAGGGTATTAGGGAAAGTAAAATGACCCTAGGCAGTCCTGTGGTATAACAGGGACAAGAACCTTTGTCTTGAGGGTTAGGAGGGGACTTGGGTCTTTAATGACCTCTGGAGAGACTAAGAGGTCTTGGCTCAGACTAGTACTAAAGATCAGTACCATGGCCAAGTGCACTCCTAGATATTTATCTCCTGGAAAAATTCCCAAACAGGAGGGAACTCAGAAATACTTCCTGGGTAGAACTCTCTTTTTCTTTTGCCTTGTGTTACTGGACATTGAACCCAGGAGCTTCCCACTAAGCTACATCTCCATCCCTTTTCTAAAAGTTTGAGCAAGAGTTTTAATAAGTTGCTAAATTTCCCAGGCTGGGCTCAAATTTTGGGTCTTTCTGCCTCAGCCTCCTAGCGTGCTGAGAGTACAGGCACATACCACCATGACTGGCTTGATATGAACTGAGACTCATTGCTTGATATGATATGAGGCTCATTACAGGATCTCCTTAGCTTTACTGAATTAGGTTGTAAGTATCCTGCATTTTTCTCCTGACTTTTCCTTGAAAGAAGAGCGAGTGGTAAAGAGAACCAAACCCTATCATTCTGGTACCTGAGGAATGAGAGGCTGTGATCTGCAGTATGCTGGGTGCATGGAGCAGTTGTGAAGCTCTCTCTTAATCAAGCAAATGCTGTGGAAGGAATCAATACTTCCAGTCTCTTCTTTAGCGTAAAACTTTTGTAGCAATCTTCTTAGCATCAGTTTCTTATTTCCAAAAACATTTGGGAAGGAAACTTGCCCTTCCCTGAGAAGTGACATCCCTGTGAGACTAAGGAAGAAAACCTGGGCTGGGTCCCAGACTCCACAGTATCTCCTTAGTCACAGATTTCATGATCAGTAGTCGAAAGACAAATCTGAGTTAGAATTCTGCATGGTGGGAAGAGGTTTCCCTCCTGTAGGGCAGCATCCCCAGGCAGCTGAAGGTCACCCAGGGCTGGTCGAGGCCACACCTACATGCAGCATGTACACAGCTCAGCCTCATTCACTGCTGGACTGAGGTTTTGAAACCCTGTAGAGCTTGTCTAGGTCACTTGTGTCCCTGGGAAGGAGTTGGGACAGCACAATAGGTCACACTAAGGCGGGCTTCATGCAACAGTGACTGTCAACCTCTGTTCTCCGAAGATGAAGTGTACAGTGTGGAAGAGATGGGTTGACAGCAAGTGGCTACTGACTACTGTCCTTGAAAGGCACAGTAGGACTTCACCCCCGGAAAGAGATTTGAAATCAGAAAAATCCAAACTCCCATCCCAGTGTGTCACCGTGACATCTTTACCTCATTAAAACTTCCTGGGTCTTCCTGCTGTTGAATTGTTTTATGAATTCTCGTATCAGAGGGTCACCAAAAAGATGAAATGCAGCTGCAGGGCTATGCATGTACTAGTTTATGTTTGACTGAGCAGTTCCCCATCCCCTAGGGTTAGTATGCTTGGAAGTGCAGCCAGGACTTCTGCAGTGTTGAGGAGGGTAAATAAGATTTACAAAGCAATGTGGGCATAGATGGATGCGTTGAGATAGAGCTTTGGGAGATTGGAAGATGGCCCTGGTAAGGGGGATAGAAGGGCTGATCCAAAAATATAAGGGGGTTTAAATTTTTAAAAAATAGTGTAAAGGACACATTGTAGTTATACGATGTAATCAGTAACACAGCGAATGCTGCTGTAGCGCCGTCCAGCAGAAAAGCAGGCTCACAAAATCATGGTGCTGTGTGCTCACCCACCTTACTCACTAGATGTGCACCATGTGACTTCTGGCTCTTTCTCAAAGCCAAAATGACCATGGAAGGCAAATATTTTGACTCAGCTCAGGACATTGAGGCAACCACAACATGGATCTGACGACTCTCAGGAAAGAGGACTTGCAGAACTGCTTCGGAGAGGGGCAAGGACTGTGGGATGAGGATGCTCTGAGCAAGGGGGATGATTCTGAAGGGGATTCATGGTGCCATATGTTTCACTGTAATGAATAGTTTTATAAATTAAACATTCACCATACTTTTCCATCACAACAGGAACCATGACAGAGTCATTTGGCGTAAAGACACCCAGCACACTCCTCTAAGGCTGTGGAGACACAAGCTCTTCTGCCTCACTATAGTTCCTGGTCACCACACTGTGCTTTGTCAGCTTCCCTTGCCCAACTCCCTGCCACCTGCGTTTCGGTCTCACAGAGGCCCCAGTGGTCTCTGTGAGTCACGTGCCCTCTGTGATCTCTGCCAGGGCACCTGTCTTTTCCTGCACTTATCCCCCTAGGGATCAGCAGTCAGTGAGCTGGAATCCACTGTCCCGTGCCAGTTGTGGGAACCTGACACCCTTCCCACAGGGCTGGTGTCACTTCCATTCTCTGGCACCTCGTCCATCTCCACCGATAGGACTAATCTTATCTCTGTGTCCTCAGGTTAGTACGGAGCCAGACTATACCCAGATTTTAATTTGTCCCAAACATCAGCAAATCATCATGAGCACACACACACACACACACACAAGTGCACACATATGTACACACAGGTACACATATGCACACATGCACCGTCTTTTTTTCCTTGCTGTGGTCACAGGCCAGGGTTTTTACTTAGCAACAGATAATAATAAAAAAAAAAACTAGGCAAGAAGGATACCAGAGCCAGAAAATTTTGAGTTAAAATTCTAATTTTATTAGGTGATGACCTTGGATAAATTCCTTAAATTAAAATGTTCTCCCTCACTTGAAAATGGGAAGAATCATCATCATGATCCTAACACACTGAGAGAAGATTAAGGATGGAAATGAGGTCAAGGAAGCCCATGGCTGGTCCAGGAAACTTGAAGGTGGCATTGCTGGTAAATGGCACTGCTGCTCTGCTGATGCTGCAGCTACATAAACTCAGCCACCGTGGAACGCAGAGGCTGAGATTGGATGACCTGCACCCAGAGCCCCATCTCTGAAGGGATGAATTCTGTGGCCTGAGTTTCTTGGTGTCCTCCTCTCCCTGCCACAGCTAAGCCACAGCCAGTGTTGAGGCTGAACAGAGGTAGCAGGCTGTGGCCACCTTACCCCAGATCTTTCTTCAGCTCCAAACCCTGCTCAGAAGCCCATGGGACCTGGTGGACCCTGTTCATGCAGCTGTCACTGAAATATCTCTGTCCCCTTTCCGATCCCCCAGCTTGCAGGCAAAGACCACAGCAGAGAAGAAGCATCTTATGGGCAAATGCACCCAGGTGAGTAATAAAGAACCCAAGACATCCAGGGAGACTGAGGGAGGAGGCTGGCAAGGTCTGCTCAGCCCAGGTGATTTAGCAACTTAGCCCTTGTCTCAAAATAGAAAATGGAAAAGGGGTTAGGAATGTAGCTCAGCACCAAGGGCCTGGGTTCAGTCCCTAGTACCAAAGAACAAAACCAAACCAAACCTACAAATCAAACAAACATGTAAGGCGTGTATGCTTAGGCTCTGCAAGGCAGAGGAGAGATGGGATCAGCTGGGTGGGCTGCTAAGGAATGGTGACAGTGTGGGAGGTGGGCTGCGGGCTGCAGAAGCAGCACCTGCCTTAG
Organism: Hydrochoerus hydrochaeris; assembly: GCA_004027455.1. Classification (NCBI taxonomy): domain Eukaryota; kingdom Metazoa; phylum Chordata; class Mammalia; order Rodentia; family Hydrochaeridae; genus Hydrochoerus; species Hydrochoerus hydrochaeris. Next base: position 93,702 of record PVLA01000637.1, read on the forward strand.
CGAAGGGAGACTGAACTTTGTGTGGTGCCTCCACCCCCGTGACCACATGGTCCTGGCTAAAGATGCTCTGCCTTGGTTGCCTGTCGTATTAGAACACAGAGGCAGTGGTAGGCGCCTTTGTGTGTATTTTGTGCTGGTCGGCATGTGGCAAAGTCCTGCTGGGTACTGAAGTGCTTCACAACTCCCTTGTGACTGTCAGTAGGCTCGTGTCTGAGGTGCTGCTTGGGTGTGCATGGACAGGTGACTTCTGGAGCCCACATCCCAGTAGAGAAACCCCAGCAAGGTATCCTGTATCCTTCCCCACACAGCTGCCTGTGAGGTGACCAAACCGGTCCTGGCATGGGGCAAATGTGTGAGGACCCAAGAACAGCCTCGTGTCATAATGACAGACCTGGAGTGGCTTGAGCAGCATCACCATGCTGCCACCCAGCTCCAGGATGCGGGGCCCTGGAAAGCCGAGTGCAAACTGCAGTGAGTGGACCAGGCCATGCTAGGCAGAAACCCAACTCTTTCAGCTCCTGGGTCTCCGTGCTGGGATGTCCACGGCAGTCATGAGACTTAATCTCCTCTTTGCAGCTTTGGGCACTAAGGGTCAGCTTCTATCCCAGTTGATAAGCAGGGTGGGCAGTATTCACCATGCCCAGCTGTTATGGAGGAGATTAATGTGCTCCTTCTAGAAGGAGAGCTTATGATGGCGTTAACATCCTCTTCCCAACGGGAACAAATAAGGACCCAAGGAGGGTCCTTAGCAAGGATCAGGGCCTCAGGGAACAGGAAACACAGCATGGTGTTGACGTCTGTGCCTATAGCAGTCACAGTCAGGGTGCAGTGGAGAGTGGCCTTCAGTCCTGGTCTTGATTTGCCCCAAGAGAGTTTGTGCGTTATCTGGAAGCAGCGCACCCCAGGGTCTGGTTTCCATCTCTACTGCTCACCACCCTGGGACCATGGGTGGCGGTTATAGCACACACTTGTGCGACTTCCTGCCCTGCCCTGCTAACTCAAGGTGTCATCCCACACTGGGCACGCGTGAGGCCCCCTTCCTGTGCTGAGCCCCGCTCCGTGCCTGTCTCAGGCCTTCGCCATGGCACTCATCAGCCTCCCACAAACGCCTTCCCGAGGCTGCTTCCAGGCCGTCGCCGATTCTTCCCTCACCATCTTGGATGTTTTGTCCCTCTGAGTGTTTACTCCTCTATTTTAAAGAACATTCACAATAGGCTTTTTCTTAAAAAAAAATTAAGCTTCATATTTTGAGATAACTGAGGATTCATGCACACCTAAGTCAGAATATAAACAGATCCCATCAACCCTTGGCTAGATCCCCACGATGGCCCCATTTTGCAGGTACGGACACTCCATCCCTGCCTGGACCCCTTCTGTTGCCCTTTTATGCCTGTCCCCACCCCTCCTACCCCCCGCCCTCCGCTCAGAAAGTCCTGGCTGTCACCTGTCTGCCTTCCTTTCTACGATTGTGCCATGTCCTGTGGTTATATGGATGAGATTGTACCCCATGAAGCCATCAAGGATTGGCATTATCCACTTGGTACATTTCTGGGAGATGATTTATATGCAGTTCAATCTTGATTCTACCATCCAGGTGCGATGCCCAAGTCTTGCCAGCCCCAAGGGATTCTTAGTCTTCCTGGCCTTTGTGGTCATCAACGTGACCATCCTATGCCTGCTGTCCCATGGTGCTTGTGAGCATGCCTGAAACACGGCCCACATTGGTGGCACTGGCCACTCTTGACCTTCCACCTCTTCCTTACAACTGGCTCTGCAGAGAATGCTATCAGAATCTTCTCTCCTTTCAGCCCTAAGGGGTCTTGTTTATAAGAATATTTGAATGTGGGCACTTACATCTTCCTGAGCTCTCTGGTAGTGTCCTGTTTCTCACATAGTTGATCATTCATCTCTTTGCAAAATCTCCTCTTCCCTCTCAAAGAAGATCCACCCATGGGGATTTATACCCTTGTCCCCTTTGGGACCAGGGTGGTCAAGGACCACCAAGCTCTGCCATGTTCTTTCCCATATAAACTCTGCCTCCCTCAGGGTCCTTCAACCTGTGGCCACCCTCTGCCCCTTGCCTGGGACACAAAGCAGGACAGGCAGATTGTCAGCCTGATACGTCCTTACATATGTCCTGGTTCCAGACATGTGGCTCACTGTGGGGTCTTGAGGGCTTATGGAATATATTAGGCACTTCCTCAGTGTGCTCAGACTGCCTGAATCCAAGAACCCTCTCTTCACTCGTATCCTAACCTGCCCTGGTCTCTCCCATCTGCCAACCAATAGGAGACTATAGAATTCACCACTTTTTCAATACATTCTCTTATCTCTCAGCTATATCAGCAATATTCTAGAAAGCAATGTACGTGGTAAGGAGTTTTACTTTAGAGCAATGGAAGTATTTTGGAACTAGATGGAGGTGGTGGCCTCATAGCACTGTGAAAGGGTCAGATGATGCTGAGAAGTGCACCTTGAAGTGGTAAAGTTATGGTCTATGAGCTTCACCCAAATGAATTATTTTTGAAAAATTTATCTTATGTTACTTCAGAATGAAGTAGCCTGATTCATCTCAGACATGGTGACTAGACAGAATATTCTTGAATATTTCCAAGCACAACTTGGATCACAGTAGAGCAAAGTCAGGGCCATAAAGATACCTCTTATCCCCAAGGCCAACTCTATGAAAGACACACAGAGACTTGAAAGTAGAAGCACTGTGTGTTCAGATTGGAAGAATTTTATGGGGGAAATAGCAAGATGAAAATATATAATCTGCTATTGGCAAAGCCACGTTAACACACCCGCACAGCACAGGAGGGGAATCTCCTGGTGACTGTCTGCTTCTTTAAACTGCAGGGCTTCACAGGCTGCCTCAAGTTAATCAGTGTAACTGTGAAAACCTAATCATATGCATTTTCTGATATTTCAGATCTGCAATTATAATGTCATTTGTTTCCAAGGAGTAAAAGGTTGCAGTAGTTGGAGGGTGTACATTCTACTTTTAGATTTTATATGGTATATTTATCAATTTGGAAGAGATAAAGAAAAACATCTAGCATCACTAGCAAATTCTCAGTGTACAATGTCACTGTGTTTAATGTCAGTGCTTCGGAACCAGATTACTACCCAGAAGGCTGTCTGTGGCCTTCGCAGCACTTTCATAGACAAAGCTTATTGTTATGTACAGACCCCTGTGGGTGGGCCAGAGGCATGGCCTGCTAAAGGTGCAGTGTTGTTGCTTTCAGCACTCAGAGATGAGAACCGCCAAAGTGTGCATCGCAGGAATTTAGTATTCGCTACAGTCGGAGTTGAGACAAGACAATGATCAAGCTGATCACAATCAAGTTTGTTTTTAAGTAAACCAAGAGCAGCGTAGAAAGTTAGACCAAGACCAGAGCTTCTAAAATACACTGTCTCGTTGAAAGTGAAGAATCAGAACCCAGAGACTCTTAAAGTAGGAATTTGAAGGGGAAAAATAACTTTTAAAAGCAGCATCTGTTTTTGAAGAACATTTGTCTTCTGCTTTTTGTACGCAGTTGAATTCTAACAGATACGGCTCATTTTTGCTTTTTATTCCAGTGGCATGACCCATAAAATCGGCATGATTAACAGCTCCTCATTATTTAAAAAGAAAAGAAAACTAGACCATTGATCTCCGCCAGTGTTTACTAACATGCCAAAGTGAGCCTCAATTACTGGCAGTCATTAGGGGAGAAAAAAGCCCTTACCATAATCATGATCAAAATCTTGTACAAGTGTGACTCTCTAGCACTTTCAGGAACCCAGAATTTAAGGCTTTAAAAAAAAGATTCTTAGGTAGAAGTTGGCTAGAGAAAACAAAGTATTTTCTAGGCCAACAATAGAGCTGACCTCTGCTATAGTTGCTAGCTTTCCCTTGCTGTTTATTTCCCCACCCAATATTTGAAAAGCCCTACATAACCCAAGGTACCTTTGCAGTATCCAGAGAGCCCAGCTGATTAATCCCATCTGGAATGTGTGATGTGTTACCTATCACTGTGATAGTCATATTCCACTCTGCCCAGCACAATAAATATTAAGCAAGTGGCGTGTATTTACATAATTTGCAGAACTGATCTGCTGACTTAAAAGCTTGATTCTCCAGCAAAAGAAAATGGAGCACTTCATGCAAAGGTTAAAGGTACAGTTTAATTGGCAACGCATTAGGAAGCTATTGTAAAATGATCACAGTTTGCAAGGATGCTCAAGATAGCACATTCAGGGAAATAGATTTTCATTTTTTGGCCATTAACAAGTCAAGTCCAGAAATTGAAGAGAAGAAACAGGGCAGCCTCAGTCTGGATTTCTGTCTCACCAGAATGTAATTTCCTTCCTCCTACACTTTACTTCCTAACTCAGGATTTAGAATATATTAAATATGCAGACTTTAAAGATTCTTTCCTGGCCTAAATAATTTATCCAAACCCGGCAGACTGTTAAATGCCTGCGAAACACATCTGCAGGCACGATCAAGGATATTTGGGGGAGTCACCATCTAGGGTGAGAAACTGGGCACCTAGCAAAGTCTAGTGGAATGAACTGAGACTAAGGACGTTTTACCAAAAATATTTAAGAAACTGTCTCACAGAAAGACAAAGCTGTTTCGTTCCCTCCGGTGGAATCTGAATGAGTGTCCAGACTTTTGCTCCAGTGCGAGCCTGGACAGGGAGTTGGACATCTTGCTTCAGGTATGTGTCGTCTCCAAAGAGCATGGTTAGACTCCAGAAGCATGCTCCACTTCACGCAAAAGGTATCTCAAGGATGAACAAATTTTGTGACCTTAAGTGACATGTCATATTCTTTTCAGCTCCATATTTAAAAAGGTGGCCCAAGGGCTCCATGTTGAAGTCATTTTTGTCTGCAAAACCAAACCCTGATTTCTGTGTCTTTCTGTGGCTTTCCTTTCTGTCTTTGGTCTTCATCTGAGAGTTTGTCACAGGGATGGTGATGTCCCTAGGGGAAGATTAAACATTCATTGTCATTCCTAGTCTTGTGAACAAGTTGAACTTGAAAAAAGAAAACCTTTTCAGAGCTTATTGAAAAGTGATATAAACTGTGATAAAACAGTACTCAGTCTTCATCCGCATAAAGCAATCTCTTAAGGAAAGAAAAGCCCAGCTGCAAACCACCATGAATTATGACCATCTTCTCTTACAGTGAATCCAGAGAGGGCTTTGTGCTTCTTGGCAACTGCAAAAAACAAAAGCAAGACCAGGACTCCACAGTGCACCTCGCTCATCATCATGATGCTAATGCCCTCTGTGGGTTTGAGAATGGGAACATTGTGTTTCTCTACTCACCCTAGCCAAAGGGAGGGACGGGACAGTTACACGGCTGTGCCCCTTGGTCAGCAATTGCAAGCAGTAGCGGTTGTGCATTAGCGCCCAATGCATAGATCTCTTGTGCTACTGGACAGCCAGGAAAGTGTCTGAATAAGGAGGCTGCAGAATGCTGCCTGGACCACCCCAGCCTCTAGCTTCAAACTTCACTCTTTCTGGTCTTCATAGGGAGACATCTTATTCCCAATTATGAACCCCGTGGCCGCGAAGAACAGACACTTCTTGTTAGGAAGCTAGACTAGAGAGAAGGATCAATCTTAAGGGCTGCCATGTTGCCCAGGCATGGAAGCAGGGGGCATCTCTCCAGGGCTGCTCTACCACCGGGCCTCCAGAAGCCCACCTACCACTCTGAGCAGACCCTGCAGGAATGGCAGCAGGCACCATGTCCTGAGGGGTCTCGAGTATCTCCCTGAGCAAATCCATCTTCCTGGCAATTTGCCGCAGTGCCTAAACCTCTCCCCCAAGCCCCCGCTAGAGAAGGGCATGTCCCTAGGGCCGGGGTGCAAGGTCACAGCCTACATATCCAGCTGATTCCCAGCAAGGAGACAAAACCCGGCAGTGGCACTACCTCTCTCATGTTGGTGTTAGGACGCTGTGGGGACAGGAGGGTCCTTGTACAAGGAGGCTCAGCAAGGCCTTGGCTCAGATGAACAAGCCAAGTGAGACTTTCCCCTTGCTTATCTGTTACCCAACAAGAGATAAGCGAGCTCCCGTGCTGGAGCATCCCCACGCCCTTTTGCACATCCCACCTGATCACATGGTGACATGGTGGCATGGTGACGCCCATCCCAGTGAACGCCAAGGCTGGCTCTGCCCTAGGAGGGGCGGGGAGCCAGGCTTCTCCCAAGACCGCCTGGATGAATTGAGAACCGGAGCCCCAGGAGCATCTAGGGAAGCACGAGTGTGGAGTCCCCGGGGGCTCGCTGCTCTGTGGCCGCCAGGTGGACCCAGCTAGAATAGAAATGGAGCAGAGTGTGAGCAGCAGTGCAGATCTCAGCCTCACACTAGGGGGCAGGCAGCTCTGGGTCTGTTAATCCCCTTCACAGTGAGGTCCTGTCTCTCCCTGGCTAGCTTCTGGGGACTCCCTCCCTCCTCGTCAAAAGAACTGGAGATGCTCTCTGCCCTTCTCAAAGTCCGCACTGCAGGAAGAGGTGGCCACCTCCTGGGGCCTTTTGTGCTAAAGCTAAAACCCCCCCACGCACGCTTACAAACATCCGTGGAATCACCTGCATGGTGTGAAGGCTGTTTACCGACCTTCTGTGGTGGGCAATTTGCAAGTGGGAATTCAATCCTGTTGCTCCTCAGTAACTGAGAGGCAATTGCTTGGAATTTGCATAAACAGAAACCCCATAAAACAAGTCCCTATGGGCATTGCAAGGAGTGAAGGCTGCTTGCCATTCCTCTTCTGCCCTTGAGTCCCAGCCTGTATCTCCAGGTGGAAGCCACAGTTACTGTTCTGTCCTCAAGATGAGTGCTGAGTGAGGAACCATGCCAAGATCAGGGCATTCCCGGTGCAATGTAGATACAGAGAATCCAGCTGCCCTGCTGAAGCAGGGGTCTTGGGAGTGCAGAGCTGGAAGGGACCACTGAGGGCCCCTCTCCAGCACCCACTGGGTTTGCATGGGCTTAGTTGCAAATGGGTGAGGTGCTCCGCTCTGGCTCCAGAGTCTGTTTTTTTTTTTCTGGTGGTCTTGGGCATTAAACCCAGGGCCTTCACACTGAGCTGAATCCCCAGCCCTTTTTATTTTTTTATTTTGAGACACAGCCTCCTCAAATTGTCTAAACTGTGCATGAATTTATGGTCCTCCTGCCTCCACCTCCCAGAACTCTGGGATTATAGATGTGGGCCACCATGCCTGGCTCCAAAGTCTACCTGCCTCTCCCCATGTGTCTGTGAGCCAGAGGAAACAGAAGTGTATGGGCAGGACCAGCACAGAAGCAAACACCAAGACCTGGAATTAGCCTGGGTATGTTTAACTAATTGCCATGCCCACGCCACCAGATGGTGAAGGTCATGTTCATGTCCAGCTGGGTTCCAGGTATGAAGATCCAAACCCCAGTGACAGACACTCACACCTGACAGAGATAATTGAAATCGAGGGTGCTGGCTGATGTGTGCCTCTCCCTTGCTCTGGGAGACAAATGTAATCCGTAGTGAGTCCAAGATGACCTCAATGCCAGCTGGATGGGCAACCTTATGGGAAAGGCAGATCCAGGGCAAAAGGCCCGGCATTCCCGCCAATGGACTGCACGTCCAGGTGGAAGCTGTTCTTCACCCTCTTCCAGGGAGCATGGAAGATACAGACTTCCCCCTCTGCCAGCTGAGAAATTGAGCTCCAAAGTGGCAGTTCTTAGTGAATCAGAAGCTCCAATCAGAGTGGCTGCAAGCATTCCATGGTGGGCAGGCACAGTCACTCCTGAGGACCAGAAAGAAGCACTGTAGGTCTCAAATGGTGATGGCCCTTGGACGCTGTCCGTACATGTGACACATTTCAAATATGCGTTTATGTGCACTATCACGAGGACCTTGAGGCAAGGCCCTCTGAGGAGCTAGCAGCCCGTTGTAGCCACCAAAGCATGTGGCATGCTGACGGCCCTGGCCCGGCACCTGGCACTTCATAGTCACAGCAGCTCACAGTGGCTCACTTGAGGTCTAGTCAGGAGCACGATGTCACCGATTGATCCAATGGTCACTTGGATGTGCAGAGGAAAAATCAGACACACTGGGTTCAGGTAGCACCATGTGTCCTTCCGAGTGATTGCTTTAGCATGTTATTTAAACTCTCCATGTCTCTGTTTCCTTCTCTGTGCACTAGGGCTAAAAACGTGTGTCCCCGTGTCATGGTGGCACTCGGGATAAACATGAGCCTGTGCAAGTGACCAGAGCTTTCCATGCCAGGGCCATGTGCAGGACTACATCCTCAGCACTTTTACTTTTAACTATTTAAATTTTGAGACACGCTCTCACTAAGTTGCTCAGATGGGATATGAATCTGTGACCCTCCTGCCTCATCTTCCCTAAGTGCTGGGATTACAGTCATGCATTAACCACCAAGCCCAGGTGTCCAGCGTCTTGTAATTACAGCCACCCTAAGTTGCCCGGACTTACAGATTTCCTTCAAAGAGACCTGAGAGGCCAACCTTATCTTTGAAGGTAATTGAAATATCTTATTGATGGCAAACCAAGTGATTCAGCTAATTTTTCAGTTCTCTTCCTAATTAAGGACACCACGTATATATTCACCTTGAGGTGCCCTAATGCATGGGAATGTGAATTATTCATGTGCTTTCTTTGGGTTGCAGGAAACCTTAATATAGCTTTTGTTTCCAACCCTACTGGATAGGCTCTTTGTGTCTGATCACATTATACGGGTACTGCTGGCAGTAAAGTATATTCTAAATTATATAGTCTGCAGTTTTGCACTAAGAGCCGATTGGAGATGATTCATCATTTTCCTTGTCTTCCTGTTTACATGCGGACACATAATTCATGCTCGGAAACCACCTCTCAGCTCATCTGGAAGGACTCCATGCACCACCACCACCAACTTTCTGTGCCAGTCCGGAATTATAAATCACTTTTCTATTAAACAGCAGGCTTAAAATGCAAACATGTATTTTAAATATATGCAGCCATGTCTGATTTCCAAAAATTAAAAAGAATTGTCAAAAAAAAACAAGTGCCAGAAATCAATGAATAAATTCTTTGACTTAAGGGCATCAGAAATATGCATCTTGACACATACTGAACAGGTACCCATGTAGAGATTTTCCAAAACAGGTCTATATTTGGGAGATATATATTTTGCAGAAGTTTTGGTACATTAAATTTTGATTATTCCAAAGCTTTGTTTTATAAAATTATTTGCTCAGTAGAGCCATAAGATAGAATTGACTGAGGGAAGAATAAAAGGTCTTGACTAGACTCTCCAGTTAGTATGGTGGGAAGCCTCCCTGAACCTCATCCCAGGCCAGATAAAGCCCTGCTCAGACCCAGGGACTCTGAGGCTCCATAGCACTCACAGTCTCCAAACAAAAATTCATCACCAGTCACCAAACCCCCTGCTAAGGCAGTGGCAGGATTCAGCCACTTGGGGAAGCTTTGCAAACAAATACCCCATGCTTCTGGGTTCCCTGTACCTGTCCTCACTAGACTGTGACAAGCCTTGCCTCACACATGCACCCCTGCCCAGGAACCCTCCATTTAGTTGGTATTCTTGAGAAGGAAAGGACTTTCTAGGCAACCAAAACTTACCCATTTGAGTTTCCTATTTAACTTTGCAATAGCACTACTGCAGGCTTCCTTCACTAGACTGTTTGCCTACTTACCTGGGCGTAGGGTGCTGGCTGTTTTGTGTCATTCTCCACGTGTTTTGCAGAGTGACTGTGACTTCCTGGGTGTCACCAGAGATAAACAGAAGCTCCCAGCCTTCCCCTGTGCTATCTGCCCGTCATGCTTCAAAAACGAGGGTCCCCAAATCTGAACTTGCATGATGCCATTTTTTATCATTTACTATGTTTATTGGTACAGTTTAGATATACACAATAGTCACATTCATCACGTGAAACTTGTGCCCGTACATGATGGCCCCCAAGTCTTATTTTTCCCCCATTTCCCTCCGCTGCCTTCTCCCGCTCTTCACCTTCTTATGTACAAAAACTTCATTTCCATTTGACCTTTCTTTTCTCATTTTTCTTCTTTTCTCTTCCTTCCTTTCCCCGCCCCTCCACTGTGTCCCTTCCCATTTGAATGTTTTCTTCCTATTTTGCAATATCTCTTATACATTTTGGTCCTTATTTACACTTTCAGTTTTTTATGCCAGATAAACAAGATGGTATTTACACGTGAGTCTGATTTATCTCACTTGAGTACTATCTCTAGGTACATCCATTTACCTAGTAATGTCTCAAATTTATCCTTCTTTATGGCTAAGTAGTATGCAACTGTATAAAAAAAAAACCCTCTTCTTTATCCATTTGTCAGTTGATGGGCATTTGGGATGTTTCCAACATTTCGCTATTGTATACTATGCTGCTTTCATAGAAGTCATGGATGCGCATATGTCACTGTGGTCTGATGCTTTTAATTCTTTTGGGAAGATACCAAGAAGGACAATACTTGGGTCAAACTGAACCTCTATTGGTAGTTTTTTGAGGCATCACCACACTGACTTCCACAGTGGTTGCACCAGTCTACACTCCCATCAGCAGTGGGCCTTAGCCCCTCCCACATTTGTTATTAGTTGATTTATTGATAAAAGCCCCTTTTTCTGGAACAAGATGGAATCTCAGCATTATTTTAATTTGCAGCTCTTGAATGACCAGTGATTTTTTAATATATTTTTAACATTTTAAATATATTTTTTTAAATATATTTATTTGTTGTTAGTACTTCATCATCTGAGAAGTGTGTATTCATCTCAGATGCCTATTTTTGGATTGGGTCTTTAAATTTGGGGAGGGGTTGCTTCTTTCAGTTCTTTATGTGTTCTAGATGTTAGTCCTTAGTCAGAAGGATCACTGGCAAAAATTTTCCCCCCACCTGTGGTTTATCTCTCCACTCCCTTCTGCTGCACAGAAGATGTTTGATGAAATGAGATCCCACTGGTTGATTCTTTGTAATATTTCCTATGCGGTTGGAGTTTTATTCATAAAGTCTTTGCCTACTAGGAATCCTCAAGAGTTCTATTTATTCTCTCTTCCCGCAGATGTAGTGTTGCTAGTTTAATGTTTAGATCTTTGATTCATTTTGATTTTAGTTTAGTGCATGATGAGAAACATGGGTCCGGGTTTAGTCTTCAGCAGCTGGAAGGTCAGTTTTCCTAGCACCATTTGTTAAAGAGGCTGTCTCTTCCAGCAAGGGTGTTCGGTCACTGCATTCTCACTTGTCTGAAAGTGGGAGGGCAGTGACACAATTTGCTGCTGTGACATGATACCTGATGCCCACAATTTAAGGAAAAAGAGTTTTCTTTTGGCTCCTGGTTTAATCCATGATCAGCTGGGTTTAAGGCAGAAGAGCATGGCAGAGGTGCATGGTAGAGGACGGCTGCTGTTCATGGCATTGCACAGTGCAGTGCAGTGACTGAGTGTGTTTGGAGTTGTTTCTTCATCTTCTAATCTGTTCTCCTGATCCCTAGGGCTATGTTTTGCCAGTACCATACTCTATTTTTTAGTCATGGTAGGTCTGTAGTATAATTTCAAGTCCGGGATTGTGATGCCCCTGGCCTTGCCTTTATTGCTCAGAATTGCCTTTGCTATTCTAGGTGTTTTCTGGTTCCAAATATATTTTGGTAATATTTCCTCTAGTTCTGTGAGGTATGTTATTGGTATTGTGATTATGATTGCATTAAATCTGTGCAACAATTTTGGGAGTATGGTCATTTTTACTGTGTTCATTCTTCCTATCTAAGAGCAAGGGATATCTTTACATTTTCTGATATTCTATTTGATCTTCTTTTTCAGAGTATTGTAGTTTTCAATGTAAAAATCTTTTACTTCGTTTGTTAGGTTGATTTCTAAGTGTTTCATTTTTTGAATACTGCTGTGAAAGGCATGGCTCCCCTAAATTCTGTCTCAATAAGTTTGTTACTTCTGTAGAAGAATGCTATTGACTTTTGAGTGATGTGTATTGACAGGTACCCAGTTTAAAAGCAGGTGCCCTGCTTGTTCTAGGTCATTTAAACTACCATAATGAAATACATGAAACTAGATGAAGACTAGAAACTTGCTTCTCATGGTTCTAAAGACTGAGGTCTAAGATCCTGACGATAGTAAGTGTCTGGTGAGGCTGCTCTTTGCTTTGGAGGTGGGGTTTTGTTCCTTTGTCCTTGCCGAGAGAGAACCTGTGTATCTTCAGGTGGTGGACAGGTGGAAGGGCCCTAATCCTTCTCTGTGGTGCTTTTACTAGAGTCACTAAGCACTTCCAGGGCCTCACCTGTTAGCTCTACCATGGCGACTTGATGACAAAGTTTCGTTGTGAATTTTGGGAGCCATCCAATCAGAGCAAAGCCGCTGGTACCCAGGATCAACTCCCAACTCCAACCTCACTTCCTTTGTTGATAACTTTCATTCAGCAGTCTATTCAATGACCTTTGCAGCCCTATGACTCAGTGGCTTAGGTTTTTTATTATAATAAGTCCAAGAAGGTGACTTAACTCTTGAAATTTTTATTAAAATCGCTCTTAGAATGATTTCATTGCTCTCTGAGGAGGCATCCAGGTCGCCTTGGCATTGTAGAGAAGCTGCCAGGCTCCAGCCTCTGAGAATTGCTATTAACATCCACTGAATTAGAACCAGGGGGACCAGCAGTGTTGGAAGGGGTCAGACCCTTTTCAGAGCTAATGGCTACATCAGAGCATTCTCAGCATAAATATAACCATTTAACATTATTAGGAGAGGCAAATTCTCTAGATTAGTTAGGTGGGGAAGTGAAAAATCATTTCTCTATTTAATTTCCTGAACCTGGGAACAGAAATCTTGGCAAAAGAGTATCAGAGGCCAGTTTGCACACTCTGAGCCCTGCCTTAAATTCCCAACTTTATCTCCCCATGCATTCCTCCCTGTGACCCACCTTGACATCCAAGCAGCTCAGAACTTCAGGCGATCTATACATATCTCAGCTCTTACTACTAATCTGCCACCCAGTATCCTCCCAGCAAACCCAATTTGGTGCTTCCCCAAAGCACAACTCAAGTCCCAACACTCCTGCACTTTCTCTAACTTCAAGGTCAGCAGGTAGCCCCAAACAAGTGAGTTGAGGGTAAAAGAAAGCAGCCTTCAAAAATAAAATTAAAAAAAACATATGCATCTTTGCATAGACATGAGTCACAGACACCAGTAATAGACTTGGATCTTTTTGTAAATTCTCCACATTAAGAATATTGTTTCTTGCCAAAAACAATATGACCAACAACAAGCAAATCACAATTCTTATCTTGACCAGCAGAAGCAAATTCATGTGGATATGACTTATTGATTGTAGACAATAAGCATTTCTGCTTTCTACACATCCATCCATCCATCCATCCATCCATCCATCATGAGCATGTGTGTACATGTTCTGCATAGAATTTCCTTAAAAAATTACAACTAAACCACCATGTGATCCAGCAACCCAATTTTTGCATGTTTACCCAAAAGAAATGGATCTGACCTATCTGTTCTCTATTCAGTACAGTGCTACTCATAAAAGCCAAGATATGGCAGCAACTTAAATGCTCACTAACAGATGGAAGGAGATATGTATATATTCAGCTGTAAAGAAGGAAAATCTCATTCTATGTTCTGGCCTGGGAGAAGAAGGGGACACCATGCTAGGTGACAGGAGCTGGACACAGAGGATGAGTGCGGCATGATTCTACTTCCTGGAAGCACTAGAGTAGTCAAGCTCAGGGGGCTGCCTGGAGTCAGCAGGAATGAGGTTTCCATTATGCTTCTAGAGTTTGGTTGGGTAACATTATGCCTATTGCTAAGAATATTGTAATACACACTTAAAAACGTGGTAGGAGGGTAGGTCTCATGCTGTCTGTCCTATCAGGACAGCAATAAAGCATCCTAGCAGCTGTGCCTAGGGATTCTCCTCCAACCCTGCTCACATTTCTGGGCCTTAGCAGCCTAGATCCTCCTGGGCCCTGCCCAGCCAGCCACACACACACAGTCCAGGGCAGTGAGAAGGGTGACACAAATTATCCTGCAGATATCCAGTGAGTACAAGTCATGGGGTTGTTATTCACCATGGACTTGAGTACACTCTTAGGACAAACTGGAAAGTCCCAGCATCTTGGGATCCTGTTAGGTCAGGTTCCAGTGCAGAGTTACCACCAGAGTTATAATTTGTTTAACCTGCTTAGAAAGTTCAGGAGGAAACTAAGAGATGCAAAATCAATAGTAATGAACAATCTCCTGTTCAGAATTATCGTTAGGGGTTATTTTTCCTGATCCCATGAACACGAGAAGATTTAAAAAATATCATTAGAAACTCCAGCTATAGCCTAAGTTTAATAGAATTAATAATAAAATAAGGTCCTCATATCAACAATTGTTTTTTGCAAAAAACACAGGCAGAGTAGATCAGGAGTTAGGGCCCATCAAGATGCTCTGTATTGGAACTATAATTAACCTGAAAGAGGGTTTATGGACTGCAAATCAAATATGAGAAAACAATGCTCTATGTGACAGGGAGCCAGAGAGAAATAGGGGCAACTCGACCAGCACCTGCAGATAGGTTGGAAAGACAGGATACTTATGTACAGTAGAGAACTACTCAGCTATAACGAAGGAAAACCTTGAGGCTTTTGTAGGTAAAGGAATACAACTTGAGATCAACTCCAGGAGTGAGAAGGTTTGGAACCACTTAGGTAAATAGTGGTTGCCCCCGCAATCTAAAAACTGAGGGAGTTGGTGGGACCCAAAATGCACAGCACCCTGTGGGAGTGAAAGGGGAGGAATAGCCTAAAAAAAAAGAAGGAAGGGGATATTGTTAATAGTGTACCAGGATTTAAAACTCACATTGCTCACACTGCTCTGTTTAGATGGATTATACTCTGTTCCAGTTTGTCTACTTGTGCTAGATTTGAGGGCACAGACAGTTATCCCAAAAATAGCAGGATATAGTATGGTAATCATCCTTAATTTCCTATTAACTTAATCTGAAGCACTGTATAACTTACATTGTATTATTATGACTGATCTTATTTGAGTCCGGTTTGTTAGATTGCTGTTTTGTATTGACTGATTTTATTCGAATCTGTTATGATTGATAGTATCAAGTCTGAGAGTATAGGCAACTACACTGAAGATGACAAGATTCACTAGGATACCCACTCTGGTTTGATTATTACCTGCTTTTGAAGTCTTATAATGTCTCCAATGCTTCATTTTTATTAATATTGTTATGTACTGCTACATTCAATTATACTATGCCTGATGATAGAGACAATTCTATTGAACATAACAAGAGACATCATAGTAACCATTGTAGATCACCTTGTATTGTGGTTTTATATGACTGTTTCATTTCATGGTTTTCTAGAAATTTGTTTTGTTTTGTCTTGTTTTGTTTTGTTTTTCCCTCTAATACAGAAAGGATAGATATACATGTAGAGACTCATGCATGCATAGAACCTATAAACAGTTTATGCGAACTGATTATATAACGCACAATGAAATGAACAACTACTTTGAAGAAAAAGAGACACTGCAGTACCCAGTGCTGATTCCTTAGCATCATGATGTGAAATCCGGCAATACTCTTATTCTTTGCTCAGGGTGATGTAAGTCTGTTTTGTTTGGTTTAATTTCAACATACATGAAGGTATGGACAGCTATTTTGAAGAGAATGAGAGGCACTATGGCAGCCATTGTTGACTTCCCTATTGTCTGGTTGAAGACCTAAAACGCCTTCCTCATCCTGTTCAGATCAGTTTTATACTGTTGTGTTGTAAGAATTCACTGTATGTGAAGATATGGACAACAATTTGGAAGAAAACAAGAGACAATATGATAGACAATGAAGATCTCTGGTTGTCTTGCTTTGAAATTTATGTCTCTTACATTGCTTTCTTATGTTCTGTTTAATTTTACCCTCTTTAAAATAAAAAAAAAATTGCTTTTTGCAGTGCAGTTGCTCCCAGCAAGTACTGTGGACTGAACCTGATACTTTATTTCAAAAGCAATCAGGAGTGACTTCTGTGCCTGTGAAAGATACCAAAGTGATAGTTTTAAAAATCTGAGTGCTTAGGCACCCTGCTGAACACCTGACATGTGGTTAGATGGGCCCTGTCCTCCCCTCTGCCCGTCACAAGGGTCTTGCTCATCCAGCCACTTGGCACTTGACTTGATTAATTAGAATTCATTTAATTGCCAAAGGTAATCCCCTACTATGTCTTTGATTTGAAGATAATGAAACTATGTGATTGGTACAAATTTTCTTTAAAACAAGTCATTGTTTTGTTTTGAGGGTTAAATATCGGAGATTCCCATTTGGTATCAATAGGGCGAGAAAACAGACAGTGGAAGGCTGAAGAAGGACAGACCTGTTCCCGCCAGGGAGGCATCTCTCTCCTTTCAGTGAGACCCTCATGGTACCAAGATTTGTTCACAATAGCACAGGCAGAAGAGGGTTGAACTTAGCATTAAACATGATTTTAATAATAACAAATCCATTTGAAGGATGGTTTTGCAGGGTATATCAGTCTGGGTTGGAAATTGTTTTCTTTTAGGATCTGAAATACTTCACTCCATGCTCTTCTTGACTTCATTGTTTGTGTTGAGAAGTCTGCTGTGATTCTGATAGGCTTTCCTTTATAGATGATCTGTCTCTTCCCTCTAACAGTTTTTAATATTCTGTTCTTATGTTGGATTTCTGGGATGCTGATTATTACATGTCTGGGTGTAGTTTTATTTTGGTTATGGCTATTTGGAGTTCTATATGCTTCATTGATCTATATTTCAGTTTCCATTCTCATGTTTGGGAAATTTTCAGCTATTACTTCTGTAAATAGCCTCTTGATATCATTTGTGTTTGTCACTTTGTTTTTTGTTTATACCTATCAATCTTATGGTTGTTTTTTTTTTTGCATGATCTTGCAGTTGTAGTTATTTCCTGATTCCTAGTTATTTTTAAAAGATCTTTCATGTTCACTAGCTGCAATCTTGTCTGCAAGATGTGAAATTCTATCTTCACTTTCATTGAGGCAGTTTTGCCAACTTTCAATGGAATTTTTGATTTCCTAAATATCTCTGAATCTGTTTCATGCATTCTGTTTGTTTCTTATATTGGTCATTCAAGGTTTCCATCTTTTTGCATTGTTTGTCTAATTTTTTAACTATGTGTTCTTTAGATGTGCTCAGCATTTCTTTCATTATATTTATCATTTCTTCTTTCACCTGGGAAATTATTTCTGATCTGAGTTCTTCCTAGAATTGTTTCTTTACTTTAGTTGTTATCATTTCAGGAGTTTCAGGTGTATGACTTCCATTTTCTTCTATGTCCATGTCTCCTAGGCTTGTTTGGGATGGGCTGGAGGTTTGAGATTGCATTTCACTCTTTTGTTTTGTCATTTTCCTATATTCCCTTAGGGAAGCTGAAGGCAAGGTCTCAGTTGTTTCTTGGGTTGAGTTTCCCCAGTTGAGTGGAGGCCCTGAGACAGACACCTTACCAGGTGGCTCCCAGCCACTTGGGGTTGCTGGGTGAAGCCTACTAGTCTTGGAGTGATGTACCAAGGCTTCCTGTGTGATGGAGATCACTGCATATCTTTTCAGCTCATGAGGCAGAGTACAGGCTGCGGGCCACTTGCGGGTCACTGGATGGGGCCCAAATAGCCCAGAGGAACCTTCTGGTGCATCCTCCAGTGATGTAGGATGCTGGGCAGGGCCCTACCAGTTTTAGAGCAATGCCCCCAAGGCTTCTCAGTGGGATGGAGATCACTGGACACTTGACTGGAGAGGTGGAGTGCAGGAACAAATCTGTATGAATAGTGCCCTTTATTTTGTAAAATTGTCTTTGCCTTGTAAAGAAATAACAGACATTTCCATGTGAAGGTTAGAGAAGCCCCAAGACTGAATGAGATGCCAGGGCCTGAACAACTGCTGCCATTCTCAGCCCCACATCTAACTGAGGGAGGGGTTTGGGCAGACCCCCATACTGTGAACCTCCAGTTTCTCAGCTATCAAAGGGGGTGCTTGGAAGTGGATGCTGCTGGGCCTCCCTCTCAGAGCTGGATCCCAAGACCGAAGCCCAGGTGGGCCTCACCCTGTGCCAAGGTGAGGCCAGCAACAGAGAGAAAGAGAGCAGGGAGCACCCCAGTGAGCACCCCAGTGAGCACCCCAGTGAGCACCCCAGTGAACTCTCTGCTCCCACTCAGGCTGTTGAACAGACTAGTCATGATGCTCTTGAAAGTCTCCTCTCCTTTGAGTCCTCCTCACTACCACTCTGTCACCAGTGTGTCAGTGTGTGGCTTCCCAGATTGGTTTCTTATGGCACTCTGAGGAATATGACGTGCAAGAGCAGAGGTGATTACTGGCTTTAGTTAACAGAGTAAAAAAGAATGGAGGGGTTTGCATACAAAGGCTCATTCCCTTTTCTTACCCTACAAATTTCCCTTGTTTTGTCTATAGAGATTTCTTTGGAGACTTTCTCCATAGGTATTTACATTACTTAGTGAGAAACAAGGAAGGGAGAGAGTCTGCTTCTAGAACTTTCTGGAATGTTCTGATGTGCTCAGCAATCTCTGGTTACCCAGCTGCTTGGTTACCTGGCTTGCAGCCCTACTGTGTCAGCCATGCACAACCTCATTAGTGGAATAGAAAGTAATTTTAGCAAACCCTCACCAAGCACCTCCCCTGCCCCAGGCATTGAGTGGTACTGCTCCATTTATACCTCACTATAGTGTAGGAAGAGCCTCTTGCACAGTGGAGGAAACTGAGCCAGATGGATGTCAAGCATAGGGTCCATCCCCCTGAAGAGCATCTCTATATGTTTCTTCCTTATTCCCCTTGGTCTCTTTGTTCCTGGGGAAAGAGGCACTGTTACCCACAAACCCTCACTTGCCACCATTGTATGGCTACTCCCGCTGCTGGGCAGGGCTGCTGTTTCATTGTCTCTCTCCTCCAGAAATGTCCTTGTGGCCATTGGCAATGAGCAACCTGGTTTTTTTTTAAAAAAAGGTCACTTTTTAAAAACATTTATGGAAAATTAAATGTTGCAGGTATCTTCCGGAGTGCTGTTTACCTGTATTGGTTACTTTACTGTGACCCCTGGAATGTCAGGATGTAAAGTCTCGCAAGTGTAGGCAAGACAGTGACCCAAAGAGGTCCTTGTGAGCCACTTGTGAAAAAGGTGACTTTCTACCCATTCATCAGGAGGAACACACTAGGCAGGAGCTGTCTGAAATGATCTGGGGAAGGGGTAAGGAATAGGCAGAGATGTTGCTTAGTGGGAGCTCAGCAGAGGGTAAGACTGGAGTTAGGATATTTTCATAGACAAACAATGCACAACCTCTGGCTGTACTGAGTCTCCTCCTCCTGAAGTCCCTTTCTCTGACCTCACCTGCTCCAGTCCTATGCCCTGTGTGTCCTCTTCATCCTCCCACTTTGTCTGTGTCCTATCTGCTTCTCTCCGTGTCCCTCTTATCTTTAACCATGACTTTCTGGTTCCTTAATCCCAGAGCACTTAGCAACCTTAGATGTAAACTAGCCTGCCAGGGACTCACATCAAAAATAGCAGAACACGCCACATCAAGCTTCAAAATCTTGTCGGCAGCTTATTTATGACTTTCAAATATTCAAGCAGATTCATGGCCTTTGAAGTCAAACTTACCACCGTCTTTTTACTCTGCCCTGGTATGGAACTGTCTGTGGTCCTGCCCCAAAGTCATGCAGCTCAGGGTGGCTATGTGTCAGGTACCTCTAGGGATGGACATCAGGATCCATCAGAATTGTGTTTCAGGATGCAACACTAAAGGGACAAGCACCTGCCTCCGAACTGGTGGAAGGGAGTCAGGACCTGGTCCTAAGAACATGGAACAGGTGAAAACAGGGTGAGGTAAGACTGGGAACAGATGCTAAAAACAGCCATGCTATCCAGTACTTAAGGGGCTTTCCAGTGAATCATGCTCTGAGCGAACAGGGCACTGCAGCAAACTGGAGCTCAGAAACAGACTCTGGGGTGGGCGCACTTGGAAGTTCAAGCAGGTAGACTTCTCATCTTGGGTAATCATGTATTGACAGCAAAGTCCATGTTACTTGGGTCTGAACCTTAACCTCTGCAAAGCAGAGCAGCACCCCCAGAAATAGGCACTACATCCGGACCATGCCTTGATCACAAGTTCTTCCTGATGTCATGGCTCCTGTCTCCTAGAGGTTAGCTGTGAATCTTGGAAGCAGAGTATGAAGCACAAATAGCCTCATTCAGGAGGAAGAAGAGAGGCTCTGGGCAGTCATCTGCAATTTTTGCCTTCCACAGCAGGTGTCTGTGTCAGTGTTTATTTGTTGCACAAACCTTTTGTCCAGACATTTAATGGTCCTCACAAATCAGACCTGCACTGGTCACATCAGCCATCTGTATCTGCTTTCCTAGCTCTATCTGAGGACACAGAAATACCTATTCAAAGGCCATGATGCTGCCAAGCACAAGGGACTCAGACCAAAGCCAGAAGTCAGTGCAAGGCAGCTGAGATCAATTATATACCATGCAGAAGGGGTGCATATGGGAATAGATGGTGCAAGAGTTGCGGAGCAAGGAGCACACAGTGCTGAACTCTGCCAGAAGGCTCTCAAGCTCATCACTATTTATATTACAGATTACCAAATTCACTGCTGGTGACAAAAATGAATCACTGCAGTTGCTCTGTTTTGAAGAGAGAATCATGGTTAAAATTATCTCATGAAGAAGCCCCAGGATGAAACTATGAAGTGTGAAAGGATCCAGGCAGAGAGTAGGTCTCACCAGTTGTAAACCAGAGTAGCCTGACAACTGTGAATTCAGAGATTATTTGGGGGGAAGATACTAGAATAGAGAAGTAGGTAATTTTGCTGGCCAGTTTAAGAATAAGATGTAGTTATACCTTATAGCTGGGAGGGAAAGAAAATGGGCAAGAATTCATTCATTCATTCATTGGTTCATTCATTCAGGACTCATGAATGAACATTAGTTTGCCGTGATGCAAAATGTTTAGAAACCAGAGCTCCACTGATTCAGGAGCTAATAAAGTAATGAGACAGATGCTAAGCACACTTGTGATGAGTGTGGCATTGACCTTCAGTGCCTCAAAATGTGGTCTGATTTGAGAATAGTCACTGAAGATGTAATCAGTTCAGTGAGGTCATACTCCTCTAGCGAGGGCCCTAATCCACATGTCTGATCTCCTTGTAACAAGAGGACATTTAGATAGACACCCACACAGATCCTCCTCATGGCCTCGGAAGGAATCGGCCATTCCCATGCCTGGATTTTGGACCTGCTCTTCGGGATCATGGGAGAAAGGTTTCTGTTGTTTAATCCTTGTGGTCCATGGTGCCTTATTACTGCAACCTGAAGAACTGGGTAATTTACAAAGAGCAAAAAACAATGAAGTGTGAACTCTTGGGTATAGAATAGGTATGACTATGACCATAGGTAAAAAGGCAAGTAGGATTTGGGCTGGGCTGATTCTGGAAATTCCTCCCAGACTATTGGAGACAAATGTAGGGTCTGGGGAATAATAGGCTGAGGCTCAGGCTACACAAGTGTGACCTGATTACATCTGCAATGGTCCCATTTCTAAATTCACCCCAAACACGTGCCATTGAGCCAGCCGTTTCAAGCACATTTTACCGATGGAGGGTGTCAGGTTCCTGTCAGGTGATAAGGTGAAAAGACTGAGGCAGATCAGGAGGGAAGGCAGCCATCTAAGACAAGCCCTCCCGGAAGTGTCCTGGGGATGAGGGCACCGTGGTGCTTTGCCACCCACTGGATGGGGCTGTCTCAGGTAATGACCTGTGTGTAGCATTGGATGTCTTCAGTGTGGGAGGTAACTGGGTCTCAGTGCTGATGAGACACTAGATCTTTGAGCTGGAGGCTCTCAGACAATTCCAAATAGAATTAGTGAACTTTAACATCTCTATTTTTAACCTGCCAGACACTTGTCCTAGAAATAGCATTTCCTCGCAGTGTCCCGCAGTCAGTCTTTCTCTCAGAGTGGTATTTCTGTGTCCTGAGCTCCACCTTTGACCGTGAGACTCTGTCCAGTTCTCACATGGACACGGAGGAACAAGCCAGACCCCTGGTAAAGGGTCTGTCTCTAGTGGACGACAGACAGAACTGTCACTTTTATTCCTGTCATTCCTAGATAATGAAGTTGTAAACAATTTATTGAAAAGATGATTTTGGGAGGCAGAGAGAGTGAAACAAGCCTAGAGAAACCAGTAATTTGGAGCCAGTAAGTTAGCGCTTAGAGATATGCCAGTTTATCTGTTATTTTAAAGAGGAGAAATTTGAGGTGACCACCAACGGTGACTTCCCTGGGGTACCAGGAGAAAGAGCCACACAGTGGCAAGCTATGAATTTGGCAACTCAGAGGAGCCTGGCTAGATCCTGTTCCCAAGCTTCCGGGTAAATCGTATGACTTTCTTGAGCCTGGTCCCTCACAGAGGTCAGAAGCAGCACTGGAATGAGTGCTAAGGGACAGGGTCACCTTGGCCTCTGCCCCTCCACCTTCTGTGGCCATGCTGGGGACAAAACCTCCCTTGGTGGCCATTTCGCAGTTCTTCCCGGGTACCTCAGCTCTGGATGGAGGCAGAGCAGGGTGCTCCCATGTTCCACTCTCTTGTGTTTTGTTGTTGTAATAGCTTTCTTGAGAATTAATTCATACGCCGTACAATTCACCCACGTGAAGTGTGTAAGTCAGCGTTTTTAGGATATTCAGAATTGTGTAGTCATCTCCACAATCAATCCTGGACCATTTTCATCACCCCAAAGAGAAACTGTGCCTGTTAGCTGTCTCTGCCCTTCACCTCCCCTAGCCCCTGGCCACCACTTACTTGCTTCCCGCCTACCTCTGTGGATTTCCCTGTGCTGGGCATTTCCTGCAGGACATGGTAGCTGTCTGTGTTTGGCTTCTTCTCTGAGCATCCAGTTTACAGAGGTCATCCATGCTTCCCTGTGGACTTCATTCCTTCTTATTGTGAAATGACCACACCTTTTCCCGTATAGTTTAGCTCCCCCGATGTGTGCAATGGATTGAAATTTGCCGAATTTGCTGACTCAAAGGCTATGGATTTTTTTTTCTTTTCCCCCCCCCTTGCTGCAACTCTTAAGTGGTAGGCAAGATGTGGGGTTTGAGGTCCATCTGCTTGGGTTCAAGTTTTCCCAAGCTGCTTCCATTACCCCAGTATAACCAGAGTAGCAACCAACTCTTTCTTACCTCAGTTGTCTTATCTTTAAATGAAATTAACAATCACAGCAAGCTCCTAGGGGGTTGTTACAATAAATTGTCCAGTAAATCATTAGATTGCATGAGACAGTGTCTGGCACATTGGAAACATTCTTAAAAACTAAATGTTGTATATCCTGTTATGGTTTTTACTGTGAACAAGCCAAGCAACATTTTATGTCTCTTGGCAGGTTCAGGCACATCATACTGAATAATGTTAAAAATTTCACTTTATTATGAAACCAGGCACCCAGGAAACCCAAATAAACCATCTCACTATAATTTTATGCACTGAAAATTGAGATTTATACCAATGCTTTCAGAAGTATTTAACTGTTTTGGATATTCTTTTATTACTAAATGAAATATCCCCTTTTTCCCTTTGCAAGGGCAGTAGTATTTTCTGCCTAGGGAAGATCTGGCCATTTCTTTCTAGTTAAGCTGTCACTCTGTGAGGCTGGCAGAGCTTTCTGTGTGTCCAGCTGATCCATTCTTTATGTGGCTCCATGGAAACCTCAGCTTGTAAGCAGATGAAAGGCAGCATGCATGCACCTGACATCTCCATGCTGGGCAGTGCTGCAGTAGATACATCGCAGGCATCACATTTTCCACTTGGTTGTCAATTTCGTGTGCTCACAGAAGGCCCCATGGTGGAGCAGAAAGGGTCAGCGGAAGTGAGAGAACCAGATGGTATACCCCTGGAGACCTCAGTGCCCCACCCAACCTGGTTGAAGTGTCTCTGTTATGCCTCATCCATGTTCTTTCCCTGCGCACTTATGTCTATATCCTCCAGTTCTTTCCCAAAGAGGTCCAAATGACTAGTGTTATGGCTTATATCTAGATGTCCCCCCAAAACCTCATGTGCTCATGTGTGATACTGGATCATGCATGTGTGCTGCTGGATTAGTCCACTGATGGGTTGATAGCTGGTTGGAAGAGGTGGGTCCTGGGTTGGCCTAGAAGTACATTCTATATCCCTCTTTCTTCTTTGGGGGCTCGCTGCTTCCTGCCTGCCCTGCCATGAAACAGTTCTCCTCTGCTGTGCTGCCCTGCATTTAACCAGTCAGCTATGGACCAAAACCTTTACAAATAATGAGCTAAAATAAACCTTTTCTTCTTTTACTTGTGGATATCAAGTAACTTGCCCTAGCAATGTGAAAGTAGTTAAGACAACTGGTGATGACCTAGAAGATTGTAGCTGGGTATGAGGAAAGTATGACAGGGCATGGGAGAGGAACAACAGGGTTGTCTACCTTGACATTAATCTAATCAGAAGCTGGTGGTAGGGCTCTGGAAGTCTCCAGAGCTGAGTGGGGTACCGTTGGGACAATACTTCTTCCTGTCACCCTTCAGCCTGCCTTGTGCTAGCTGGCCTGGAGACTCCAGGTCTGAGAGTTCTAGGACATTTTGAGTACTTCCTCAGTGTCTCAGTGTACATGCTACAACACAACTTTCTCACGAAGTAGAATGAGGAGAATGATCCAAGCCAGGAGAATGACTCAGACTTAATGGCCAGTTCAACTAATGACAGAAAAAAAAATCCTAAAAATGCATGATGCCCATTTTAAAGTGGACCTCAGCACTGGACACTAATGGGCTATGAAGGAATTGGAAAAGGGCACGAACTAGTGATGGATGGACCCTCACTCAGGCAGACCTCACCTGGAAACTCCTCTCCTGCTCCCCTCCTTAGTACTTTCCATTTGTCTTGTCCTAAAGCTCCCTTGTCATTCTTTTTTTTTAAATTTTATTTTAAAGAAGGTAAAATTAAACAGGACAAAACAGATCATAAAAAAACAGTGTGAGAGACCCTTATTCTTTTTGCTTTGATCTTTTCTTTCTTTCCCAGGAACCTCCTAACATGAAAAGCAGTGAAGACCACTCCCCCAGGAAACTTCCTGCCTGGGGTGTGTTCTTTTCCCCCAGGACATTTTGAGTACTTTCTCAGTGTCTCGGTGTACAACAAGACTTCCTCAGGAAGTGAAAAGACTGGGGAACACAAATTCCCATAAAGTCATTGTAGAAGCAGCAGCGTTGAAAGCGTGGTAGAGGACCCTTCACTTGTACTGAAACAGCACTTTGGTAAAAAGAAAATGCTTTCTGCTGGCTAAGATAACTCATCCCGTAGGCAGCTTCTGGAGCAGGGCAGCTGGGCAGAGATGCAGATTTACAGAGACGATGAACGGGAGCTATTGCATTCCCATCTGCCAAAAGCTCACATCCAAGAGAGAAAGAATCTCTGAAACACTCCTATAGCCTCTTCCTTGTCAGCAGAAGGGAGACTTCAGATTTCGGGAGGACGTTGGGGATGTCTGAGGGGCCTTTTTCCTCACCAAAGAGATGTGTTATTTCATATTTTAATAGCACCACCTGCCAGGGAGAGAGCAGCTCAGAGTTGTAATATTGATCTTGTCACTTTGGGGAACAGTTTGATATTTGAGATTATAAATAGCATTTTCATTCTCTCTGCTCCTGTGTTCAAGCTGTGCCTGGTAGCTGAGCCCAAGAATATCGTTTTCTTATCCAATATGAAGATGTACACTTGTCTGGAGGCTGGAACTCAAGATTTTGAAATAATATTGACACATATTAAAGAGAAAGATTTGCTATGAAACTTGAACAGTTCAAAAGGAGTGTCAGA
Source organism: Hydrochoerus hydrochaeris (assembly GCA_004027455.1). Classification (NCBI taxonomy): domain Eukaryota; kingdom Metazoa; phylum Chordata; class Mammalia; order Rodentia; family Hydrochaeridae; genus Hydrochoerus; species Hydrochoerus hydrochaeris. The sequence goes on from PVLA01000637.1 coordinate 119,612, forward strand.
CTTCTCTCCTTTGAAATGAAATAGAGCATAGGATGACTTTTCAGCAGCACTCACTGGCAGTCAGGCTAGAATGCCTGGTTTAAGTCTTATAATGCTCCATTCAGGACATACCACAGCCATTGCCATGACTTGGAAGCAAATCAAACCAAGTCAAAGCAAACTGCCTGCTGTCATATCTCCAGGGGGAACTCAGGGTTTCTTCAGTGCCCTATTGGTAGCTAAAGACAGATCAGGACTCAGATACACTTGTACTCCCACAGATTTGTTGATGCCTTTGATTTGAGCAGCACAAAGTCATTGCCATTATTGTCATTATTGAAGGTAACTATTGCTGTTTTTAGGAGATAAGCTACATTGTGCATATCTCTGGATGGTTGGACTAGGATGGAGAATATAAGCAAGAGGTCTGAACAGCTTTTCACCAGCAAGCTCTGAACAAAAGTTTTAAGTGAATTCTGTCTGGAGTTATGGGAGCCCATCCATGCATGGAACTGAGCATGAGATAGCTTTCTGTGGACCCCATGTTAGAAAGTATCTCACTGGCGTGTGGCATCGAGGCTTCGTATTTTCCAGAGCAACCAAAACCCTACCTTCCAGTCCAAATGTGTCTTTCTAATGTTGTAGCAGTAAGTTTCTTCACTATATTTGTTTACATTTTGCTGTGGTGTAAAATATTCCAGAGTTTCCTTTAATGTTTTTTCTAGTGTTGATTTTAGGAAGAAAGAATCTGTTTTTTGATTTATTCATCTCTGTATTCAGCTAAGTCTCTATCTGGGATACACATTCTAGTCATATTTTAAAATACTAACCAGGCAAATTCTCCTGGTTGCCACTAAGTGCCACTGTGGGGAAGGTGTTTATCTACGACACTGGAAAAACACATTTTGGGCTGGAAGGTAGGGTAGCTCAACCCGGAAAATACCAGGCCTCAATGCCATCGCCAGTGAGGGTGAGATCATCTCCTCTGCCCCTAACTGGTCAGCCCTGCCTTCCCAGGCATGCTGGTTTCATCTGAATACATTCCACAAGCTTTTGCCTGTGGAGGAACCTTTCCTACTCTGTTAAGAACAGGAATAGAAAATGACCAATGAACTCTCCAGGTTCCATCCTGTACCTGATAGCAGAGTGAAAAAGTTGATCATGCATTAGGAACAACTGTTTCCAGCAACATCCTAAACTAGGGAGAATGTTGTTACTGGCTGATGGTGTCTCCCATGAACCAATGTTGCTGGTTGGAGGGTGTAGTTCAAGATGCATAGTTAAAACATCAGAGCCATGTCCATGACCAGTTTGACTATGTTTCATCACATCCTGCTAATTTGTACAATGATTATTCCAGTATTCTTTTATTAGAAAATGAACAGTGACAGTTGTTTAATTGCTCTCAGTATATTTTATGCATCATGAACACTGAGGTCTGGCAATGCAATTATTTGAAATGAACAACATTTAGGCCTTGAAAGTATGTCACATATTGGGTATCTGCATGAGATGTGGGACTTGGACAAAACACTTTGTGCAGAAAACTGTGAACCTAAGGAATTTAATCCAAGAAGCATAAGGCATCTTGTTCTAAGTCATGGTTTTGTTTGTTGTTGGAAGCAGTTGCACTGATGAAGATACTGATTGAAACTTCCCTTTCTAAAATTTAAACATAATGTTGAGACACAGTTGTGGGACACAGAGAAACACTCCACAAAACATGGATAACACAATAGTTTTGTGACATATAAGTTGGCTGTTACCTATCTGGGAAAATGCCAATGCATTTTCTTTAGGGTCTGAATAGAAATGTGCCTTCCTGTTTGTCCTTCCCTATTTTATTCAGACATTCACTCCAAAGAGTGGACTGCATTCCTACCTACTCCAAAACGTATCCCAAATTTATCCTATTACTGAATGACTCCTTCGTCCTCAAAATGCTAATAGTTTTGAGGCCTCTGATCACATTAGCCAGAAACTGATTTTCACATCTTTCATTTTCTCCAAAAGAAAATACACATGTAAACAGCCTCATTTGTTAAATTTAGTTTACCAAAAATGTGTGTGCTGACTGGAAAAGTCTATGCCTGAACTGCAGCCAGGAGCAGCTACCATGTCTATCCCTCTGCTCCCTGGCCGTGGGTCCTCCCCGTCTCCATTCATTCCATTCCACTCACACCGTCATCTTCCTCCCTTGCCTTCACAGGAGGCTGAGTTCCTGATAGATGCTGAGTAAGTCTCAGCATGTGATTACTTGATCTCTTTGAATTTAGAAAAGGGAAGATACTAGAATAGCACAGGTAGAAACCTATTCCAATGTTAAGAAGTTACTCTCGGTTTTTCTGTATTTGTGTCCCTCGCTGGGATCTGCTGCCATTCTCCAGATGAATAGAGGCTGCTGTTTCTACACCCAAGAATGGTATGCTTGGTACTGAAGTCACTCCCCAGTACCACACACACACACACACACACACACACACATCACACACACACACACACCTAAAATAAGCTATATCTTAGTGGTCATTAGGACAGTATCCAAGTAATCAAAACTCTATGTAGTTTTAGTCTTGAAAGTAGAGAAGAAAGAGAAAATACATAATTTAAGCTTTCCAATATTTGGTGAAAAATTAAAATACTGGTTTAAGAGGTTCACAAAATCCCAAGTGGTATACAAACAGAACCACACCTATGCTCGTAATAACCGAATTACTGAAAAGCTACCATACAGAGGAAATGTTCAACATGGCTGGAAAGAAAAGACATAATACATAGAAGGTAACAATTCTTCAATTAGCAGTAGATTTCTGGCCATCAAATGATAGAATAATGTTTTAGAATATTAAAAATGAAAAAAAAACCCTATTAACCCCAAATTCTATAGCAAGCAAAAGTATCTTTTTAAATATAGGTTAAATAAAATTTTCAGATAACTAAAATTAAGATAATTAAGAGCCAGTGGACTTACATTGCAGGGCATGTTAAAGAGGTTTTCAGGTTAAATAGAAATGAGACCAGAAAGTTGTACTCACAGGAAGAAAAAGAAAGACCTCAGAAATAGGAAAGATGAAAGTAAATAGAAAATAGTATGTGTGTTTATCTCTTAATGTGCCTGACTTGGCTACAAAATGTATGACAATAATAACCCTGGGGATATAGCACTTACTGGAATTAAATTGTTATAAATTTCTTAAATTTATGTGAATTATTATAATAGTAATTTTATATCAATAGTGACAAAATAAGAATGGTCATTGTAATTGTTAAATACACACATAAAAATGCAACTAAATACGTCTAAAAATTCTGCAAAGGAATTGATAGTAGGATCCTGAAAATATTTTTATTAGTACTAAAGAAAATAGAAAGATAGGAACAGAAGCCAGACACATCTGTAATTCCAGGAAACTAGTCCAGGAAAAAAGAAGAGATTTCCCTCTCAAAAGAGAGAGGGAGGGAAACAGAGAGAGAGAGAATTTGAGAAGTATAAAAACAAAGAGATAACCAATATATAGAAATGTCCAAGTGGCAAATTTAGGACTAAACTCTCAATAATTACATTAAACATAAATGGATTAAACATCAGCAATGAAAAGTTAAAGATGATTAGATTGATTTTAAAAAAATGTATACATATACTATTCACAGGGGTTCACTTTAAATACAATGACAGATTGAAAATGAAGAAATGATACAAGATAAACGACTATGGCTATTAACATCAGACAAGGCAGACTTCCAGATAAATATTATCAAAGGCAAAAAGAAATACTTGACCATAATAAAATTGTTTACTAGAAAGACACAAAAATAATAGATGTGTATGTATAAAGTTACATGTTTTGAAAAACTGATACAATTACATAAGTATACAAATAGTTGAACATTTTAACATAATTCAGTAATTGGTAGAAAAATTCTGCATAATTTTAACAAGATCTAAAGTATAGAATTAATCATCTGATTTGATTGACATAAGGCATTTTCCCAGTGATTTAAGAATATACTATACAATCAATCTCAAAGTACAAGTAGAATTCACACTATGTAAATTCATAATGTGCCTAAAAAACAAAATCATCAAAAGTTTTAAAGCATGTATGTGCTCCTGAACTACAAGTCAATAAATTATAAGCCATTTGGAAAGAACAAAAACATTTAGAAAATAAACAATATTTTCTTAACTCATGGGTCAAATAAAAGTATGAAGATAAATTAATACGTTTGACTCTAAATTCTAATAAAACATGATATATCAAAGCTCTGGATAGGCAGATAAAATAATACCTGTTGAGAAATTTATAGTGTTTTATGTTTATATTAATAGAAAAAACTATAAAAAGTTATCTAAATTCCCTCTTGAAAAAGTCAGTAAAAGAAATACAAAGTGAACAAAAAGAAAGAAAACAGAAGGAAATATTAATAAGTTGTATACTGGTAAATAGAAGAGACAATGTATATAAACAGAACAATCAATATTGTTAAGATATCAGTACTCTCTAAATTGATTGATGGGTCTAATACAAGCCCAGACAAAATTCCAGCAAAGCAATAGAAATTGACAAGCAGATTCTGAAATTTGCCTAGGAATTCAATAGTTCTAAATTAGCTAAAACAATCTTGAAAATGAAGTGCAATTTTTAAGAATTTCTACAACCTATTTTCAAGATTGTCTACAAAGTTGCAGCAATAGAGTATAGTATTAGCATAAGAGCAGACAAATAAGCAATGAAACCTATTTCCAGAGAGTTCAAAATTAGACACATATATTGATTTTTTGGATACAACCAATTGATTTTTGGTAAGTGGAGAAAGTGTAGATAAAATTATGGAGAAAAAATGAACTCTAACCCATACCTCTCATCACCAGCAATAATTAGTTTTCAGTGGATCATACACCTAATTAAAACTATGAAGCATCTAGAAGAGTGGAAAATGTTATAACCTTGAGATGGATAAAGACTTGTAGGACACAAAGCTCATATCATAAAAAACATGGATCAGTTTTACTTTGTCAGAATGAAAATTTCTACTCATCAAAAGATATTGTTGAGAAAATAAATTGCCAAGTATTGCACTGGAAAAGTTATACTTAGTATCATATACCTGAAAGGATCTTTGTCCATAGTGTATAAAAACTTCTACAAGGAAGAAGACAAGATGGCCAATCGGTGAGCAACAGAATACAAAGCCTCCTGGGAGAAACAACTCATACACCAGAATAAAACACCCTGGAGAGACCCAGACAGAGGAAGATGGATCCTCTTGACACAGGAAGAAATTTAAACATAAAAAAGCTCATCAAATTCGTCAGGACTACAACTGAAACAGCTAAAAATTACAGGACACAGCATTTTTGCAGTGACCATCCAAGTTTGCACTAGTTTGAATCTGTGCTGGCAGGCAGAGCCGCCACTCACAGGAAGCACAGCAGCACTGAAGTCGAGGGTTGGTGAGCCCAATGGAGAGTGGAACTGGTGAAGGGACCTTCATTAATCCACAGTTAGTGCTGGGAATGAGACCCCCCGCCACGGGAAGGGCGCAACCAAATGGGAGACATGTTGGAATCGGGCAGGAGGAGCCTGAACTGGGAGCAACAGTGACTTCAGTTGGTTGCTCCCTCCCCGGAATAGATTCATGGGATTTGCTTGGACTGGGCTGCATCCCTGGACGGGACCCAATGAGCCATCCCAAATTGATTTCCTGTGCCTAACACGCACTGACCAGGTGAAGGCCCCTGAAGTTTGGCTGGCCCAGTGGGGAGGGGCAGGCATATGCAGCCCGCTTACACCTCAGTGACAAGAGCAGGCAGGAGAGGGCAGAATTCCCTCCCCAGCATGCTTTGGAGGAAACGTGGCCAACAGGGAAGGGGGCTGGGACCTGTACTGTAACCTGTGTGGAGGAAGCCAGGGCCATGACAGGAGAGAGAGGCAGGAGGAGGCCCCCAGCCCAGAACCCTGAGAGCCCTGATCCAGGAGAAGGAAAAACAAGGGAGACTCAGGGCAGCAAACACGCAACATCAGACATGGCTACAATGGACATTAAGAGATATCTTCAGGACCTTGTAGACAAGCTCAAAACTGAAATATTAAATCAGGTAAAGTAGGATATGAGTAGAGTAATAAAAGAAATGCTCTCAGGAAGCATCTCTCATGATGATACAGATGGAAGAGGGGATGAGCACAAAAAAAGGAGAGAAATATTCGATAAAGAATATAAAGAAAATACAAAATGCATGAAGCAGATTCAAAGAGACTACCAGGAAATTAAAAACTCCATTGAAAGCTGGCAAAATGCCTTAAAAGAAACTAAGGATAGACTATCAAAACTTGAACACAAGTTTGCAGTATGTGATCATGAAAGGAAAGATCTGTTAAAAAGAACAAGGAAACAGGCAGTAACAATACAAAGGCTAGAAGATGACAAGAGAATCTACAATTTAAGAATAAGAAACATGAACAAAGAAGCAGGAATACATACAGATGAATTACAAAGGCCATTCATGGAAATAATTAAGGAAAACTTCCCAAGCATGGGAAAAGAAAATGACATTTGGTTGTGTGAGGCATACAGAACTCCAGCCACCTACAACCAAAACAGATCTACACCCAGACATATAATAATCAAGATACCAGAAATTCAATATAAAAACAGAATATTAAAAGCCATCAGAGAAAAGAAACAGATTACCTATAAAGGTAAGCCCATCAGGATCACGGTTGATTTCTCGACACAGACCATCAGATCAAGAAGAGCTTGGAGCGAAGTATTCCAAGCCCTGAAAGAAAATAACCTCCAGCCCAGATTGATGTACCCTGCAAAACTGTCACTAGAAATTAATGGAGAAACAAGATGCTTCCATGACAAAGAGGAACTGGGGGAGTTTGTGACCACCAATCCAACACTACAGAGAATACTGAAGGACATTCTAGAGAGAGAAAAAAAAATACCAAGATTTTAGGAACAGTGGCAGAAAGGCCTCAAAGAGTGGGGCAGGCAGTAGAATGAAGGAGAAAACTAGACAAACAAAGGCAGAAAAATAGTATAGCAGAAATGAGGCAGAGAAGGATCACTAGAAACTCTAACATAGATGGCCTTGATACACTATATTGTTAATAGTGCACCAGGATTTAAAACCCACATTACTCACACTACTCTGCTTAGATGTATTATATTCTGTTCCAGACATTCTACCTGTACTAGATTTGAGGGCACAGACAGTAATCCTGAAAATAAAAGGATATAGTATGGTAATCATCCTTAATTTCCTATTAACTTAATCTAAAGCTCTGTAAAACATACACTGTTTTACCATGACTGATCGTAATCGAATCTGATTTGTTGGATCACTCTTTTGTATTGATAGATTTTATTCAAAGCTGTTATGATTGATAGTATCAAGTCTGAGAGTATAGGCAGTTGCACTTAAGATGACAAGATCCACTAGAATATCCACTCTGGTTTGATTATTACCTGCCTTTGAAGTTTTATACTGTCTACAATGTTTTATTTTTACTAATACTGTTATTTACTGCTATACTCAATTATACTGCTATATTCAATTATGCCTGATGATATAGACATTCTATTGAAGATAATAAGAAACAACAGCAATCATTGTAGATCACCTTGTACTGTGGTTTTATACGACTTTTCGGTTTCATGTTTTTATAGGAATTTGTTTTGTTTTGTCTTCCTAAGGTTTGTTTTCCCCTCTAATACAGAAAGCATAGAAATAAATGTAGAGACTCATGCATGCATAGCTGTTTACACTCTCGCTGTTTGACTATCTACTTTGTATGCTTTAATTTTGTAACTTGAACAGCTATTTCTAAGAGGACAATATGTAATTTATTAACTAGTGATTTCTTTATTGTTTATCTTTTTTTTGGAATTCTGTATTGCCTCTACCCTTTACATGCTTTTGTTTCTCTTTAAAAAAAAAAAAACTTCTACAAGCCAAATGCATAAAACATGTGAGAATTATCTCTGCAATGGATGTGTAGATCATTAGTACACACAGCAAATAATGCTCAACACTGTAGAATAGGTCAACTAAAACTATATTAAACTCCATAAGCACATACAACTTTTAGATCTTTATGTACTCATGTGTCTTATTCATTTTTTCATTACTGGGGCAAAATACCTGACACCTACATGTTAAAGGAGGAAAGGTTTATTTTACCTCACAGTTTATAGAGATTTCAGTCCATAATTCAGTCCATAATTAACTGATTCCAGGAATGGCTAAATAGCAGAGGTATATGGCAAAAGAGAAACACTTCATAGCATGGCAGGTAGGAGGTGACAGGACTTCCTTCTTTCCCTTTTTATTGCATCCAGGCTACAGGCTTATCTGTTGGTGCTGGGTCTTTTGTCTTCGGTGAATCCATCACACACACCCAGAACCATGCTAAACCAGTCCGTAAACTACTCCAGTAGCACACACTCATATTCTGGTATCACACAACCATGATCCAGTCACTCCCAAGAGCCCCACCTGTGAGTGCATGAGGATTTGGGGGGACATCTAGACATAAGCCATAACACCACATAGAATTAAATTCTAGGAGCTGTATTGTTATGACATCTCACAGACCACTAGAGTAGCAATACTCACTGCTGTTAACACCAAACATTGGCAATTGTGTGAAGCAACATGAACCCTGAACACTGTGGGCATGTGTACTCAATGCAACCACCCCACAGAACTGTTTGAAAGTTTCTTATCCATCTGGGTTTATAGTCCTGTAATGCACTTGACTGCAGGCCTGAGTGTTTACCTACTAGCACTGAACATATGCTCACAAGAAGTCTGGTATGAGAATGTTTATCAGTCTTATTCATAGCAGTCCCATTCTTTCTAGAATCCTCACAATGTTTCAACAGGATAATGCATAAATGAAGGGTGATGTATTCATTCGATACACTATTGGTGAGTAATTTAGTCATGGTGGGCTGCTATAACAAAGTGCTATGGAGAAGGTTCCTGGTAAACACATGAGATTTAGTTCTTATAGTTCTGGAGGCTGGGTGTTCAAGATCCAGGTGCCAGCAGAGTTTGTTGTAGTGTGAGTTCTCTTCCATGCCGTAAGCTGCCCTCTCTTTCTGCCCTCTCCCAGCAAAAAGAGAGTGAGCAGCTCTTGGGGGTCTACTCTGATGACCTACTCATCTCTTAATACTGATGTGTTAGAAGTTCAAATTTCAACATATGAATGGTGGACACGGTCAGACACTGCTGTGAGCAATGAAAAAGACTGCCAGGCATGGTGGTGCACACCTATAATCCTGGCACTATGGGAAACTAAGGCAGGAATATCACAAGTTCAAGCCCAGCCTGGTCAACCTGACAATTTAGCAAGTCCCTGTGTCAACACAAAAAATTTAAAAAGGGCTGAAAATGTAGTTCAGTGGGAGGGCCTTGGTTATACCTCCAGTAATACAAAAGGAAAATAAAAAAGACCACATTTCCGCTACTCATGGCAATAAGGATGAATCTCGGATGCAGATTTCATGTCTAGCATGGATGAAGCTAGACCAAAAACCAAAATAATGTGCTCTATAATTCAGCATTTAAGAGGTTTAAGAACAATGAAAGAAATCAGAATAGTGGCAGTCTGTGGGATTGTGGGAGTGGGACTGACTTATAAAAAAAAAAAGGGAAAATTTAGGGAATGCTGAAAATGCCTTATACTCTCTTAACTGAAGTGTAGACACTCAGCATGCACATCCAAATACTGGTGTGTGTGTGTGTGTGTGTGTATGTGTGTGTGTGTGTGACAGAGGCAGAGGCAGAGGTAGAGGTAGAGGAGGGGAGGGAGAGAGAGGTCACTGAATTGTATGCTTAAGACCAGTGCACTTCACTGTCTTGAATTTTGCCCCAGTGGAAAAGGAGGTGTTTCTTAGCCTGCATCACATTCTTTAGGCCTGTTAATAATAAAACTGGGTTACCCAGATTGAGCAGTATGGGTGTCTGATACTGATAGGTGAAAATCTGGGGATCTATTGGTATTGATCATGGGGACATGGGCCATAATCAGAATCAGGTGTTTTGTTGTTATTATCTTAGATTGTGACATAAATTTTTGGTATTCACTTGGAAAATCCTGAGTAAAGTGACACATTTGGCTTTTTCTCCTTAAACATGCTAGCAAAAGGCCATTTTTTTAGGGGGGTTTATACATCAAAGACAAGCATCCTATTCATTTCTTAGAAACAAAATCTAACTTTGTTTAGGAAAGGAGATTTAATTTGATAAAGAAAGAAAAATACCAATTAACCTATTACTTAGCCCAGAGAAACCATGAGCCTGAGTGATAATCAAATTGCTTTTGAAAGGTGACCTGGCAACGACAGGAAACTGCATGAATAATTACTTCTGCAAACATCAGTGTGCTCCTTTTCTATCTAAGAGATTCCAGAGAATTTAAATATCAAAGAACTCTGACTCTCTCAGGAGTGTGTTCTTGGGCTTTTATGAAGATCACAGTTCAGTGGTTCAAGGATTTTGTTTGTATTTGTCTTGTAGTGGGGAGGAGGGACATTTTTGGGGTTCCAGGCATTGCTCTGCTGCACACACCCAGACTTTTGGGAGTCCCAGCCCCTTGAAAATATGCTGCATGCCTTGGAGCTGTCCACAGGACACACACAACTCCGTGCAAACACATGCTGGTTAGCATGTGACCTCAGAAGGTGTATGTGTGGGTCCCTAGAATTTTGTCTTCAGTCTCCGGATGGTATCCAGATGAGGAGGCTTCTGTCTCACTTTTCTGCAGTGTCCTCTAGTGGAGGCACGGGCTTCCCAACCCTACTTTCCCCCAAGTGCGTGGGTATGCACGTGCAAGGATTTGGGAGCTCCAGTGGTGTGTAGTCACCCAAAGAGCTGAGCTCACTGCCTTCAGCAGAGGCACTGCTGGTTTCATTTTCTGCCAGTGAATTCATGTGGGAGACAAATAGATTTCCTTCCTTCTTCTGATCCTGTGTGGGCACTATACACACACACACACACACACACACACACACACACATCCCTGTATGTTGTTTCTAGTTAGAAAGAAATGGCTTTCCAAAGATGAGTTCAGACAGCTTTATTTAATGGAAAATGCTTTGTCTGTCTCTCAAAGCAGTCCTCCCTGGTGGCTTCTAAATGCAGAAGGAAAATTGGTCCCTTGACTGAAAGAAGTCTCTGCCAAGATGAAGGAAGGGAGAGAAGAAGACGAAGGAAAGGGAAAAAGGCAAGAGAAAAGTGTGATGTGAGTGAGCACAGAGGTGAGGGGAATTAAAGCCCCTAGGCACAGCTCAGCCCCTCAGCTTTCCACGCTAGCACTTGGCCAGTTAAAAAATGGCATCAGGAGCTTTGTGGCAGCATAGGGAGAGCTGAGAGTCACAGGGAGTCTCCTGCTTTCAGAGACAACCTGGCCAAGGAGTACTCAGGCAGCAGGTGCAGGACTGGTTTGAACCCCATTTTCTCCACTGGCGGGCGGGAAGAATTATGGAATGTGTTGCAGAGTGGAGCAGAAGGCTTTCACATGAGCCTGGCTTATTCCAGGAATACTGTTGCTCACCATTTTCTCTCTCTTTCACAATGAAGTAGAACCAGGGGCCCCTTGGACCTACAGGAGGAAGTCCCCCAGCAGAAGGCTCTCGGAGTCTGCAGGGAGCTGATGTGCTCCCCTGAGAGCAGCTCATTTCTCGGGCCAAGTTCCAGGTGGCTCAGAAAATGATGGGTTTGGGGAGGAAGATATTCTAGGGAGGCTGGTTGAAGGGTGCCAAAAAAGGAGCAAAGGTAGGAGGTCATCAAGGAGTGACCACCTGTCAGACAGAGCCAGCAGGAAGGCTGTGCAGTCTTGTAGGAAGAGGGGTCGGACGGGGATGGCGGAGCTCAAATAAGAACAAGGGCACTTTGTGAAATGAATATGTGTAAGTCAACACTCACGGTGCAGGGCCTAGTGGTTGTGACCTATATTTGGGAGTAAAAAAGAAGATGTCCAGTTATTGGACCCTACCAGGTATAGTCTGTAAATGGGGTAGGCATGCTGGTCTCCCTCACATGTGGGGAGTCAAAGCCCCACAGCCTCACACATGTGGGGTACGTGGAGTGCATGTTCACCTGCACGCACGTGTGTTGGATATAGAGGAAGTGTGATGCACAGAAAGTGAATCTTCAATGCAACTTCTGCTGAGCAGTGAACCAAGATTGGCAACGGACAACAGGGACCATCTTCCCAGCCAACGAGGCAGTTTGATTCATCCCATTGTTCAAAATTCCTGGGTCCTGGTGTAACACAAGGTAGCCTGACTCCCAGTCACATCTGTTATTGTTTCAAATTCTGCACAGACATCAGATGCCCACAGAACCCCAAGGATACCCCGTGTTGCTCCTATCGATAACATGGAAACAGATTTCATCAACAATGACGTCATTAAAAGTGAGGCCTTTATTAGCGTTTATGGGTTATAGAAGATTAAAAAGCAAACACTGCTTAGGAGATTCAGATTTCTGCCCGGAGAATCTCCAGCGCAATTGGAGACTTGAGACTCACCTGTCTAGAATCATTGGGTGTGGCCTCCACCAGCGCCACCACATGGACAGTCGGCTGAACTGCTCCAGGAATGTCCTGGATGACCTCTATCCAGCAGGAGATGTGATTACAAAAACCTAACTGCATGGAAGACGCCAGCTCATAGCTCACTTAAGAACTTTCCCGACTGTCGAAGAGCACTTTATACTGCCACACAGTAATAAGAATTCCTCAGATCTCTCCCAAGAAGACAGATTGGAAGGTAACGCAGGGAAAGAGTGGGAGAATGTGGGGCGAAGAGCCTTCTGGAGCCATCAGCAAAATCATCTTACACAGTCTGCACAAAGTGAACCCACATTTAAGATGAATTTCAAGGCAGATGGAGTGACACGGAGCTCTCGGCATCTCGCTCTGCGTAACCATTCTCTGTCAAGAAAGAAGCAATGGCTTCTTCTATCTGTGTAGGTGATAAAGGTAGAGCTAACCAGCCCCCAGGTCCTCCGCAGGGTGCGCGTGAGTCAGTTCTGCCTAAAAGTTAGAAATGGTCTCACTAGGGATGATGTTAGGCATAAATATTTTATAAAGAAAATATTTGTAATTTTACAGAAATACATGTAGCAAAAGCCCCATACATGCTATAAACATTATGAGCAGCAGCCAATGAAGATAATGAGGAAGGAGGAATGAAACCCTTGGTCCTGTGCTCTCTGGAGAAGGGAAGAGTACTCCAGCTGTGTCTGTATAGGACCGTGAACCCGTAACAGTTAACTCCTGGCCATTGTCAATGTCTGTTTCTACAGAGAAGGAAGTGGGGATGGGTGCTGCGTCCTAGTCCATCCACGCCTTGTGACAAGGTCCATGGGTGGAGGAGAGGGCTTCAAGGAATCGCTTCTCCAGGAAAAGGACACCGCATGTGGGAATTGGGCGCAAGGATCTTGTAATGTTTTGTACTGATAATTGTAATTTGTGTAATTCATATATATATATTTTCATGTAATACTCAATATGAAATCAAAAATAGAAACTCCAGAGGAGTTACTAGAAACCCTCTAGATAACTTTGTGAAAACTAATTATGAAATTTTAC
>PVLA01000637.1:133303-311770 GCA_004027455.1 Hydrochoerus hydrochaeris
ACAGGACCAATTGCTGTCCTGCAGGCCCATGACGGGTAAGGCCTGGTTGGGTTCATATGAAGAGTCCTTGACCCAAGACAGGCGCTATCCTCACAGGGCCTGCCATACTCCCATAAGTGATAAGGGAAAAAATGTAGGGAGCAGCATGATAGCTTCACAGCTGCCGCTCCATCTCTCCCTCCTGTGGGCATCCAGGTGCATCGGCTTACATTTTCCAAGCTAGTTAAGTAACAAGATTAAAGTGTTACAAAGGTGAAAAAAGTTAGCAAATATATACTCCAGCTTCTAAAAATAAAATAGATTCAGATTCACTCACAGACGGGTGTGCAGTATCTTCTGTCTCTCACTGGCCGACTCCCTGACCACCTTTGGAACCCCTGAGCCGTGCCGCAGCTGGACTCCGGCAGATGGGGAGGCCAGGCGAGCTGCCCATGGACACCTCTGTCCTTCATTGTGTCTGCTCACTGGTGCCACCAAAGCCGTCTCTTGGCCTTGACTTCTCTTAAAGATTTCTTTTAAATAGTTGTTCAGGTTTTTGTTTTGTTTGTTTTTTTTTTTTTTTGCTGTCATAAGCCAACACCTGTGGAGCCATATTGTAATTCTGATGCCACTAGAGGTAGATTTATTCTGTCTATTTGAAAGTTTAGTTTGTGACCCAAAAGCCATAAAATAATGGCACATGCCACAACCCATCAAAAATCTTGGTGGGAAAAACTGGGGCTGCCCAGGGCTTCCAAGTGAAACCTAAGGGTACACATGTGAGTTTGTGGGTGTGATCCGCGGTGTAAAGGGCACATGGTGATTCTGCTGCTCCTCCTATGCAGGGGACAGGGCTGGGAGGTTAATTGAGTGACTGATTTCAGTTCAGGCGTGCACCAGGCTTTACCTGACCTTACTGCCGCGGCGTGATTGGAAGATTAAAGAGCAGAAGGAAGAGGGTACTGTGGCCCCATTTTCACTAGGTGAGGAATTAAAACAAAAATAACTCCAAGCGGGGAGAGAACTGACATTACACATTTGATGAGCACAGAAGCTGGTGAGTCTGAGATGAGGTTCTACCGGAAGATCCAAAGGTAGAAAAATGAGGGTGTCAAATGCTGACGGGAAGAATGAGAGTAGGAGGCAGCCATTGTTGGGGAACCGGAAACAGGCAATTACAAACCTAAGGAAAAGGAGGATGATTAAGAGAATTCTATGAGGGTAAAGAAAGATATATTTTAAAATTCCAGACAATAGCCCCGAGGGAGTAGAGGTCTACACTGGGCCCAGCTCAGAGCAACAGGCTGCTCATGTGGGCAGCCCAAGGGACTGAGAGGAGGCACAGGGCGGAGGAAAGGTTGGGGCCCTGTTGGGCCTGGGCTGCCCAGCTCTAGGTCAGGAGGGAAGAACTGAAGATTACACCCTAGGGATGGAAATCCATTGCAGTGTGGAGTGTTAAATGGTTTCAAGACTATGCCAGAACGAATTGTCCCACAATTAGAGCTCTTTGAAGATAGACAAGGCAGTGGGCTTCAGTGGCTTCTGTCTCAAACAAGAAAGGCCAAGAGTCACTGGTAGGTGACATTTGAAATGTGTGTCTACCAGCACAGTGGGTGTGGGGCAAACACCCACACCTGGTAACCCCCTAAGAACAGCCATCCTGGACCAGACCATTCTCAGGGAGGCCAGTGTGTCATCTGTTACTGTCCCCTACCCTCTGAGGACAGAAGCATTACTGCCTTTCTGGTTTCAGGCTGTCCTCTCTGTGTGACCCATGGCTAGTCAGTCCCATCAGAAACAGTCAGAAACTAGACTTTCCAGATGTTTTAGGGCGTAGCACTTGAATATGCTTTGGTTTCTCAGTGCTTTCACATTTAAAAGGCAGTATTACAGGGTAAATGCTACATCTAAGGTGGGAAAATTATTCTGAGATGAATTAGAATACCTGGTGTCCACATCCAGGAAGTCTCCATGTGTCTCTTAGTACTTACAACACCTGCCCGTTTGTTTCTCCCACCTATGAACAAGGGAGAATAAAATCTGCCTGCTCCACCAGTCTTTCCAAGGGCAATTTAAGACAGAAATATGAAATAACGCAGCAAAAAGCAGGAAATACTGTATAACCTACTGTGTAATTTTCCTAAGAATGAAGAAAAACTGACATGGTGCCTGGAATCTAAGACTTGATATGGAAAAGACATATTCTGCTACAGACTCTAACATGGTATGATTAAATTCTGACTACAAGAGAGAAATCACTTCCCAATGAATTATGAGACCCAGTTTATGGAATAAATTATTGGACTTTTTTTTTACGTCCACAGTGGTTATAATTTATCTTGATCAGTAGAAAGTTTCATGAATTATGGTGTGCCAAAATATTGACCGGCTACTTAAACCACACGGTGCCAGGGTCTCTGCAAAGGTTGGACCCCTCACTACCCCCAGGGTGCAGCACAGGAGTGTCATCAGTCACCACAGTTCTGGAGCAGAGCATCCAATGGAATGGCAGACTTATAAAAGCACGGCTCTGTGTCATCCACCTTATTCACTGGATCTGGTCCTGTGAGACTCCTGGCTCTTCCCTAAAGTCAAAACAGCCATGAAGTGCAAACGGTCTGAATTGATTCAGGGCACTGAGGCAGCCACATGAGTACAACTAAAGACACTCATGCAAAAGGACCAGCAGAACTGTTACAGTGAGTAGCAAGGTTGGTGGGATAAGCATGTCTAGAGTAAGGAGGATGATGTTGAGGCAACGTGTCCTTTAGTGTAATGGTTTTTTAAAAATTTTTTAAAATAGTCACAGCATGTTTTATCAGATCTTGTATTTATAAAATGCCAAGCTTTTGTGTGAAAGTACAAACTACCTCATTGGTTCTTCCAAAGCATGACTGTCGCAATGCATGTCCTCCATTTGTCCTTCACTCGGGGCCTTGAGGAGAATGCTGAGCTGTTCCCCACCCAAGTGGCCTCACTGGGTCCCCAGAAGTCAGGTTTCCCACTTAGAATATTCAAATGGAACATCCAGATGACAGGGGAAGGCCGCCAAGTACAGCACAAAGGAATGAGTTCAAGTATCTGAGCAAGAGTGGCGGACGTGGGCGATCGTCTGTGTAACCCCACGGAGGAAATGGCAGAGCCGTGGTGACCTTGCTCGGCCGCCCCTGGCTGGAGGAGACCCTTGACATCAGCCTAAGCTTGAGTCTCAGCTTTTCGCTTCCTTCATTGCTGAGAACAAAATTCGAAGGGCAAACCACTTGACGCTGCGTTCAGCTGCTATGTTCTAATGCGGTATTTTAAAGGATGAGAAGCCAGCAGCGTCACTGAAAATGACATGCAGTAGAGGGAAGCAAATAGAACTTAGAAGAAAGCTGAGTGGGGAGGGATTGGGAGGAGAGTGCACCAGGAAGGAGCTTCACGGCCTTTCATCTACCCGGCTCTGGTTTCTAGGGAAATTCAGATTGTGTTTCCATTAGAGGCTGAATTGTCTTAACAGTGGCTTGTTTAATCCCCATGATGATGCAGTCTCCGACTTTATCATCCCTATTTGAGAACTGAGAAAACGAACATCCTAAAAGGTGTTTGCTCCCCACCCAAAATCTCAGAGTAGCTCTGTTTTAGACCTTGGGTGGTCATTGAGAATTTATGGAGAAACAAAGCTGGCCAGGCAGAGAGACCATGTGACAAAGTGTGTGCATGTGACCTACTGGTTCTGGGTTGTTGTAACTGTTTAGAGCAAAGGCCGCAAATGCGTGGGTAGGAAAACACAAATGCAAGGGTCATATTCAAGTGTATTTTTAAGCTATGTTGGTAAATAATCAATAAAAAGTGTTGGGTACGGCTGGTTTCCCGGAAGCAGCAGGGACAGAAGCGCACACATAATGACATTTAAACATGTTCATTCCTAAAATATCACACAACATAAGCCGTGGTGTTTATGGGGGATACGGAGTTAAGGAAAAGGCGAGGAGGTGTTTTTTCACATAAAGAAAAAGATAAGAACCTGGTAAAAAAGGTTAGCATAGTTTCACACAGTAAGAAGTTTAAGGAATATATCAAGACCATAACGTACATGGTACTTTATGTTACAGGAGATCTGGAGTTGGCTTGAGTGACTACATGCTAGCGAGGCTGTAGCTTGGCTCTGTGAGCACAGGAAGGAAGGTGTCTCAGGTCATGTGGACCTGTGAGAGCTCGGGGTGGACCTGCCTTTAGTGACCCGAGGTGACCCACACTATCTGATGGTGCGCGTGGGTGTGGTTGTGGGTGTGTGATTGGCATATCCCACAGGCTCAGTTCCTCTGCTGAGTATTCTTTGCCATGAATCTTAGGTGTTTCTCCTGGATGATACCTCGTGATGCTGAAGCAAACATGAATTGACAGTTATGCTGAAGTGATTCTCTAGTGTATCCGTTACATTGAAGCAAAGCATTTGAACAGACTGACACCCTATGTTTTCTCTCTGAGGACTGAGAATTGCATTCAGGATCACACATGGTCAGAGAAGAAAGAGTAAGTTAAGTGCCTAAGTGGACGGACACATGGGAGTTCTGGAACAGGCGCTTTGCTCAGTGAAGCTGCCAGATGTATTCCGGAGGAGGTGATTCCAGAAGAAAGTCAGAGAGGTGGAGAGAAATGGGGCAGGGAAAGAGGGAAGCAGGAGATGCTGGGGTGGATGAGACACCTGCTCAGGATATGTAAGAGGTTGATGGGGGCTGGTGCCAGGGTGACTGACGTAGACCCCAGGAGCATCACAACCGGGGAGCGCTCTCTAAAGACCACAACACACACTGAGAGCTTGAATTGTCGGAAAGTCCACACCCTCGCTCTGCGTCCTTCACCGGCCTGCTTGCCTCTCATTCAGCAGTGTCTGCTGAGGTCCTTCTCTGTGCCAGCCTAGGGTACAGCTGTGAGCAGGCAGGGCAAGTATCTGTGCTAAGCGCTTTGTGCCTTAGCACAGAAGACAGCCTAGCACAAAGCAAGACAGTGAACTCTCGCTGTGCGAGGAAAGGAGGCTGAGGGTGTGTGGAGGTGGGAGATGGGCTTGTGGAAAAGCAGCTGCTCAGAGGGCGGCTTGAGAAGCCTTCTGCAAAGAGTCTGTGTGATCATGAAGGTGGGAACAGGCATGGAAAAGCTGGTCCTAGGCAGAAGGCCATGGCTAGGCTGGTCCCAGCCATGGAAAATGATGAGATGCCTCAGGTAGCCCATAGTCTGAGCTTTGATGGAGAGGATGGAATGTGATCAGAGACCCTGAGAGAGGCCACTGTCCACCAAGCTCACAGTCAGAAGTGATTTGGTGGGAGCTCACAGATTCTAGATACAAAGGACTGGAAACTGGCGCTGACTTAAACTCTGCCTCCCCAGCTTCTTCATAGCTGGTGGTCCAACATAGATGTGGGTGAGCCTGAGAACCCCCCAAATTCACAAGTGGAATCTGGACTTTCTGTGGGCACCTCAGGATATGAACCTTTCTGCAGGTAGGGCCTTTAAAGAGGCAGTGAGGTCCAAACAGGGTATTCAAGGTGGTCCTAATCCAGTAGGACTGCTGTCTCTGTGCCAAGCGGCATTTGGACATACAGCAAGATATTGCTCTTTCAAACATCCAGTCTGTGGCGTTTTGTATGGCAGCTCTTACAAACTAGTATGAGAAGCTGTGGCAAAGAAAGAAATCAAAGCCACTTTTTATGGTATATTAAAAGGTGTCAAGTGAATCTCAGTGAGGAGAGAGAGAGAGAGAGAGAAGCAGAGAGAGACAGAGAGATGGAGAGAAAGGGAGAGAGAGAATGTAAAGCTTATACAAACAACCAGATCCCAAGTAAGAGAGGATAAAAGTAATATTTGTAGGTAAAACTGCAGCTTCTCTGTCTTGGGACCAAATACTGAATGTCATTTGGTGATTTTGGGGGGGATCCCAGGGTAGCTTCCCCAGATATCCCAGAATCCTTTACCCATGGACAAGGGCACCAGTCAGCAAAGAGCAGTGGTGGTTTAGGAAAGTCTCTGATTAAGTAACAACCAAGGAAAACTTATCTTCCACCTAGTGCTGGGATCTGCTCTCCAATGAGGAAGAATATAGCCAGGAATTGAGGTGTTATTGACTCCTCAATGCTTCAGTTCTATGAAAATCTCTTTCAAATTTGGGAGGAAGCAAGGCAAACTCAGGACTTGTCTAATGCAGATAACTGTGATAACCAACAGGAAGTGGAAACAAGAAACCCATTCCTTGTCTTTACCTGAAAAGGTGACTGACTGGTCTGTGCAGGAAGCAGTGGAAAAGTGGGAGCCCCCCTGCAAAGTAGCGGAGACATCCCTCAGTTCTCTTTTCTCCAGATAAGTCTGTAACTATGTAGGTGTGGCATAGGTGGGAAACCATGCTGAGGTGGCTGAGCTCTGCTTCCGGAATGAGAAAATCAAACCTGTTTCTAAAAATGAAGGTCGAAGCGACATAAAGTCACAATGACACATTTGAATGGCTTTGCTGTTACCCAGCTCTGTGATCAGGGACATTTTTTGCAACCTCTCTGGGTTCTGATTTTTTTTTTTTTATAAAAGTCTGAGTTTGAATGAGGTTACCTTAAGACTACATAGTAGATCTGTGCTTAGAAATCCCCAGAGTGGGATTTTACTATTTCACTCCCTTCCCTCAAGCCCCAAAGGTACAAACTGAAAATCTGCATAGCAGTTAAGGAAATACGGTATCAGAAAAGTAGGAAAACATGTCTGCTTTCCTATAATTCTTAGGCTTCTGGATTAAAGTTGATGCTATAAAAATTACTTTCTTTGTCTTTTAGTGAGATTAGTGTCAAACTCTAAATAATGAACAGTAATACAAAGGAAGTATGCTCCATATTAGCAAATAGAAAGAATGTCCCAGTGGCCATTATTTGGACATTTTTAAAATCGGGGCCAACCACAAAGCCCTTCATTTCATGCTTCTTTTCATGATTAGGGAGTTCTCATTTTCCTTCCAAATGAAAGAAAGAAGATTAAATTCAGCATGTTGAAAGAGGAATGTGGTTTGGTCCTGACATTGTTAGTTTTCCATATTCACTGTGTTCTATAGCCATTAAGTGCATTTAATCATGTTGTGATTGAGTTAAAAACTAAGCACCGCCGTCCAATTCTGCAGTACGCGCCACCCTTGTCAATCTGATTATGCCAGGTTGCTACGCATGAGCAACATCTTCCATCAATTTAGAAAATCTGATCATGTCTGCTTATGAACTAATTTTATGGGGCCAACCATTTTGAATGGGTGGAAGGAGAGAAAAAAAAAAAAAGCATTTTCCTGAACAAAAGCAAAATGAAATCTGTAGAATCACACCGGAGCATGGCAGAGCCCTGAAACGGTGAAGAGCCTGAGAAGCCCCCTCGTTCCGACTCAGCCAAGAGCAGGAAGTGACTCATGCAGTCACTTCCTCAACCTCTGAGGCTGCTCAGGTTCAGACTGAAGCATCAACCTGCCCAGGTCAAGCTGCACGGGAAATTTCCACCCAAGAGTAGAAGGCTCAGCTCCAGCCTTCAGTGACAACATCTGCCAGGCTTCTACAGTAGGGGCACAGGGAGCAGAGAAAGCTCTGCAGAGCAGGGCATGGCTTTCTTCCAGGACGTAAGAGTACAGGTGTCTGTGCCAGGAGTGTTTGGGGGTGTCCCACCCTGCTTCCAGGACTCTCCTTGATTTCTTCAGCCCATAAGACTGTCTCCTTTACCACTCTAAAACCCTGGGTCTGTGCAGGCCATCTTGTTTTTCACTGAAAACCTGCATTTCCAAAATGAAAGTTTGTTGCATCAAATGAAAAGAGATACTGTGGTGATAACGAGCTGTGACTAGAGGCGGGGCTGCTGTTTAGTGCTGCAGACACTTCTTGGAAATTTCCAAGGCCCCAGGATGCTGCTTTCTGTTCATCTGACTCCGATGACTTGAGGTTTTCATCCATCAGAGAGGAGACAGCGCAAAGCTTAAGCCCAGGAATGCTGTACTAAGTGGATAGTTGTCACCTTATTGTGTCTCTACTGATTTAAGGATTCAAGCACACTCTGATTCCACCAGTCAAATCAGACAGGAGCTAAGAGTGGTTTCTACCTGGGGTAGCAAACTGGAAAGGACCAAAATGAAATCTCTACCGACCTAAGTTATTACACACACACATCATTGCAAGCAGGAAACACTTCAGAATGGGATAAGCGTAGATGTGACGATGGGCTTGGAGCGCCCAAGCAACCTGCCCTTCCCCAAGGTACAGAAGAGCTGACAATAGGGAAGCCGGTGCTGGACCAGGGGCTGGGGAACGGTCCCACTATGGATAGGGAGCTCATCTTCTTTCCAGCAGCACAGCCACCCCTTCTCACCCACAGCGCTGGGGATGGCTCGGAAAGTCTTCCCATTGGCAAGCAGAGCCCTGCTCAGCAGAACCACTGAGCACTGTGCCACCCTTATATACAAGCATCTCCCAAATGTTGGGTCTAAAAATAAAATCAACAACCCTGAAAAAAATGAATGAAATGAAGGAGACCATGTTTATTCAGGGAGTCCCTGCAGTGTGCCTGTCCCCAGGGTCTGCTGCAGCACAGAAACACTGGCCCAAGAACACGATGCTTTGGATCAAGTCTGTGAGCCGTAGCGACCAGCTTCCTGCTTTGAAACAAGAGTTCCACAAACCCTCTGCCTCCAGTATCCTGCAATAATCCTAGACAGATGACTGCCTTCTCCACATAAGTGTCCTGGATGAATCACCTTTGGGTTCCCCAAACCCCAGCACAGTGCCTTGAACCCAACTCTACCTCCAGCTGGGCACTGGCCTCCAGTTGAGCACTGGCCTCCAGTCAAAGTGGGATGAATGCTCACTGTGAGACACCCAGCTGCCTCCTGATCCTTCCTCCTGGTGACACAGAATATTCATCACCTGAGAGCAGGCACTTACCAGCATGTCACCTCAGGCCAGAAGAACACACCTCTGTCACTTCTTATGGTCCTATTGGGGTGGCCATGAAATTTATTACCATGTGGTCTGATAGTGTAACTAAAGAAGATGTGATTTCAAAGGGAAGCATTCTGCAGACTCTCGGGTGGCTCTCGGGAAACCTGCAAGACATGGACAATCCCCTTTCCCCATTTAGATGGATTTTAGACACTTGGGAAAATCAAATTTTATGGAAAATCATTTAAGTCCACAAAAGAAGGAAGTTCCGTCATTTGTGATAACGCGGATGACCTGGAGGACATAAGACACAGACAGACAGCAATACATGAGCTCATTGGTGGAGCTGCACAGGCTGATCTCATACAGGGTGAAGGCAGAGGAGGGGAGCGACACGGGAGGGGTTGGTCCATGAAGACAGAGTCACAGTTATGCAGGAGAAATGACCTCCGGTGAGCTCTTGCACAGAAAGATAATCATGGCTGAGAATATTGCACTGAAAATCTCCAAAGACCTACAAGAAAGGACTTTGAATGTTCTCACTACAAAGAAATAATAAATGTGTGAGGGGACTGATCTGCCAAATACCCTGATTTGATCATGATCACATGTTCACATGATACCACATCCTAGATATATGTACTATTGATATATGTAAACAAAAAACTTAAAAACAAATTTTTAAACTATCCTGAAATGTTATACAGTGTACATCTTAGTTGCTTTTCTCTTGCTAGGACAAAATACCCAGCACCCAAAGTTGAACAGGGAAAGGTTTATTTATTTCAGAGTTTGTAGAGGGTTCAGTCCATAGTTGGCTGTAGCACATGGGAGAGGGGCAAGAGTTCATGGCTGTAGAAGATGGCAAAAGCAATGAAAGAGAGAGAAGGAGAGAGGGAGAGAGAGAGGGAGAGACAGAGACAGAGAGAGAAGAGAGGGAGAAGAGCCTCTTTGTGCCCTTTTATCTTATCCAGACTTCTGGGATTAGGGTGGTGCCACTCCAAACACTGCACTGATAGGCAATTGCCCACCCTTAATCTCAGCACCCCCAATCCCAGCATTGTCCTGTGAATCAATCACACACTAGATTCAGTCACCTCCAATGAAACTATGACCATGTGAAGCTTTAGGGGGGTATTTATACATAAACTATAAAACTAGTGTATTAATTAGTATTCACTGCAGGAACAGATTTAATATAATATGCAAAATATATGTGATTATATAAAGGATTTACAAAGTAGGCTTACAGTGCTGCCTGTAGAATCTGGGTGGAAGAATGCACAAAGGCCATCTGTGCAATGGGAGTGGGAGCCTCCAGTTGAAGGTTGAAGGCCTGGAGCCCATTGCAGAGTTTGTGTCTGAAAGCTGAAGCGTCTGTGTTGGAAGGCTGGAAGAACTGGAGATGAATGCCCAAGGCAATGGCAAAGCCAGCTCAGAAGAAGCAAAGGAAGACTTCCTTATTCTTTCCCTTTTTACTCTCTCTAGGTTCCAAGCCTATTGGTTGGTGCCATCCATTTCCTAGGGGTTCTTCCCTTCTCAGTTTGCTGGTTTACCTGTCAGTCATCCACAGACACACCCAGAACTGCATTCTACTAATTTCCTAGGTGGTTCTTAATGCATTCAGATTGACATGTTACATTTAACAGTTGCATATAGTTTATAAAGGTTTTCACTTTTTAGGTGAAATATGGGCATAGAAGTTGAAAATGCTACCAAACTTTAAATATTTGTGTTAAAATTAAGATATAGCAAGGCTTATTGTAAATAACTCATTTTCTATTTTTTATGGAACCAATTAGACATGGGCAGTGTAAGGGGCCTCATCAGCTGAAGGATATTGGAGGAAACATAAGGGAAAATGTGGAGACCTGGGGGCAGAGGCGCCATGAAAGAGCCAGGAGTTCCTCAGAAGGGAAGATGAGCACATGGATGGAGCCACAGGCCACCAATCTCAGGGGCTGTCCTCTCGCTCTCCCCGTCCTCTCCCTCCTCATCCACACCATCCTGAGGACCACTCTGTCCTCAGATCCAGGAGGCTTGTGTTCCATGGAGGCCCCAGAAATCCACTTTCCAGGACAACTCCCCAAACAGGACCACAGCGAGACTCACAGGCTGGGGAGCTTCCTGTTTTCCTTTGTCACCAGAGTCTCTTACTGTTTCTCTCATAAGGACCCCAAGGGAGACTTACCCTCATTTTCAGGACATAGAAGAATTTCATGACCATCTGGACGTGGCCATTGCACATTGCTGCCCTCTGTAGCATTGCCTGTTTGTCCCCAGTATCTTCCGATCTGTGTGGATTGAAATCCTACCCATTTGAAACTCCCGGCCACGACTGTCACCTTCGCCTTGGCAGCCCTCCTACCAGCGGTGTGAAGTCTTAGGAGTTGATTCAGGATGGCGAAGAGAGAAGGGACGGGAGGGCTTCATACAGGCTCAGGACCCAAGCGGCACAGCCCTGACTGCAGACACTGGATGCTGATGACAAAATATGACGTGTGTCACAGCCACTCTCTCAGACAGCCATCTACTTACTGTGCATCAAGACACATGCGACTCTCACCATTACAACGCTCATTAGCTGTAAAATTGTCAAGCAGCAATTACCCACATTTGGGGGTAGCGCACTTTTTACACTGAAGCGAGACAGTCTTATTGGTGGATAATTATCTGTGTAACAATGCACCTCTCTAGGTAAGATGACAAAAAAGAGAAGGGGAAAAGTTCACATGATATGAATTGTTTCACAATGTCTAGTTTTATTAATAAGCAGTGTATTTTAAAATATAATTCTGAAATATCATATACACTATTATCATTTATGTATAAACAGATGAAGGGGGATTGTTCCTTCGATTGAGTGTTCTTGAGATGTAGCCAGGATGTGATAGACAGATTGGCATGAGCAGAGAGACAGTGTCTCTAGCAATTAGGAGGAGAGCATGCTGCAAGTAACACAATTCTGGCTGTCTCTCTGTGAATGCTGTCAACATCTTGCCTCAGACAGAGGCAGCATAGAAGAGCAATAACTCATAAAAGAATCGGTGGAAACAGGTATGGGTGCCCGTCTGCTGCTGCCCGCTCCTCAGGAGGCTAAGTGGATGCTGTCCTTGTGTGGTCATCTGGAAGCTTGCCGCTTTCTCGGGGTTACCTGCTTCACCTCGAGCAGTGATTCCCTGCCTCCTGGTCTCTCTCAGGTCCACAGTGGCTCCTTCAGGCCGAGGCATGATGCTAAGGACAGTCACGCTATAGCAGCAGAATGTGACTCTGCAGGCGAATCTCCTTTATCTCGAGATCCTGTGTGTGCCTGGGAGAAGCACCCTAAAGCCTGTGAGCAGTCAGTATCCCCGCACCAGAAATGAGGCAACTTTGACTTAGAATTGCTGGCTAATGTTTCCCAGGATCACTCAAATAAAAATGGCAAATCCTGAATTCAGATTCTGGTCTATCTGATGCTGATGTTGCATGAGTCTTACTAATAAAATGGGTTTTAGAATCACACTGGGGACGCTATTAGGGAAGGTTGAGTAAAGAGGGAATTTCTCTTTATTAACCAAAACAGTATTGATTAGGAAACAATAGTGGTGAAGTCAAGTATTAAAGTTGGAGATGACAATATGTTTCTAACTTCTAGTGTGAAGACTGCTGTGTAATCCCTGGACAAAGCTTGTAGGAACCATGAGCTTACAAAGCTTGGCCATTGTACCCAGTGGAAGCACACAAGTTCTGCTGGACCTCTGGTCATCTTTTTATCAACAGGTCAGCCCATGACCTTTGCAAATATGTGCTTCTGTTTAAACAGACCTTAGCATTGAACTCAAGGCCAACAGCCATGTGTCTCACCTGTACTGCAGCTGATCTGAACCATTTTCTCTACACACACCACAGCCCTGGGATAGCAAATGCTGCATGGCACTTTAGCTCTGCACAGAGGGCCATTTTTACCAGCAAAATCATCAGCAAAAAGCATAAAATTGTGACAAATGTGGCCCTAAGTAAACCACGGAGAAAATACTAGCTTGCAATAGGAGCTGAATCAAAGAGGCAGAGCATTGCCTGCTTCTCCTCCCCTTGGAGCTCGTGTGTTGGGGGACACACACATTCCCACTCTGCACATTTGCAGATGACCTCAAAGGCACTCTGAGAATTGATTTTGGGGTTGCAAATAGATCTTGGTAAATAGGCAGACTCAGACTCTCAAATGTAGACTGAATGACAAGGGCCACCAGAGTCTGCGTAGGCACACGGCCCACCTCACAGGTCCTCGGGATGTATCTAAAGCTGCAAGGCAGCGCAAGGCAACAGTACAGTGACCCACACAGAGAAGGAGGTGGTGCCTAGCTTGAGAAGTCCATTTTATTCTCTGAGTTAAAAGTTAAGTGAAGAAGATGAAAAAGAATAAAGTCATTAGATGCATCTTTGCCAGGCAGTTCCAGCCTGCTCGGCTTGCTGGGGAGCTGTTTTGTGGCAGCTTGATTTCATCCGCAAGTGCTTCATACTTCCTGAGAGCCTCCCGGAGTGGCCAGGCAGGCACACAGCTTCCTCCAACACACAGGTGAGCAAGGCCAAAGTCACCTTTCCCACTGCCTCAGGGAGGAGTATGACTCAGACACTCACAAAGGAAAAGCCAGATCCCTGCGTGTGTAGCTGGATTCAATGGGCACTTTATCCTGCCTGGGACAGCTGCAGACAGTGAGTGCTATGGACACTGGGGAAGAGACTGCCAGCAGTTTAGCCCCTGTCTAATGCCATAGGTGAGGGCGAGAAGCCAGCCAGTGCTGCAGGAGGCTCAGACCAAACGTCTGGGCCACTTACCAGCTGCTGACTAAAAATAGCCAACTCAGAACACTCTGAGAAATACTTTTCACACTTCAAAACATTCTAAAAGACTTTTGCTTATGGTTCCACTAGACACCCTCTCTGAAGAATTTGCTTATGACTTTGTTTTCCTGAGCATGTTGAAGAAACCTCAGAGGAGAACAAGGCTGCCCTCATGCCTGTGACCCTGTGCCTCACTGAGGTGAAGTGCTCACACTTGTCACCAATATGGCACATGCACCTGCTTCCTACCATGAAAAACGTGCATGAAGAAGAACCTTTGGTTGCAAGTAGTGTGACTTTTTAGTGGCCTTCAAGAGCGTACCCAAGCACTGTGAAAAGCCACCAGCAAAATGTACAAAAACCACCAGCAAAGAGCAAAAAAGGAGTTACCTGTGACATACACTTCATCTATTATTGTGTTGTCACTAAAGGTGTTGGGGAGTGTTTAAACCTACACATTGTCTTCTAGAAATATGTTTAATGAGCTAAGTCACAATCTTCCAAGGATAAAAGGTTGTGTATGCACGGGCCTGTGTGTTTACCTGTGGAAGTGTGGTGAGTGTATACACAGTGTGTGTGTTCAAATGTGTGCATGTATGTACATATAGGTGTGAGTATGGCACGTGTGTGAAGAGCGACCACTGAGAGGTAGATATGGGGAATACCACGGTCAACTACCGTGGTAGTTTTGCATAGTGTTAGAAATGAGATGTGTCACTATAAAAGGTTGTGACTTTTTTTCTTTTATCTAAAGACTGACTCTGGCCAGGATATGTGAGGTTGCCTCCCATAGCATAGCAGTATCAGGGCCAGAGAGTGACCTTCTAGGGCCACAGCTTTGAAATGCTTTCCTTACTGCGACAGTCATATGGGAGCCGGGCTGCACAGAAGGCAGCATGTGCGTGTGGGAAGTACTTGTCAAGAGTCATGCTACTGAGAGCCCTTCCTGCTGTGCCACTGAGCGCAGGGGTCTACATTGCTAGATTTTTGAGCCCCAAGTAAAGTGCTAGGGAAGAAACTGATGCATTGTTGGGAAAGAACGTGGCTCTGTGTCACTCTGCAGGCCACACTTGGCTGGGTGCAGAGTGCAGTGTGATGCCTGTCACTTGGTCCAACGCTCCGATCCAGTTGTCCTTGCTGGAGTCAGCCTTAGGCATACGGCAAACTCAGGGGCAGTGTGGGAAGAAACGCTTCCAAGCCCGTGGCAAAGATCGTGCCCTCCCCCTTTAAGATGGCAAGTGTTCTGTGCTTCCTTTTTTAATGATAATGTTTACATCTATTCAGAGCTCAGCAGTGTATATAACTCAATAAATGTTAAGAATAGTCAGTAGGGCATTTTAAAGCAAGAGTTGCATTTAACAAAGATAAAAGTTAAACAACTGTTTATGCCCCGGGCCTGCATTCAGTTCCCAGAACGGCTCCATTCTGCGAACCGGCACCTCACGGTAGGCAGCACATCCAGTGCGCTTTGGTTAGGGTTATTCACTGTTTAAAGGTCCCTTCCCACAGGGCTTAAGTATTAGATTTAAAACCTCTGAGAGTTCAGAGAGGTTGGGTGTCACCAACCCAGCTGGGGACCCAGCTGGTCCTCAAACAGGCCCCTCCCTCCTCGATACCTCCAGCAGTGTGAGGGTCTGGGCTGGGCCAGGGGCTCCCCACTCAGTCCCCTGTCTGCCTTCCCGCTGAGCCTCCCTTCCTACTGGACAAAGAGCGACAGTGCTGTGAGCTGCCACAGGGATCTCAACGATGTACCCCGCACAGAGCTCATCCCAAATGTGGTTGTTTGAAAAATGATGACCACAATGGAACCTAATAATTGGCTGCCAATTCAATTTGCATTTGGATTTAATTAACAGTCATAATGAGTGGGTTCATTACCACTCAAAGACAATTTCAGGCAAAAAAAAAAAAAAGCATTTTCAGGAAAGTCACAGTATGGACATTTTTCTAGTTCCTTCCGACCCCCTTGTTCCAAGAATGCAACTTGAGTGTCCTTTCACTGGTCACCCACCCCGTTCACCCCATTCCAAGCACTGTATCTCCTACTTATGATGGTTCAATCTGTGATTTTTACACCTTTCAGGGGCCGAAGTGATCCTCTATCAGTGGAAAACACACCTGCATTTTTTGTATTGGTCCGTGTTTCCAGTATGTCGCTCGCTTTCCCTGTGCGGAGGTGGCATGTGCACACAGCACGTCTCAATCCCTCTTTCCTCCCCTCCCCCTCTCTCCTCCCTCCCTCTACCTCTTGACCCTCTTTCCATTTGGGAGAGCTCTGTCTCCCTGCTTCCTGTTATCTACCCTTTATTTTGCTCTGCATACTTTGAGTTTCTCATATAAGAGTAACTGTGTGATATTTTGCTATTTTTCTTGTGTGTCTGATTCATTTCATTTAGCGTTATGGTCTTAAGGTGCATCTGCTTTCTGAGTTTATCCTTCCTTATGGCAGAGTAATGCTTCATTGTGGTGATATCACCTTTTCTTTGTCCACTCACCTGCTGATGGTCCTATAGGCTGCTTCCAGATTTAGCTGTTATGAGTTGTGCTGCTGCAAACATGGGTGTGCATTGATCACTGTCATATGGTGTCTTCAGCTCTCTCGGGAGTATACCTAGAAGAGGATAGCTCACATGGAATTTCTAGTTTTGGTTTTTTGAAGAATTTCCATAGTGGTTGTTTTGAATTTGAATCTTTTACCAGGTAAGCAATTTGTGGTCAATTCCCTCTCAAGATACTGGGATCAGAAGAAACTATGGCCCTCCAAGAATGCCCCCAATCCAAAGGGTGACCAGGGGTCCCTCTTCGCACTCTGTGGTGCTAACCCAGGGTGTACAGTGACACAGGGGCCATGGAAACACCAGGCTTAGAACATTCACAGTTGACCGTGGGTGTAATGGGACATGATCCCATTAAAGTCAAAAACCAACTGCATTAATGTGTTAGTAATATCACAGCCAGGCCAGGGATAAGTGCAGTTGTCATCTCATGGTGACACAGGAGGACACTGAGGCAGACTGAGGAACTTGACCCCTCTAGCAAGTGGTAGAGACAGCTTACTATTAAGTAACAGGAACACAGTTTGGGGCACTCAGAACCGTCACCTCTGAGTGCCCGGCTGCCCCAGGCAGCGGCCCGGGCTCTTGCTCTTTGCTGTGATGTCCCACCTTAGAATCGTAATTAAGGGATGAGCCAACTCCTATCTCTTATTATTCTGTCACTCCAGGAGCCACGACCCAAATAGTGCTAGGGGGAGGTAACAACAGCACTGTTTGTCACATAACTTGGGACTGAGTTTTTAGGAACTTTGTTCATCCGTTAAGGACAGAGAGTCCCCTCCACTGACTGGAAGAGAATGAGCTACGGGGTTGCAGGTCGTTATGCCGAGTGTATTTTCGTCTCCGTGTTCCGTATCTGGAGTAAGTACGCCATTTGTGTTTGAGTAGGATCTGGGGCCAAATGGGCCACCAGATGGGCAGCTGGCCTCAGAACCTGTGGACACCAGTGACCTCATTTTTGAAGTCCCCCTGCGTTATTTATGCATTTGGACGTTCTCTGCCGCAGGAGGCTGACACTGGAAGGGGCTCACCGGGCACCTTGGCCTCCAGGAATCTTCCCCAGGAAGACAGATAGGTGGGGCTCTGTAGGCATAAGCTGGAGACGCAGCACCCGGGGCTTTATTTCCATGGCTTCGCTTTCTACACCTTTCCTACCTCATCTGCCCAGCAAGTCTGGAGCATTTATAACCTCATCTTCTTATCCCTACTTTGTGCCTGCATGCAACCCTAGGGAGAAGGCTTCTACCTATCCTTTTCATTTGGTGGTGGCAGTTTTTTGTCAAATAAATTGTCCCTCGGGAGTCCAATCCAATCACTGTGCCTTATTGATGTACTTCTCAGGGCTGGCTGTCCCCTGGCATGCATGTCCTCAGTGGTCACCATAAAGACTTTCTTGAACAGCATATGGTATCAGGCAGAGACGGCACCTCAGGATTGATCTGCAGCCCCCTGTGTAGATCTGAGGGCTGATGTTTTCCTGGCAGAGTCTTTCCTCCTCTCTGTTCGTGGTAGCCTCAAGAGAACTCTGACACTGTAGAAAACTCCCCCACCACAAAAAAAAAAAAAAGAAAGAAAAGAAAAGGTAGTTCCCGCCTCTCTCCACGAAACAGATGGAGCTGAAAGCAGGATGCATTTATGTCTATGCAGGTGACTCTGTAGACGTAACACAGATGACTGATTGACAATGCTAAGTCACAGAAAGCTGTGACTCTTGGGAGCCACACCCAGATGCCAAGAGTTCGTGGTATGTCCTGGGCCAGGGAGCAGATGTGTCCAAGACCAGAACATGGACTGTGACTCACTGGGGTCTCAGGGCAGAGGGGTGGTGCTCTGCAGGCAGGGATGCCTGACATCCTGTCCCCAGCCCCCCACTCTACCGGGAAACACCAGGTGACATTCGGAGCAAGCCCTCTTAGCGTGGGACCTGGCCCCTGCTCGCTCCCTGCCTGCAGTTCCCTGCGACACTGTGCTGTGCTACCCTCCTTCACTCACAGCAAAGAAGGAACAGGGGACAGCAGTTGAGCACGTGTCTGCTGCTGTACCCCTGGACCGGACCCCGCTGTGTTGTCCTGGGCCAGGCATTTCAACTTTCTCTGCCTCCGTTAACCCGACTGTAAAGTGAGGGGTATAAGCATGTACTTCATAGGGCTATTTTAAGAATAAGCAAGTTAACGCACAAGTCGCTCTCAGAATGCCCTGACTACAGCAGGCAATCGCCCTGTCACTATTGTCTCCACTAGCAGTTTACAAAAGCAAAGCCACATCCACAGCTTTACCATGCAGACAATGAGTATTCAAATGTGGCTCTTTTCCTCAACACAAGCTTCTGCATTCACAGCAAAGAGTAATAGAGTAACAGACAGCATCAGTCATCTTTCTTTAGCACAAGGTACGGGTGGCGGGAGGTGGGAGGTCAGTAACAGGGAGTGTGCTGGGGACCCTGCCTGTGTAGATGGATGTGAGCATCGCGAATGGTCCCGGAGACCTTGCTGTGGTGATTCTTGGATGCCCAAGGGTCAGAGACTTCACTGCAGGCAGTACCAGTGCTATATCTGCGGGTTGGGGAAGGAGTATCACACACCAGCTGCTGGGACACCTGACCTTACCCTGAACCAGCCATGCAGCCCTCTTTGCAGGCAGGTGGCATGAAACTGCTCTTTCAGGGTTCAAAGCTTACATGTTCTGCTCTGGATGGTGTGGCATTCTGCAGCCTGCTTCTCAAGCCCCCATGTTGTTCCTGCTGCCTGGCGAGAGTTAGTCCTGATTGACGAAGGAGGACGGGAGCCTAGCTGGAGCGTCTCACCTCGTCACTCAATTGTGGAGGAGGTGGCACTGTTTCCTTCAAGGTATCTTTCAGCTCTTGGCACTAAGGACTGGGAGGCTCCCATGGGTTAACTTATAGCCCGAGGGGGTGATCATTACTAGATTTTGCCAGAACCTTGAACAACCTGCAGAAGTAAGGGAATCCCACAAATCTCAACTAGTTAATTATATTTCTAAAATTACAAATAGCTGAAGAACCCAGAAGCACTGAAAACAGATTACAAATTGATGTTCACTGAAGCATCATAACAGTAGGCAAATGGTGGAAACAGCTCCAGGTCCATCAGTTGATGAAGAGATATATAAAATGTGATGTAGACACACAGTAGAATATTACTCTCCCATAAAATATGACTTTTGATTCGTGTTGCCATATGAATATACCTTGGAAACCCTGTGCCTCTTGAGACAGGATAAATAGTGTGCGTCTACTTCTATGAAATTTCTGGAATAGGCAAATTCATAGAGACAGATTCACAGAGACAGATCTATAGAGACAAAAAATAAATTAGAAGTTACTAGGAGCTGGAGCAGAGAGGAAATGGAGAATTATTGTTTAAAGGATGAAAATTTGCATTTGGGAGAAAAAGTTTTTGAGGATAGTGGTGATTTTTGCCCAATGTTATGAATGTACGGATTGCCCCTGAATTGTCATTTGTCACTGAAGTGGCAACTTTTTTTTAGAACAGGAAAACACAACCATACCTAAGTTTCTCTGAACAAATGGTGGAAAAACACGAGAGGCCACAGTAGACATCATAAGGAATATTATCATTTGAATGAGTTGTGATAGGTTTTACATTTTCCACACCAAAAAGTATTGCTACACAAAGCAGAGGAATCCGATCTTAATTTCAAAACTGACTTCCACAGCTGTGCATTTATTAAATACATGGGGCGTCATGAGGAGTTTAGAACATGGAACAGACAGCCTGTAAAGAGATAACACTCCACTTTTTACAAGAAAACCCAGGTGCGTATTTTATTCTGACAAGTTGGTGGGTGACAAAGCACACAAGAAGCCACACTGGTGAGCTTCTTTCTCCTTACTTTCCTACGAATCATTTATAATCTGGTTTTTCCTGTCATGCTGAAATATACTTGGAAGAAAATAAGCTAATTCCACAATTTTGTTTTTAACTACACAAGCTCTTGGTCAGCCGGGTATTTCACAGCTTGTGTGCCACATGCGGGGAACAGGTAGATGGGAATTGTGGGTCCCCGGCCCTGAGAATAGCACTGGAGCTGAAACGAGTGGACAGGATTCACTGAGAAGGAAGCAAATCTACCTAGTGATGAGAAAAGGAGACAAAATGACCAGGAGGAAGCAGAAGAAGGAAAAGCCAGCGGCTTGCATTTTTGGGTGACAGGTCTGCCTGTGTGACCACAGAATAGGCAGGGTCTGTGCAGTGGGCTGGGTCACCATGGGTCCTATCCAGCAGTGCTCAATGCAGAAAGCCCGAGTGACCACTGATGCCACCGGCCTAGGTAGTGTCCCATTGTCATCCTGCAGCTAGCATCTCTCTCACTCCCATCTCCTGCAGTCGCTCTTTCCTAAAAATTCTGTCCCAAAGAAAAAACAGTGATAAGCTCGGGACCAAGGGATGGGTGGGAACAGGAGGCCGTGGCACCCATCGACTTGACCGGCAGAGACCACAGCTTGGTCACACCCCAGAGCTGGACTCCAGGGGCTGCAGGAAGGCATCTGTCACTTCCCGCTGTCCTGACGACACAGTATTGCCCCAATGTTGGAAGGAGGGTGAGTCTCCGTCTGACAGGGAAGGTTCTTCTGGGGTGTTGTGGTGTCTGTATCCCCAGATGATGGAGGACTTTGAAGGTCATGGGACACGACCCATCTCACAGGTCTCTGCAGAGTTCTAGAGGGCTTGGCCATTTTCCTTGGCAGAAATAAGGCTGTACTCAGAAGTTTGCCAGATGTCTAGTGTCCCATGCAGAGTGTTCATGGTGCCCCAGCCACCAGGCGGACCATGAAGACATGGTCCTATTCCTGGTGTATACACTGCCCAAATTCTCACTACATTAAGTCCCTCCCTGGCTTCTGAGTCACGTCCTGTAGAGGTGTCTAGCAGGAGATTCATTCCCTGATGCTCCTCAGTGCCCAGGAGACCAGGGAAGTAGGTGGCAGGGGACAAGAACATCAAGGACAAACTCAGAGGCCAGCTGTGACATTTGGACCTGGAACAGGAAAGTGGATGTGGTGGTGCTCACCTGGCCAAGGGAATCAGGATCCACATCTCCTTCTCTCGGGCATGTGGGAGAGTCCGTGAAAGTGTCTTGGTCAACTAAATCCCTGCTGGGGGAGGACAGCAGTGTCCGGAGGACTCCAGGTTAACAGGCTGTGCTGCTAACTAACTGTGTGACCTTAGGTCTCAGGACTGACCTCTCTGTGCACTTGCTTTCAGCAGTTCATCTTTAGCGTAACAGAGATGATGTGTACTGTGCCCCTTCTTGAAACAGTTTTGAAGAGCCGCAACACACAAGGCATTTTATGAGTTGTCATCTACATGGGAAACTGCAATTCATACAGAGAGATTGATCTGCAGGGTGACTCTCTGCATTTGGGTCTTCATAAGTGGCAGGAAAGAAAGGCTCTGGACCGCAACTGTCTCAACGGATATTTATTGATATTTATTCACTGTTTTCAGCACTTGTGAACTAACCAAAAACTGACATGGTTTCTGCCCTGTTGCGCTGGTTTTCTAGTGGACATTTCAAGAGAGCTCTTTGAATGAACAGGAAATGGCAGCAAAAGTTACCGACTGCAGAAATCACCAGCCAGGAAGTGCACAAACATCAGCTTCAGGAATGGTTTATCTTAAAAATCAGGGAGTGTGGCCAGGCGCTGGAGATCTGAGTTGGATTAAGTATCAAGTGTCCTTCTCTCTCCCTGGTTAGTACAAAGAGTGAGAAGTGGACAAGTGCAAACCTGCTGGAATGAAGGCTTGCAGTGTGGCAGAAAAGGCCCTCTGTGGCGGCTGAAAGAGAGGAAAAGTGAACATGTGAGAGGGAGGGGCTCAGTGGGGCAGAGTGGGAGAAAGGGGCATTCAGTAAGTAGCCTCCGAGCGGAGTAAGAGGCAGCAACTCAGCAACACTGAGGCAGGAAACTACATCCTGCACTCTGAGAGCCCTCAGCCAAGGTAGCTGTGCATAAACAGACTCTGGTTACAGAAGTGCAACCATGGAGGGGCAAGTGGACTGGACCAGGCCGGTGATGGAGCCCAGCCTCAAGCCTGTGGGACCCATGGACAACAGATTCAAGGTGCACTGAATGGTTCAGTTCTCTGGGGTCTCTGGTGAGCACCTCTTTGGGGAGCAAAATGTAGGCTAAGTACAGGTGCAGCTAGGAACATTGCGGGAAACAAGGCTGATAGGTCCCCGGCCCGATGGAACCCAGAGTAGGGCAATAAAACAAGAGCCAGGAAGGGAGAGGTGGCTCCTCTGATCATAAACACCCTATAGAAATAGCAGACTCCATGGAAAAACCCAAGGGGACCAGGTATTTGCACATCCCCAGCAGTGCGACTGCTGTGGAACTCCTGTGTACATCCCCTGTCCCTCCTTGGCCCAGCGCCCCTGCCCCCAGCCCAGTGTGAATGCGGAGCCTGAATCCCAACCTAGATGTCTGAATCCTGGCCCAGCCTTAC
Source organism: Hydrochoerus hydrochaeris (assembly GCA_004027455.1). Classification (NCBI taxonomy): domain Eukaryota; kingdom Metazoa; phylum Chordata; class Mammalia; order Rodentia; family Hydrochaeridae; genus Hydrochoerus; species Hydrochoerus hydrochaeris. Next base: position 156,071 of record PVLA01000637.1, read on the forward strand.
CCTAAGGCGCAGGGCTGGCCAGGTACCATTAGCATCGCAGCAGCTGGCAGCTGAAATAGGGTGGCTGGGACAGCGTAGGACATGGCGTGGGATGGGATGGCCAGGTGGAGAAGACGCTGGGAAGTAACTGAGCTGTGATCACTGCGCTGTATTCGTGTCCTCACAAAATACCATGTTCTCCCTGGGCCAGGGCACTGCCGCACAAAGGCGAACCAGATGAAAGGGAAAAACAAGCCAGGGACACCTCTGAGGTTGGCAGCACCTTGCTCCCAGCCTTCAAGAGAGTTATTGGTGCTGCTACAGCCAAACACATCCGAAGCAAACAGAGAAAACCTCTCTTGCCACTGCAAGAGACTGTGCCCTGACTCGAGTTTTAACTTCTCTTTTCCATCCACATCTCCTGCTGTACTTTAGGTGCTTCCCAGTTCTTGTTTCAGTTACTCCTCAGCTTCCTAAACTGTTCTTTCCCCCACTCCATTTTCTGCACTCCGAAAAGAGGTCTCTCCACATGGCAATGTCACTTGTGACAATTTATTGCCTAAGATGTTTCCATTACCTTAATGCCTTACTGAACAGTCACCACTGTGGTCTGTGCCGTAGTCCCCATTCATGTGGGGGCTCTAGGTAACATGCCGGGCCCGAGTACCCCATGCCACTTGTCACGCAGCTTTCTAGCTCTGCCGCGCTGCTTGGCGGACCCATCTGCCTCAGCACTTACCGGGGCTGCTGGCTTCATCGCCTGGTTTGTTTTCTCACTAATCTGGGGTCTCTCAAGGTCAGGGGTTGGACTTGTGTGTCCCTGTTCCTCATCTATCTAAAAAGTATACCTGGCAGATAATAGATGCTCAAGAAATGGGAGTTCAGTGAAGTAGAAAGATATGTGACCAATCAGGAAAACAGATATAATTTTTTGTGTAGGGATGGAGCCAAATCCTCAGAAAATTGGAAAATAAATATGGGCTTGGGGACATGAATTGGTTTATAAACAAGCTCCCCTCATCCCTAATACCATGTGAATTCTACCTCACCCCAGGACGAGGGGTCACTGGGTTAGAGAGCGGCCTTGGGAATCTGTGAGCATTGGTCCCTGGGGGGACGTGTCCCTGGCTCCTTCCTGTGACCAGCATGAGATCAGAAAGCAGCTTTCCAGCTCAGTGTGAAAAGCAGACCCCAGTTCACACCCAGCCTAGATGCGGACCAGGGCCAATTTACTTTGGTTCAGTTTACTTTGCAGAAAAATGATGCGTTCCAGGGCTCTCTGGGTGAAAGCAGCTTTTCCAAGGTCATAGCCCCTTGCAAATGGAAATTGGGGGTCCCCAGGAGCTGGGACCACTGCAGGGCCAGCCGGTCACTCTCCATCTCCCTCAGGACAGTGAGAGATCCCTTTCTTTTGCTTTCTTCTTTCTCTTTTTCTTTCATTCATTCATTTATTCATTCTTTCTTCTCATCCCTTCTTTCTTTTCTTCCTTCCTCTTTTCTTTTCTTTAATTTTTCATAATACTGAAAGTTGAACCTAGAGCCCTCACAGTGAGCTACATCTCTGGCCTTTTTATTTATTTTAAATTCTGAGACCAGGTCTCGCTAAGTTTCTAATTTCCCTGGCTAGGCTCAAATTTAAAATTCTCCTGTCCCAGCTTCCCATATGCTGAAATTATAAGTGTGCACTATCATGCCTGGTTCTTTTTTTTTTTTAAGAGAATAAAACAAAACAAAGCAAAACAGAGCAAAGCAGATCAGAACAAAACAATGAAAGCAACATAGGATTTCAAAACAAGACAACAAGAAATCAACAGTGGCCACCATAACCATGCCCGGTTCTTTCTTTCAACCAAGTAATTCCTGTGCATTTTCTTCACAAGTCTCTGGAGTGGCCTCAGCCATCTCTGCTGCCTTGATATCTCTTCCTGGAGCCCAGCCTCTCCCTCCTGACCTCTCAGCCCCTGACTACCCATGAGCCACCAGCAGATCCATTTCCTCCATTCAAGTCCTGGAAAGGGAAAATGAGATTGCCCCACCCCATGCTTTTACTGTGACTTGATGCCCACAGGTTCCATTGGTGTCACTGTCTTAATCTTGTCCCAGGAAGAAGACACCAACGTGGGTTCTGCCCAGAGGCATTTAGCTGGACCTTTTGGGCATTTCCATGAGAACATAAACACTTCAGCCAGGGAACACTCCATTCTGAGTGCTCCTGTGTGAACAGCTGCCAAATCCAGGTACTTCTCAGAGGTCAGGCAGAGGATGATAAAGGAGGGGACCCCTGAATCTGGAAGTGACCTTCCTGGATTTCCTCAAGTTGGTCCTTCTGGTAACCTTGCTAATTTGACCTATGCATGGTTCATGAGGACGTGTGGCCTATGTTAACGCCTCTGTGGTCCATAGTCTTATGAATGACACCAACCTATAGAACTTACAAGGGTAATTGAAGATGCAGTATTTAAGTTTAAACAAAAAATAAATTATTAGGGGTAAAAACACATTTCCAAGAATGGTGGTCTGTGTGCTCAAAGTGAAAGGAAGTGTTTTGGATATTTTGATGGGAGTTAATGGTGGCGTGTCCTTTACCGAGACAAATGTTTTCACCTCAACACTCGTCATATTTCTTGATCAACCATTTCCAGCACTTTCCATCAAATAAAAATACCACGATGTGTCATCGTCCATTTTATTCACTGGACACGGCACTGTCCAGAATCAAACTGATCAGAAGAGGTCATGGTTTGGTTCCACTCTGGACACCAAGACAACCAGGACAGCCCAGCTAAAGACACTCCAGAAAGAGGTTTGGGAACTGGCGAAAATGGTGGAATGAGTGGGTCCAGCGCGGAGGAGGGTTCTGAGTGAGACCCGGGGCTGTGTCCTTTTACCGTAATAAAAAGATTTAAAATTTAAACTTTCATCACATGTTTTGATCACATTTCATAGCGCAGCCCTTCCTGAGATTTCAGGGGTGATCTCATCTCAAACAGTGTCACAGCAACGCTCTCACGTGTGCACAAATGACCAAAGGCAGCGGCTGCTTCCTGGTGTTGTAGTAAGTGTTAGGGATGATGAAGAGATGGTGTCACTACGGTTTCCTGATTGGTTCTGCTCCCTTTTAATGATGGTTTGACACACTAAGGGAAAGTCAGTTCCCTCTGCGGTATAAACATCACCTTGGTTATTGTCTCAGGATGGAGATCGTCTCTGCTCGCTTCTCTTACGCTGCCTCCTACTAGCTGTCTTTTCTGTTTCTTGGGGGACCAGGAGGGGGAGGGGGGCTCTGTCTTCCCATCCTGTCCCTTACTCATTCTTCCATACAAGACATCTTCTTTTTTAACTGACAGGCTGGGCTCCAATTTATAAGAACTTACACTCTGTTCTAATTTTCACTTTAAAAGAAGACGCTTAGAGAGATAAGCGCTGTGTAACTTATTCCTGCCTGTGGGCGGATGAGGTCCCTCCTCCGGGGGAGGGAGATCCCCACTCATGATGCCCAGCGGGAAGGGAGTCCCATCTCCCTCCTCACCCTTTCTCCTTTCAGAGTGCTCCCCCAACAAGTGCTGGCTCTGGGTGCTTCCGGCCATGAATCTCCCAGCTCTTTGGCTCTGTGGCTCACACCAAAGAGGCAACGGCGCGGGCCGGGCTGTGGGTTGGAACTGCAGTTTGTGGGGCTGGAGCCCTAGATTCTGGCAAAGCCCATCCTCCAAACCCTTCACGGTGGCACCTGCAAGAGGGGCTCTCTGGCCCAACATGACAAAATGCGCCTGGCTGAGTCTCTGTGGTAGACACCGCCCTTTCCTGGTGCGTCTCCACTGTCTCAAGGCCACTTGCAGGAATGTTTTCTAGTTCACACTGACCACTCTAGGTTATTTAAAGACTTCCCTTTCGACCCTGTGCGGTTCCCCACTTGGCCCTGTGGGGAATTCCGTGTTGTGATCCTGCCTGAATTTCTTCTTAGAGTGTTGCCTCAAATGAAAGGTCTGGTTCCAACCTCTCCTGCAGAGACGCACAGGGGGACACACCTGTCTTTTGACCTGTGATCCCACAGTACTCAGGGTCCCACAGCCATCTCCCAGCATGCCACTTGCTCTGTTCCTTCTGGGTGCTGAGTCCTAGGTATGGACAGATGAAAAATCCTTGTGCTGCAGAAATCTCAGGCCAGACAGGAGCAGGGCCATTGCTGAGTCCTCATCGGTTACTTTGGTCTCTCATTTAACCCTGGCACCATTCTCTAAGTCGCTGGCCTTGCCCTGTGCACACAGCCATAAGTTAAAACACCTCCCATTTGTTCACAAGAAATTATTTTGACTCAAACTCCTTCCTTTAATAAAGGGTAAAGCTCCCTCATACTGCCTGCCCCAGAGGAACCACCAAGGGGCCAGGACACCAAGTAGAGAGGTGACACTACAGGGGACATGAAAAGGCCTATGAGGGCTGAGGGTTGAAGGTTATATTTGAGTTGGGCATTGAAGGGTGCATAGGAGCTCACCACAGGGAAGGAGTTGGGCATGGAGCTGATATTAGAGGCCTTGGTGGGAAGATGGAGTTTCACAAACACTTTGTTAAATGCTTTTGTTTTCATAATGGGTCTCTGGAGAAACTGCTACATGTTTTTGATTTCTACTACTTCCCCGTATCTTTGGTATTAAGCAGCCCATTTAAGATCATTTGCACGAATGCCCAATGTCAAATCAGGTACGTTCTGCAAAGTTGGGCAACAGGGGCCGTAATGACGGAGCCTTGGCTGGGCGTTTCCTGCCTTCATCTGCTCACCGATTTACTGTGTGTTAGAAATGAAGCAGAGAGCACAGCAGCCGGGGACCTCGCACCTGAGACATTGTCTTATGTCGGCCACCAGAACCCTCCCGGGTTTCAGTCCTGCTAGTGAATCTCAGGCAGGGTCCAGGAAGTGACATCATCGTTCCTGAAATGCCCTTGAACCCATCGTAGCTGTGGAGACACTTGGGCTACCCCATGACATGTGTCCCCAAACCATGTGAGAACCTTTTCCACCATGAGCACCAAACAAGGGCTGATTCAATAGCCACAGGCACTTTAGTGAGGGCCATTAAAACCATAAGAGTGGGGGCCGGGGACTTAGCTCAGAGACATAAGTGCCTGCCTGGCAAGCGCAGTCATGAGTTCGATTCCTGATACCCAACAAATAAATAAATAAATAAATAAATAATTCACGTTTGTCACACTGCTGATGCCAAGATCATCTGGGGCATGAGGAGCCCAAGAATTGATATCTGAGCAGGTGCAGACCACCTGGGAACCATGGACCCACTCTGCCCACGGCTCATGGCCAGACAGGAGAGGCCGATGTGAAGGAAGTTGCACTGGTCTGGGCTGAATACGGGCATTTTCCATTGCTCTTCTCACAATAGCACCGCACACTCGGTTCCTGCTCATATTGAACGGAAGCTCCATCCAAAAGCTGGACTGCAGGCGTGGACCTGAGCGGCTCTCACACCCCTCTGAGGAATAACAAGCTTCGGATAGTTAATTCTCAACCTTGGCAAATCTACCTGGACTCACAGGATGGAATTCTCAACCGGAAGGTCTTTCAGGAAGCATCTCATCTGAAGAGTGCAACATGCTACAGAGGAGTGGGAGTCCTGGGAGGTGGGGGCAGCCGTGCACCCCCTGAACCCCTCTCACTTGTGCATAAATGACCAACAGCAGCAACTGCTTCCTGGTGTTGCTGCGAGTGTTAAGGAGGGCAAGACCAGTTTTCTGTTACTTCCTCTACCCTCACTTACATGTGGGAACTGAGGTTTGGAGAAGCCGGTTCCCATGGTCCAATCAAGGAACAACCCCCTTCATTCAATCATTCCCTTCTTCCTTGCTCTCTTCTCCTTCTTCCTTCCCGTCTCTTTTTCCTTTTTATCACCCTTTCTCCTCCCTTCCATCAATACACGTTATAGCGTGCTCGCCAGGTGCCTTTTGTTTGTATTTTTGCAAAATGCATATTTTAGGTAAATGCGTATTTTGTTTTTTAAATGGTTTGAAATGGTTTATGTGCTTTGTGTGCTTATGCATTTACTTATATATGTTAGTATTTCTTATTTTCTGCCTTAAGCACCGGACTTCCAGTTCATCCATACTCTCTATGTGCACAGAATCTGTGGCTGCTAAGGGCTGCTAGGCGTGGTCTGGTATGTGCTCCTTCTGTGAAACGTACACTCCACCGTAATGATGGATACCTGGTGGCCTCCGCCGTACCCTCCCCTCCATTTCCATGAACATCCAAGGCAGGACCAAAGGCACGTGCTTCTACAGGTTTCTCCCTCCTACTAACCTACAGAGGTGACCACAGATTTCCTGACCTTATCCACAAAGCAAGCAGCTCACCTGTCACAGTTTCTCACTGAACACATCGCTGAACACAGAGCCTAGGAGATTTATCTCAGGCCAAGCCAAGCCTGGGGTAGTGAAGACCATAGCAAGAGGAAACACCTAACTGTGACACTGTAGTGGTGCTGGCTCATTTCCTAGGGGTTATAGATAGCAAGGAAGGTGACCTTCAGGGAAGGGAGAGCTCAAAACCCCCGGTATGTGACACGTAATGGAAGACACCGCATTACTCACTCATTCAAACCGATACTGGACAGCACCTAGTGTAAGTGGTGCTTGGTACCAGTTTGGAAAACTGAATGCTTTCAGGATTTCCTACACCAGAGCTAGACCCAGAGCACTTGGCAGCAGAGCAGGTGGCCCTTGTTACTCCTGTCATCTTCTCTGAGGCAGTCAACACCCAGTCCCCTTCCCTCAGTGTGGGCAGCGGCAGTGCCACGTTCCTAGCGGGGGAGGCAGGCAGATTCCTCCAGGATCTGTTCCTTGCTTCCTCGATGCCATTCACTCAGGCTCCGAGAAACTGCATGGTTGTGATAAAAAAAAAAAAACAGTGGATGATGTTTAAATTTAAAAACTTTCATTATGCTGAAAGATACATTGCAATTCATTCCGCTTGGAAGACGTCTCATGTTCACCACGCTTATCCCATCCTTGTCACTTTCTGAAGCAGTTCCAGAGGCTTTCTTTCCTGAGTGTATTTATTGTGCTGTCTTGGCTGTTTTGATGTCCTCAGTTGGTCCAAAAATTTCCCTGTTGTGCTCATTTTGACGTTAGGGTTACAATCAGAATTTGGACATGGTGTTAGATCCAGTGAATAAGGCGTTTAGCAGCAGTGGTCACTATTCTTGATCGTGCCTTCTAAAGATACCTAGGAAAGAGGACTCCAGAACTGCCCCAGAAAGCAGCAAGAATGAGGGGTAAGTCTGTTCAAAGTGGGAGGGGATATTGTGATGGGGGTTACCAACTTTTTACTGTAGGTTTCAATCTCCCCTCATAGTTACAGTATTTCTACATGCTGCTTCTCAGAAATTTGGCTGTGTGTTCCTTCTTTCACTTTTACCTGCACAGCCTTGGGGACAATGTGTCCTATAAATATAGCCCTTTCCCCTGATGCATGCCTCTCGGGTGACCATGCTGATAGCTCACAGGCACACTGAGTCTGATCTCAGCAAGAGAAATCTCAAGCCTGGGAGGATACACTGAAGCTCAGTCCATGCCTTTTGGAGGGACACTAATTTTAAAATATGATTAAAAAGTGACCCTTTTTAATCTCGCTGTGGTGATAATGCTTCTACGAGATCTGCCCTGTTAACCAGTTTTAACTGTATAGCAGCTATAGCCCATGTCCTGCAGGCTCAGCATTGTTGAGCAGATCTCTAGAACTTGTCCATTTTGCAGAATTGAGACCTTGTGCCCATTCAGTAGCAACTCCCCATTCTCCCTGCCACCGGCCCCTGTCACCCTCTGCCCTGCTGCTTCTCAGAGCCTGGCCTCTGGAGACCTCATCTACAAGGACAGGGTTTGTCCTCTCTGCCTGGCTTGGCATGCTCGGCACATCCCCCAGCTCCTCTGATGCACACAGAATGCAGGACTTCCTGCCCCTTTGTGTAGAAAAGCTGGGGACCTGAAGCCTGGAAACCCCAGAGCAAGGCTGTGGGTGGAGCCACCTGGCCAGACATCTAGCAGTGACCTCAGACTCCCCCACCTTGTGGCTCTGGTGGTAGAATTGATGCTTGTATGGTGCGGGGATCCAGGAACAGGGTCCAGCCAGACAAACAGAAGAACTCCGAGCCCAGGCAGACCTCCCTTGGAGGTGTCATGCATGATTTCTCAAATGTGGCAGCTTTTGCATTAGATGGTCTGTATTTATTTTGTGTGAAACAATATGTTAAGCTTGTTACTGAGGAGTAAATCAGGAAGGGGTTTCTTGTGTCCCATGTCATAGACAGCTGAGCATCCCAGGCCACGGCTGCATGGCTAGATCCAGGCCCTGGGAGTGTGGAGGACACTGCCTGCACCCCCTTCACACCTGCACCACCTTTCTATCTAGCGCTGTCCCTGCTCGTGGAAACCAGTCCCCTCACTGAGCCTCAGTGAGCCAGCAATAGATCACTTTAGCACTGTCAGCAAAATGTAGCCCAGGATTTGACCCAGCCCAGGGTTCTGAACTGAAAAGACTCTCAGGGCCTGGGTGTCCTGAGGCGCATTGTGGAGGAACACTGAGCCAGGGTGGCTGCATGTTAGCCCTGAGGGGACAGGATGGCCCAGCTTGCTGCTTGGCCCTCTTTTTCCAATCTCTGTCCCCTTTGCTCCCGGGCCCCAGTGGCAGGCTTTCTTAGTGACCTCATGCCACAGCAGCCAGTGATGAGAGCAGCTTGTTCCTAGGCACTGTCCACACACAGCATAGTGATTCGTAAAGTCCTCTGAGCTGCTACTCTGGCCTGGCACCTGCCCCTCACCCAGCCCTGATAACCTCTTGGGTTCTAGGCATCCTAGCAGGCAGGCCATGGAGATGGGTGAACCAGGGCCCATGGCTGTGCCAGAACTGCCCCTTGAGCCTCTAGCCCTGCAGGAGGTTGAACCCAATGCAGACAGAATAAAACGCAAGCCTTCCCAGGGTGGCGGGGGTTTTGCACAGCATTTTCTTACACTCTTGGCCAAACCATGTGTGCTACCAGCTGCCCATCCAGACCTCTGACAACCTGTGCCAAGTAAACAGGCAGACCATGGCCCCTCTGGTATGATTCCCGTTCATCCATCACCTCCAAAGTCAGACACAATGCCTCAAATTCTGCCAGGTTCTCTGCTGTTGTAATATGATGGCCTGGAGGGCACTAGTGTGGAAGGAAGTTTTCTCTTAAGCACCTGTTAAAGGGACCCAGATTTATTTTGTGTCTCTGTTCAGAACCACACTGGGTGTCTGTTCAGACTTCACACAGGTGCGAAGAACACACCCACTGATTCAGGCCCTGGCCTGAAGGACTTATTAGTGAGCTGTGTGCAGATGGCCAGGCTGCCCCAGTCCGTGAATGCCTGTTTCCTCCAGAGGTTCCAAAGCAGGAGTGAGAGATGTCTTGGTCACACAGCGTGGGCACTCTGGGGATCCTGCCCCAGACCCTGCACGACAGAGAGACAGTTCCACCTGCAACATATGGGCTGATGATGCTCTTCCTGGAGTCCCACACATGGAAATCTCACCCACTAACCTGTGCTCAGGTGCCGGAAATAGAGCCCCCGGAGCACTGGAGCCCCCAGCCACCTGCCACCTGCTCACTCTTTGAGCACGGGATGCGGCAGGTTCACCACCCAGATGGGTTCTTCTCTTTTCCCCTTTTAGTCAGAAGACACCTTGATGTGCTGATCAAATTTCTTAGAGAAATATAGATTCATCAACTCTAAGAATGGAACCTAAGTTTTCTAAACTGTCAGGAAAATAAAGGCCAAGATTGCACCAGCCCACACTCCTGCAAACCCACTGGGCACAAGGAAACCATGTCTTGCCGGGGGGCGCACAGACCCGCCTTCCCAAATGCACCCCACACTTTGCAGCAGAAACAACAAAGGCCGCCTTCACTCCCTGCCACTTGTGCCGCTGCTCCGATGTGAGTCTGGGACGAGCATGCTGGCTCAGCCTCCTGGGCACGCGGGGGGCCGAGGCTGCAGGTGCGTGGGAGCGCGTCCCCCGCCCCGCCGGCGTCCCCGAACGGTCCCCTCCGCTGTCCCCCGCCCCAGCCTGAGCACGGCCGAGCATGCGCCGTGCGCAGCCGGGAGGCAGGCGGCAGCTCACATCGCTCGGGCCCTTCCCGCACCCAGCCTCCTGCTGCCGGTTGCTAAGCAGTTATTGTTTCTGTGGCGATTGTTGCTAATTGGAGAAGCCCCGTGAAGCAGTAGAGGCATCTTCCCGCTTCCCATCCTCTGCTCTTGGCATTGCAAGAGCAAACTAGGCTGGTCCACCCCAGCGCCCTCCCCCACGCGCCCCAAAATAGCCCTGCCATTCGGAAGTATGGACTAGCCTTGTGCTCCCTTTCCTCCCCTGCCGTTCTGAGGCTGGTGGCTCCAAACTCACTGTCAGAGCCCACCTGGCCCTGGGGTGACCACGAGCGCCTGGGACAGACCATGACCACTGCCAAGGAGCCCACCGCCTCGGGGAAATCTGTGCAACAACAGGAGCAGGTAATGCCTGGGTGTGCGAGTGTGTGCATATGTGTGTGTGTGCGTGTTCCTTCAATGCTTTGCCATTTGCTACGGCTCCCTGCCTGGGCCACCAAGCTGTGCTGCTGGGTGTCAGCTCCTCCACTGCCCCCACTCCTATTTCTAAAGGAAGCCCTGGCCTCATTCACAGGACAGAGTGGCTTTGGCGAGGTAAACTTGAGGGGCGCCCATGCACAAAGGCCTCTCTCTGCCTTCACGGCTCCCTCATTTCACCTGTGCCAGCTGCGAACGTTCCCAACTACTTTGTAACTGGGAGGAAGAAGGGGATGCCAAGAAAAAATTTTAAAAAGCTTTCGCTGAAGCTCCAAGAGGACTTGGCTGTTGCAAAGACAAGTTAAAGGGGAAGGGGCTCTGTGTGTCTAGGGCCTGGCTTGCCCTTTCCTTGTCCCTGCCCCTCTCGCAAGCATCCCTGCAAGGCACGGGCACTCAGAGATGCTCCCGACACACAGGGCAGCTCTGGCTCCTGGAGTGCCCACTGAGGACCAGGAGAGCTGGCTGGGAAGTAGCAGGTGGGAAAGACTGGTCAGGGAGGCCGGCTGGGGGGGGAGCTCTGGTGCAGAGGGGCTGCCCTGCCCTGGGGAGCCCACCTTCTGCAGTGTTAGGTGCATTTGGGGAGTGAGGGTGAATCTGCAGGCACTCCTGGCGACCCTGTGACTCCCCGCTTAGAGGATCCAAAGGGCTCTTGTCTGTTAATCGCTGCTCGGTTCACCTCAGGCAGATCATTAAAATAGATCCTGGGAGACACCACTAGATTCGCAGAGCAGTTTGCCAGAGCCCAATAAATCAATAGCATAAGATGATTTCCGTTCTGTGTTTTAGGGCTGTCATTAGGTAGCTTTTGCCGGGACCATGGCAATGAAGGGAGATATCTCTAGAGTTCAGGGAAGCAGAGCCTTGTTGGGAATGCTGTGTGACAGAATCCCACATCAACTCTTCAGAGAAGACAGGAAGACAACTTGGTATGTGTTTAGTGAGAGCTTCAATTGGGGCTCATTTCCCCACAGCCAATTTTTCAATAAAGAATTAACCATCTTCTTATATCATCGCCACCTAAAATATTTAAATACAGTCTTATTTCTTTGGGGGAGAAGATCTGTAAATATGGGAATCTTAAAATTATTTATATTCAATGTAAGAGTTGGATAAGATTTAATGCCAAGTATAGCTTGATAGGTTCAGAACAGAGAAATCAGATCCTCTTTTAAGAATTCCACAGGATATTTGCTCAGTAAAGAAATATTTCTACCTGTATTAGCATCATGTAACTGAATTGGTCTCCTTTTATGACAGTTTTCTGCCCTCACTGGCTATGAAATAAATGCTGTCAGAGTTTGAGGATTGAGCTAGGGCCCAGGGAGCCCTCCTGCACAGGAGAGGAGGTAATAATTATAAAAGAGCACGTTGGCATTCGTGGATCTAAACCCAGAGGCCAGGGGCACACAGCTCAATCCATATGATAGAAAACAAGCACTGGGCTCCTGTACAGTTTTCTTCTTTGCATGACCCTGAAGCATGCAGAAATGTGGCGGTGGTTAATCAGGGCGTGGGTTTTTGGGGACTGTGAACCCTCACTTTGATTCTACACCTCCTGATCTCTGGAAATTGCCTGTCCTTGACCTGCCTCTGTGGTAGAAGACAGAAGCTGGTCCAGACTGCAGTCCTTAGGCAGCGTGGCTCCAGACAGCGGGTGGGACACCCAGAGACGGCTGTCCTTGTCACATGCAGGTGAGAATTCCTTTTCCTGCATTGCCAAGTGGCATCTTTTTGGCCCTGAAAAGTCAGAGTTTACTTCATGAAGTCCACAGAGAGAGGCCCAGCAGCAGGCCAGGATAGGAGAAGCTGTACTATATCATCTATATGTACATCTATGTCTATGTGTTTATCTATATGCCTGTCTATCTATCTATCTATCTATCTATCCATCTATTACACAGCTTTAGAATATCTTGGCTAGAGTCTTAACTTCCCAAAACAGAACAACTAGATGCTGAAATAAAATTCCTACAGGCTGTGTCTTGCGCCTTTATCACAGTGGTTGTCTGAAAGCACTGATCTGCTCCGTGTGCTCAGTTGCTCAGCCCTGGAAGGATCCCCAGCTCTCTATTTCCTTTCCTTTCTTGTTGCTGTGGAGCTTTGGGGAATGCCCCATGCCCAGGCTGATGGAATTCGTAGGGAAGCCTTGAGGGAAGGATGTCTGGATGTTTTAGCAGTGAGACAGAGGATTCCTGTGGTTTGGCTCATGGCTTAAGCTGGGGTTATTTAATGGGATTAATTCAATGACCATCTCAGACCTCCAAGTGCTGTTTCTGTGAAAAACTCAGCCTGGTGGCACCTCCCACGGGGAGGCAATATCCCAGGGCCTTTGTTCTCCTTCACCTGATGCCCATCCGCACTGGTCATAGGCAGTGTCTGGCAACTGCAGGGCCAGCTTTCTTCTCAGCAGGCCCAACTGAGGCATTCCTGCTGCTCGCCTGCCTTGGCCTTTGAGAGTCAGGACTGGGGGTGAGGGGAAGACATCGCTGTGTGCTGAGGGTCACCACAAATTAATGAGAAAAATTAAGAAAAGTTATGAAACCAATTATTTTACTGTTCATTAGCGATGGCTGTGGTTATTTTCTTTCTTTTCTTTTCTAATTGGCTAAAATAAGTATCAACATTAGATGACTATGTGGAGAGTGTGGGGGAGTTTTATTTTCTAGAGAATATTGCATGAAGACACCTGAATAAAAAGGAGAATACACAAGCAGCTGTTCTCCCGCCCCTTTTCAGTGCATTGCTGAGAGGCCATGATGCTTGGTGAATTGATTCTCTAGTTGGTTCTGAAGCCAGCTTGAGGATGAGGATGGTGGTGTCCCTTGGTGACACCTTATCTCCTAGCAGGCTTGACCCTCACCTCACGACCCTTGACCCCAGACACAGCAAGCCAGGGGAGGAAGCAGGGAGAACTGAGGGCATTTTCCTTAAATTTACTGTGTTCTCCCTCAGGGTCTGAACATTTTCTTTAATAACCTTACTCAGAGATTTTTTTTTCACTTAGAATAAAAAAGTACAAATTTGCTTTAGCACATGCTTGCCCCACTTCACATGATTTAAAATTGAAAAGCAAAGACCAATAATGCTATTGAATGTGAAAAGACAGATGAATCCAGGAATTTTCCAATGAGCCATAAGATATTCTTGCTTGGGGGCTGGGGATTTAGCTCAGCGGCATAAGTACCTGCCTTGCAAGTGCACAGTTGTGAGTTTGATCCCTGGTACAAAAAAAAAAAAGATATTCTTGCTTAACTCTTAAGGACAAATTTTTAGTGGCATATGCTATGTTTGTGCAGTAAGTGTGTGGCTGTGTATATCTACACACAGAGATAAGTCACACATAGGTGCACACACTTAGCACATATGTGCACACTCACATGGAGGCCACCTATGTTGTATTTGCTAACTCAGATCTTTTAACATATGTTGATTGGCATCACAATTTAAGTTCCTTATACCTGGGAATCAGCGTTAGAACCGTTATCATCTTTTATTCACTGCATCTCAGTTTCCTGAAAGCAGCGTATGTCCTCATATCCCCTGCCTTGACTGCTCACCTGTTCAATCATGGGTACTAGGATCTGCTAAGCTATTTGTCTAAACATCCTTGGGGTCTTCCTGACTGCAAGGAGGGAGGAGGGGCTTGGCGAGGCTGCAACATGCAGCCTAGAGAAAAGGCTTCATCTGGAGAGCTCACCCTGAGATTCCTTCTGTCTCTGTGTGTCCTCAGTTCTGCAGGATCTTATTATCATGGTCCCTTCATTCTCCAGGGACTCAGGGCATGAGAATGCCTGCTCACTTGGCTCTCTGTGTTCAAACTGAGACCTGTGCTTATCTGCCTGGGTCCGGCAAATTCAGTCATCACGAACAATGCGCGCAGGGACCCAAGGCGTTGCTCTCACCAAGAACATGTCATGTTGACTGAGGCTGAAACCCAGTGACATTACTGACGGTTCTGATTTTGGACACAAAGTGAGGGCAGAGCCAGTGGAAGAAGCAATAGGATATTTAGTCAGAATTACTGACAAGAAATGAAGTGAAGGTCTTGGGGCCAGCAGTCTTGGCTCTCCTGGGATCACCTGTAGCTAGGAGCACCCCGTAAACAGCTCTTCCTTCACTCACAACCTGCCTCCCTCTGGTGAGTACCAAGTAGCAGAGCCAGTTCTGTTTTCTCTTCCTAGTCCACATGTTATTGCCACAGAGGTGAAATCTGCAGCCATTCCTTCTAAGAACTTGCTGGAAGTGCCAATACAAAGTCTGAGCCCTGGACCCACCTTGGCAGCACCATCTGTGTTTAAATGGTAGCAAGGGTACCATGGCACCCTGAATTCAGTCCTTCACCCATGGCTTCATCATGCACCCTACTGATATAATAAAGTCTGGTAAATAGAATTGCCAGGGACAATTTATATATTATTCCCTACTGGTATCCAATCAGCTTTTTATGAGATTTAAATTCTGCTGCCAGAAAAACTGCCTTCCCAATCTGAAACCTCCTGAACCTCTAAGCATTATCTCAAAGTTGCTGCATTGTTAATCTGGGACACAGGTATCTTTAAACTATCTGTGTGCACACGTATTTGTGCAGGGAAGGGGAGGCAGAGTGGGGACATATGTTTGCAGATGAAAGAAAGGGGGAAACCATGGAGGTGGGGAGCTCTTTCCTAACACTCTAGTGGTCAAAGGGTCCTGCTATGCTGGCATGATTCCTCTTGCAGATAATGGGAATTTGTTCTCTTAAAAGGACTGATTGAACCCTCTGGATACATGTCACATCCCAACCAAAGATCCCAGCCATAGCCTCATTTTTTTTTCTTTTCAAAGCCTAAGGGTAACAGAAGTTGCCTTGAATGGACATAATCTATGCCTCAAAATGAGTGGAAAATATTTGTGGGGTTTTTTTATTTCAAAAAGGGTAGTTTTCTTCTTGTTTGAAGTTGTGACAATATGCATACTGGGAATTAAAAAATGATGATACTGCCTTTGTATCTAAGATCTGGCCCCTGAAAGGGACAGAACTAAACATATTTTCATCTTCATAACCTGCTGAAAGCCCCATCTCTCACGCAACAGCCCCATTCCTCCTCCTTTGGCTGTCATCTTCCCATGTCACCAGCTTAGCAAAATAAAAACCTTCCTCCTATGCTGGGCACAAGTGCTCAAGTCCAGAGAGAGAAGAATTCCCTGCCCTATGTGGCCTCACCTGAAGGCCACACAGAAAGAATGGAGGTGATTCGGGGAAGAAGGAACCGGAAGCAGTTGCCTAAAGTGTCTGAAACTGGGCCGGGGATGATCAGAGAAAGTGGTGAACAGTTAGCGCGGGTCTGGAAGAGAAAGGATTAAAAGTGTGTGAGAAGATTAAAATATGTTTACTCCTGTCCCTGTCAGGGACCAGAGCTGAGAAGACAGGAATTTGGGAACTCTATCAGAGCTGAAGAGTGACTGGGGCATAAAGAGGTCACCTTGCAAACGCCATTCTCTAATCTAGACGTGTCTTGAGGTCGGGCATCTCTTAACGAAGAGCACTGTCAAATTTCTGGTTTTCAAAACACTCAAACTTAGTGACTTCCTAATAAAATCCAGTTTGCTTAGACGCATTAAGGCATTTTAAAACACGATGGCACACACACAAACGTGTGTGTGCAGTAGTTTTTGAGATAGCCTGAGAGCGGATTCTAGGAAAGTGCAGCGCGGCTGGAATCGCTGGCTGTGGTTGTGATGAGCACGCGTTCCATTCTTCTGACACCAGGTTACACGGTCGCTCGTCAGAGAATGAGACTGTGGCAGGTAACACAAAACTGTCACGTCTCAAAACTCCTTAATGCATTTCATTCATTTGGTCTCCTTGTCACAGGGCTGGAGGAGAGCCCCTCCTTTGTCTCTTCAGGACCCCTTTTGGACGGAGCTGGGGAACATCTGCACTCTGGTGTACATATCCCCAACTCCTGATCCCATGTCTCCTACCTGCTACTGAGGGACCCAGGGCAAATTTGGGCTGGGGACACTTCTGGAAAATGATAATATGCCCATGGATTACTGCTGCTGTGGGAGAAAAAGAAGCATTGCTTACGCACGGAGTTGGCATGGAGATTTCCTCTTCTTGCTTAGTAGGTGCTTACGGTGTGTGTTGTCATAGGAACGATATTTGAGTAGATCTTATTTGCACCATTTGGAAAGGGCTTGTAGGTTCATTCTAAGGCAAGCTGCTTTACAAAATCTTTGACCTTACATTGCATTTGGTCTTACAGTTGTGCTCCAATTGGCAACTCAGTTGCCTTTTATTCCCATTATTTCATTTATTTATTTTGTTTTGTTTGTTTCATTTTAGCAAAAAGAAATTGTCTTGGGCCACATATAAACTGTATAATACAGTTAATGCACATAAGTAACTAAATTCTCTTTAAAAATATTTTTGTACTAACATTGTAAAAACTTGAGGGCAGAATGGGGGGATAGGTCACAGTTTGTACACCGGATTGCCCAGTGATTTTGCACTTTCGACTTAGTAGCTGAAATTCTTTTCCAAAAGGCAAAAAGCCAAGACCATCACAGGAAGGAGGACAGTGCGCTTTCCTGGAGGTCCGGAGACCCATCCCCAGGCAGCCGAGCTGCACAGCTCACTACACATACCTGATTCAACAGTGATTTACACTGATAAAAATAAAACTCAGAGAAGTTCAATAAGGTGCCATAATCACATAGCAGAGAAAATGCAGATTTAGAACACCAACCATTTTTTAAAACATTTTTGCTCTAACTCAAGTGATCATGAGTGAAATATAATACAAATTATATACTAAAAAGACGAGCACAAAAAATGAAATTGACTGGATGGTAAAAAGGAAATGAAGATAAGAATGGCTGAGAACTCTCTCTCTGGAGATCAGCTGAGGGAAGCCCAGTGCTCAGGCTCTGCTGAGCTGTGACACTGTCTGCACTTTCTCTGGTAGACGCAGCTCACTGTGCCAACCCTGGGTGCTTCAGGAGCTTCATGCAAATTTTCATATTCAAATAATTAGTAATTTAATGAGCTGCTTTTCCAACAAGAAAAAAGGAGGGTGTAATGATTGCTTATCTCCCCAAATGTTAAAAGTAAGCAACAATTAATACAATTAATATGTCATGCATGCTTTGGAAGGGCGCAGTAGGTAATTTTCAGTGTCATCATTTACTTGAATAACCTCCTTGGTAGTAGGTACACTGCAGGGGTGAATTTGGGGGCAGAAGGGAAGGAGGGATTCACCTGCATACACTAGGACTTTGGCATAGCAGGGTTACAAATGTTGAAACATCTGGACTTTCATTTGTTCACAAACTTAAAAGGAACCAATAGTATATGGATGAATAACCATGGAGCATGGATCCCTTTTGAGGGGGATCAGAAGAAAGCTGTAGACCTGTGCACCAGAAACATTCCTCTCATGTCCTTATGTTCCTGTCTGTAGATCCCAGGAATAGAAGCTGTTGTGTTCCTCTGATCCACCAACAAGAAAGCACAGTCTAAGATCCATCAGTAGATGTGCTGAAACCTTATGCAGATGCGAACCATGCAGCAGAGAAGTCTGGCTAGAAATGAACTCAGCACCCAGGAGATCAGGGTGGGGGAGAGCAGTCAGAGAGGCAGGGGTAGGGTACCCCGAATGTGGTAGGCAGTGGATCTGTGAGCCATGTCAGGTGGTGAGGGGCTGAAAGAATGTGACTGTATGTCTAGGAGGAACTGAAGTGTGTCATGGTGCTATCTCTAGTTCATACTCCAGTGGTGGCTGAATATCACCAAAAGAAGAGATAGGATGATGATCTTTTAAATTTTCCGTGTTGCTCTAAAAGTCAAAATTAGAAATCTGTGAATTTGGGTCTCTAGACAGTAGCTGTCACTAAAGGGCGAGATGGACTTTCCGTGCTAGTTGATCTGCCAGCCTCAGCTCAGGTGGCTCTAGAGGAAGCACTGGGACATCAGCCTGGGTTGCTGTGCTCTGTCTCTCGGGCGGGGAAAGATGTTGACAAAGGTCACCCTCTATTGAGGGTTTCCATGAGTTCGAGGCCAGCCCGGGCTACATAGTGAATTCAAGACTGCACTAGGGTCCTCGTTTCACCTTCTCTGATTCATAGCTCTGAGCTCTGGAGACCCAAACCCGCCCCATGTGGCCGACCTCACCACATGCACAGAGCCAGAGCAGCCCTCTGATCTGTGTGCTGAGTGAGCAGAGAGCCAAGTACTGGGTTCTTTCTCTCCAACCCTCCTCCACTGAATGATCCCCCAAGTCCAGAGCCTGTTGTTTTTATTCCTGTATCCAACAAATGAAGCATTGGAAGCATCGGTCAAACATCTAGATCAGATGCTGCTGGAGAGCTCGGCCACGCTCAGCTTAGCCGATGTAGACGGTCTCTCCAGCCTCCTTCCCTTCCCTCTTCCCCAGCGCACAGCCTGCAGCTTCCTCCTGAAGCTGCTTCTCCATCAGCTGCTTGCCCCAGATGCTGGGGACACCGTTCAAGTTTGCGGGGGGCTCCCAGCGGTAACATCTGTGCATTTACTGAGGTGTTGAAGACAATGAGTAGAGGGTAAACAGGAGCATTCAATAGAGGCCGTTATCTGGTATCGGGGCTGCTCTAACTTGAGGGGGTACAAGTGCTGATGGGTGGGGGGAACCGGGGTGGTGGATCAAGATTCAGGGAGTGAAGCAGGGCACGGTGGCACATGGCTGGAATTCTAGCACATGGGAGGCTGAGGCAGGGGGATTACTATGAGTTCGAGGCCAGCCTGGGCTGTACAGTGAATTCAAGACCAGCCTGAACTACACAATGAGACCCTGTCTTAAAAAAAAAAAAAAAAGATTCAGGGAGTGAAGCCTTCTGGGACATTTGCCCAGGTTTCCTCTGCTCGTCCTGGTTCTTGGGAAAGTTTGATGAACATTTTTGTGAGACAATACAGTCTGAGGGGACTTCAGGTGACAAGATGACAGCCTTCACGTGGGTGACAGGGTGCCATGCTGTCTTACAAAGACAGGGAGGAACTAGTGAAATTATGGGTCATATAAAACTGGCTTCCTATGAAACAGGGCCATATCTGGCCATGTCTCCCCAAATGACACCTCCAGCCAGGAGCTTCTGTCTCCACATTGAATAGATGTTCCACGAGAGCCAAGTGTCACCAGCTCGGGACTTGAACTCTTACAGTAGGGAGCAGTAATCAGACGCTGATGGAGCTGGGTCAGAGTTCTGATCATACCTGTCCCGCGCCCCGCCAGGACTGCAGGATAGGTTCTTAGAGGGAAGGACACTGCTTCCTGTAACTGTGGTCGCTGCACTGGATGAAGCAGCAGACTATGTTTAACTGCTGCTGTGCTTGGGATTGGAGTGATAGTAAGCTATTGAAGCAATCAGCCTGCAGTTGGTGACTACTGGATTTGTTCATGTGTAGGGCCGAATCATTGAGCCCAGGTATTTGAATCTAGTTGTCAAAATATATTTGCATCTTAGATACTTACTTACCTTTCTCAGAAGTGATGCTGCTACAAACCAAACACTGTCAGATGGCTAATTTATATAGCCTTGTATGCAAGGCAGACACTGTATTTTGTTTGTATTAAAGCCTCACACAGACCAGGTTTTAGATGGCAAATTTGAGATTCTGAAGAATTACGGTCCTTGTGATGAATGGCTATGATTAGAATTTCTCTGTTAAAGTGTTTTCATTTGGTAATATCTCTACTGAAAATTTAAGTTTTATATAATTGCTTGACTGAGAAAATTGTACTTAAAAAACAGTATTTGAGTCCAAAAAACACTAAGGAAGATGAAATTCAATGTTCACCTACTAGTTGCTGTGCATTTGTGAAGCTCATGGTGGCTCGCCAGAGTGTTGTCCACAGTGGGTAGCAAGGAAAGGAAACAGTAGACTTAAGTGTGCAAGAAACTCAAAATGCCTTTTAATCTGAAATAGTTTCTGAGCTGATCCGATGTCTTGAGTTTGAGGATTATACACAGAATTGAGATAAACATCAGATTTTAAATTTCTAAAATCTCTATATAAATTTTACTCTTCTGGAATATTCTGATTTCCAGCCTCACATCCCTTATTTGATAGCATTGAAACTGTTCACTGAGATTGTATGATAAATCTTGGAACAAGAGCTTCCCAAACTACACACCAGCTGTTTCCCTGTCCATCGCGTTGTCCTCGACCCTCCCCACCACTCCCCCACCCCCACCACTGAGACCAAAAACCTAAGAACTACTTCTTTGCAAACAATGTGTGCACTGACAAAATTCCTTGAGAACATAAGTCCTCGACTTACCTACCAAGAGAGCCATAGAGTCTCCAGTTCAGATCGGCACCATCATAAGCAGAACTTGAGGACTGAGGTAGACTTTTACCTGCAGGCTGGGAATGGAGGGCAGGTTTCTGTCCTTTGCTACTCAGGATGCATTGTTGTATTTGTTCTTGGGCTCAGTGAGTAGAGTGCGGTAACCATGGAATGCCAGCTGTCCCAGGCATTTGCATTAGCACACATGTCCCAAGACACAGAAACGGTGTGAATGTGCCTGACCCTTTGGGGTGTGCTATCTCAAGGTTTGTGGGGAGATGAAGATAGTCGTGAAAAGGAAGTAGGCATGTGGGGTCCCTTGGAACGCCCTCCTCTACCCTTCTGGTGGGTTACCTGTTGGGGCAGCAGTGGGTAATCCCAAGACTGACATTAGTGTGAGCAGACCAGTGTGTCCAGGGGCGGCCTGCACACCGAGGGTGTCCACACCAGGAAGGAGGGTCTCAGGACCGTGAACTTTCTGAACAGCCTTGCTGAATTTTAAAGCAAAAATTTTGCCTGATGTTCACTTATTCATATAAAAAATAGGATATTTTAATATAAGGACTAAAATACAGCAATTGCTTTTCCTCCCTGAATTGTTTGACCCCAATTCTGGTGAAATCTTTATTTCCAAAGACAAGTGAAAACTGCTAACTTTTCCTTGCATAAATTTAACATCTAGTCAACTAGTAGTACTACTTTATATTTGTGCAGTGCCTGGCACAGTGCCAATAAAAATGCCATGGGGGCTGTTGATGTTGATTTATAAGAGGCCAGCAGCCACAGCCACATTAAAGTAAGAAAGAATCGGATGAGGTGAGTTTTGTGTTTTTATTTAAACCAGCATATTTAAAATCTCATTCTGACAGAAATGAATATAAAAATTATGAATGAAATCTTGTTCCATCTCTTCCACGTGGAGTCTTGGTAACCACACCGTTTTGTACATCATGGCCCTTCTTGCTCTGGGCTCAGTGTGCACCCAGAGCTGGGTGTCCCGGTGAGACTCATGTCTGGTGGTGGGGACGACAGCTCTGTGTTGGATTTGGTGTCCCTTGGAGCCCTCATGCCCTCTAATCCCCCCAGCTCCGCAGTAGAGGGAAGGATGCACCCCCCAGGCAGTGGGAACTATATCCAAGTCTGTGCTAAGGAGAGAAGAATCAGCCAGCTCTGTTTCTGTTTGAAGTTACATTGGTCAATTTTCCAGAATTTCAAAGAAGGTAAAGCTGGTTTGTTCTTGATAAATACTCGGAGACCTTTTTGAGCAAAAGGCAGTTTTCACTGAATATAAATATTCGCTGAAAATCCACTAGGTATTCAGTAGACTTCTATGCACAATGCTCAAAAAAAAGAATATAAATGCTGAGAGCTTTCACTGTACGCTGGCTTAGCTGTGTTAATAGAATTTATACTTGTACCTGGATTAGTGTTCATCAAGGATTTGTAATTTTAGAAAACCTGCTTTCCTCCTACCTCTCTTTTCCTTAATATTCACTGTTTTATTTTTTTCCTGGTTGATACATCCGTGTGACGCATGATCACCGCATTCATCTTGGAGACCTGTTGTGCATACACCTCGCACCGCGATCATTTCACTTCCTCTGCCCCTCCTTCTCCAGACCCCCTTCCCAGCTCCCCACCCTTGGCCTCTCTATTTACCACCAGCTCTCTACCCTCCTTGAGGGGGCCCCAGCTCTTGCAGGAGGCTGCAACCCACTGGAGCTGGGGAAGCTGGAGAAGCTGGGGAAGCTGGGAAGCTGGGGAAGCTGGGGAAGCTGGGAAGCTGGGGAAGCTGGGGAAGCTGGGAAGCTGGGGAAGCTGGGGAAGCTGGGAAGCTGGGAAGCTGGGGAAGCTGGGAAGCTGGGGAAGCTGGGAAGCTGGGAAGATGGGGAAGCTGGGAAGCTGGGAGAGGCTTCGGGATCTCTGCGCCTATTCCGGTTGGTTACTACTTTTGAGCTGCTCTTGGGATCAGTGAGGATCAGGAACTGGCTTACTGAGAAGCTTCCCGCCCTGCAGAGACATGAGGAAGGGGACTTGAAAAGCGCCTGTCGTGCGGTGATGAGGATATGTGCGTGTGTGGGAGGAAGGGCATTGGAAATGTGGAGAAGCTTGTTCTCCTCTCTTCTTCCTACGTGGGCAGAATAAGCCTCACCCTCTGGACTCGTACATCTGACCTTCACTCCATCCTTATCAAAGCTGACTCTTTAGCAAGTCATGGTGCATACAGACATGTCGATAACTGCAGGAAGATGATTTTCCTTCCATCTAAACCTTTGTACCAGGTGCTGTTCTGGGCCATGAACCATTTCCTGCTGTGTTGGGCAGTACAGAGGATTCCAGAAAACATGGTATCTCCCTAACCTTGGGAACATAGTGGTGTCCTGTGGTGCAGGATGTGTGGACTGGATTCATGAAATCACAGTAGACCTGAGTAAGACAGGAAAGTCCCCAGCTGTTAAACCTCTTAGCTGCCAGGGTACTTGGGACAATAGTGCTACTTACTGGAAGGTGTCGTATCCAAGAGGGGTTCCTAGGTAGTAAATGTGTCATCTCTGATCTTCAAGATGTCTGAACCCTATAACACAATACATTAAACACATCTAAACACATCTGCTTCCAAGGTTGGTACCTGGGCTGGGGATTTAGCTCAGTTGGCATAGCGTGAGGTTGTGAGTTCGATCCCCGGTAACTACCCCTCACACACACACACACACAAAAAAAAAAACCCAAGGCGTTGTTGGCCTGGTGTTAAAGTCACACACACTGTCAAATCAGTTATTTTCACTTTGACTTTTCAGGGCTCGCATCTTTCTGCTCAGGGACAAACATGGCCCAGTTATCTCTGCTCAGGAAAAATAAACGAAATGATGAAGAAAATGCGAATCCAAATGAGCTGCCATTCCATGCACCTCTTGAAGAAATGTACAATGCCGTTTAATCATGAAGGGCTATTGTAAGCTGGACGATAAAGGTGGGCAGATATTGTTTCCTTCCCAAGATCCACTTTTCTAAGATGCCTCTCATGTGGCAGGTTCTTTGGAATTTATGTCTAGTTCTTGAACTGGTGCAGTGGCCTAAAGCTACAAGTCTGCCATCTGTATTAAAAGAAGGAAAGAAAATCTGTGTGCATGGAAGGCCATGGCAGATGAGGCTGTGAATACAGTGAGTGTCTGGGGATTCTGTGCATGTATGGAATCTGGCCTGGGAGGCATTTGGCTCTCCTTTGGGTCATGCTCCTACCTGGTGACAGGTGACTTGGTGGAGCCTACACAAAATGTGTGCTCACTGCTGTGGTGTACAAGATGTGTGTACATCGTTCATGTGTGTCAGTGGAAGCATCTGTCTTGGGAGACACCCCAAGGATCATATCTTGCTTGTCTCTACAGTTACCATGTTCACAGAGTTCAGCACTGGCTTCCTTTTCTCTGTCAGCTGTGGATACACTGCTTTCAGTTGCTAGATTTTTCGTAATAGCTTGACATCTGCTTTTTAGCTGATGCCTACCTGGTTGAAGTTTAAAATATGGTGGTATCTCAGTACTTGTTAATTGGTACTGGGAGATGCAGTAGTACCAAAGAATTGAGCACTGAATGAGTTGTTTTGGTTGGAAAGAATATCAAGTCATGAGGCCATCAACCTGGACAGGTTCTATCTTGCATGCAGAATGCTAAACAAATGATGCATACCAGGCAAAATGTTTGCATCAAAATCCATCACTTGCCAAATTCACTGATTGTCAAAGCAGTCCAGTACTGTGTAGATAAAACCAATCTGATGTCACTGTGCCAGAGATTTGGTGGGCTTGGTACAGGGGAAGGTTGATGTGATCATACAAGTGTAAACTTTCACAGCAGGCAGATAAGCATCACACATGCACATGCCCACACACACACACACACACACACATATATGCACATTCATCTTACCCTTTGATAGTTGAAAAGTGTGAGGCAGGAGGAGAAATTGAGTGCCTGGACCATTTCGTGAATCGGTACCGAGTCAGAAACAAGAGGCAAAGTGAGTGAAATACTGCAGAAGTAAAGCATATTTCCTGACTAATAAATCGATGTCTGCTGGACCAATGCTGGCATAGTCCCTCCTGCACATGCTCAGCTTCCATGCACACCGTGGGGCATCTGGGATGGGCAGCTCATGCCCCGCCTGGCTGTGCACGGTGCTTTGCCCTCTCTGATGATAAAACTCCTCAGAGCTGTGTCCGACCCCTCGATGCAATCCCCTCCCTCAGGTGCTGTCATGCAGAACCCTTGGTCCCCTGCCGGCCTGCTTAACTGTACCCCCCACCCCGGGTAATCACCCCAGGATGCCTGTCCCTGATGCCCCACACCAGGTTCATGGGTGTTTCCTGGTCTGATGGGCACTTGTTCACCAAGGTAGGCAGTGGGCTTTATGAATCTGCTGAATATGAGCGTGACATGGAGACCACAGGCTGGCAGACACATGGGCTTCTGTTGGTCCTCATAGGTTCTTCAGGTGGGACCAGCAACCTTCCTGTATTTCCCCAGGAGGAAATGGAAGCCAGGGAGGGAGGGAGGAGGGGCCCTGGCCCGCAAGGGAGCAATAGCCTGGGCCCCTTTGATTTGCACACCCTATTCTCACTGCCATTCTGTGTCCCTGGCCTTCAGCTGAGGACTGATTCAGGGCCTGGACTGCAAACAGTGGTTTTCAAGGCATCTTGCCGCAGGGAAAAACCTCGGGCTCTCTGGGGTATTCCAGGCTGGCGCATCACCTTTACCCAGACCCCCAGGGCTGTCCCCAGCTCCTACTCCACACCTTCCTTTCAGTACAAGCAGCCTCTCCTTGTGCTTTGTTTCCTCTGATCTTTTTACAAAGGGTTCTGGGCACCACTTTTTAAATTGAGAATTTTGCTGTGAGTTCCATCCCCACAGAATAAAGGGGATGTTTCCTGATTAGGTGTTTACCTGCATGATCCAGAGAGCGAAATGGTTGGTCCTTTTGCTTTGTTTTCATTAGAAACCAGAGATTTGGAGGAGGTTTACATGGTCTGTTGAGAACCACACCCAGGCTGTCTTACCCAATCAGTATTATTAATATTCAGAAGGAAGACACTGTTATTATCTGTCACACGCACATCCCTCGATATGCACAAGACTGAGGGCACATCTTTAATGGATTCAAATAACAAATATAAATTGTGCCTCTCTGTTACCTGAATATCTTACCTGTTTGGAGGTTTTATTGCCATCAACTGCCAAATAACAGGCATACATCATTTTAATTGACCCTTAAGCCTGACACTTTTATTAAAAAGAATGGATTTCACATTATTATTTTGGTGCACAAAATCTGTGCTCCATCACTGAAGGCTTTCCCAGATACTGATGACTTCACCTCCAAGCCCCGAAGAAAAATAAAAACACACTGTCTCGCGTCCTTGAGATTTGGCAAAAGTTGAGCAACCATCTCTCCACTTTGCACAGATGGCCCATCCACAAGGCTGTGATCCTGAGCCTGAGGTCGCAGGAGCTGAGGATTTATGGCTGTGTCACCTTCTATGGATCAAGTCCCCTATCCAGAATCATGTTGTGGTTATGTGCTTGGGGATTCCTAATTTATGGAAAGTCATTTTTGACCTCTTTTGTTTTTGTTGTTTTTGGAGACAGGGTCTCACTATGTTTCCCAGGATGCCCTGAGACTCCTGGGCCTGGCCACCCTCTCACCTCAACCTTCCAAGTAACTGGGTGTGTTCTACCACCCCTGGCTATGTCTTTCATAGTCTTAAATTATCCCTGGAGGGTAGGAACAGTTCAAAAATCTGTGCTTTGTGTCTTTATTTTTTTTTTTTAGGCAGATTGTCAAAAAGGCTGGCCTTGAGCTCATTTTGTAGCCCAGGCTGGTCTCAAACTCACAATGATCCTCCTGCCTCAGCTTCCTAAGTGCTGGGATTACAGGTGTGCGGCAAATCTGTGCTTTGACACAGTCAAGATACAAATATAATTGCAATAAAACCGAACCTGTTATTTCAGGAATACAGGATAAAGATTTGAGAGCTCTTCCCAACACCATTGGATCAACTGCTTTCTCTAGCTGTCAGGGGAGACCTCATCTAGATCCAGAAAAGTTCACACTGGCAGTGTTTATATTTTCTATGGCTGTCTTAGTCCATCCTGTGCCGCCATAGCTGAGGACCTGAGGCTGAGTGACTTTCAAAGCAGAGGAATTTATGTCTTAGAGCTCTGGAGATGTGAAAGTCCCAGGTTGGAGGGCCAACATCGGGCAAGGCCCATTTTTCTGTGTCTCGCATGGTGAAGGCAGAAGGTCACAAGAGGTGGGGAAGGACCCTCCCTGAGATAACTCACCTACCTCTGCCATCAGCACTTTCATCACCTCTCACAACTCCTCTGACACCTTGGAGATTCCAACACGTGGACTTTAAGGGACCGCATTTAAGCCATAGCATTGGGTTTCAGCTGTGAATTGTTAATTTTACACTGTTAGTGTAAAAACACTGAGCATTTACAGGCTATGGCTGTAAATGTCATTGTCATCGTGGAATCTGTAGTCGCTTGGAAGCATCCTTTTGTTTTTGCATGATGATTTTTTAAAATGGGGAATTAGCTGTTTAGCATTAATTCATATCTTTTCCCACAGTATATGGTACATTAGGTGCCCTCATGACTTCATGTGAGGAAGAAATGAAAAAAAAGGGAAGTTCTTGGCCTCTCTGGTCTGCAAAAAGTATTCTGTGAGTCCTGAGGGACGTGGATGTTATCAAGGGTGCTGGTCCATATGTGTCAGGCTTCCTGTTTCCAAGAATCTCACAGTGTCATCACCAGGACAAGAACTCCTTGAGCTGAGGTCTTTCTGAGTCAGGTGTCTCTGTTCCCCCAGTAATGGTTGGGGTCCTCACGAAGATGGATTTCTCTGGAAAGTGTAATTTTGTTTAGGCTTCTAGTTGATGTTGAGAATTAAAAGTTTAGGCATCAGGGAAAAGATAGCTGAAGAAAACAAAAGGAGCTATAGTTGTTAAAATTAGGAGAATAAGACATAGTGTTAAGTGCTTTACAGAGAGGAGAACCACCTATTCCAATTTGCTTCAAATCTCAAATTCATTCTCAGGAAAATGACAATTTTCCTGACTCTAATTTTAGTAGCATTCTCCTTTGTTCTCAGTAATGTCCTATTGAGGGCATTAAGTTTTATGTTCAATCTCTTTGTTGGTGGAGAATTCGTATCTTACAGTAGCAACAGATCAGAAGTGTATATTAAGGTAAAATCTATTTAAAGTTCCCTTTTGCTGTTCTCTAATTTGATCTCTGTAGTCAGTTCTCCTTTTTATTTGAGTGGCATTGACTCATTCCACTGAATAAAATAAAAAAGCTTTGCTCAAGGTGTTTTTAAGATTTTTTTTTTCCAAGGTAGAACTGGAATTCAAAACTCAAAACCTCCATTACCTGTATAATCCATCCTACATGCTGGGAAGTCTTAACTACCGCCTTTTGTGCTAGAAATGTTGTTTGGCTCACCAGGCTAGCCAAGAAAAGCATACAGGTTATGAGGCTAGTGGTAATTTGGGACAGAAATCTCATTTGCCCAGCTACGCCATGGGTGTGCTGCCTGCGTTGGAAATCCGCACTCCTGTGAGTGATTCCCGACCCTCTAATGCTGTAGAGTAGAAATGTTGTTGGACTACTTTCTAAGGCCCAGCGATGGAGGTGGTGGTCAGTCTCACTTTCTGAGACACTCTCCACCAGCCCCATGGGCACAGCAGGTCACAGGGACAAATTTACCAGAGGTGACAAGAAGAGGGCACGTAGTTTGCTAGGTTTCCATACCCTTTCGCCCTTGTCGGGTGCTGTACGTGGGTAAAGTTAGGGTCATCTGGAGGACTAAGCATTGCTCTGTGGGCTGTGACCACCTGGAGAAATGAGCGTGGCACAAGGTGACTAGAGGCAAGAACAAGCAGTGAAAATCTCCTGATAACCTAGACCACCCCAAAGTCACATTCCAAAATCAGAGAGGCAAACTCCTGCAGGAATGACCGCCAAGGGACGGATGCTTGCTGACCTGGAGACATTCACTCAACCGGTTTTTCAAAAGCAAATTTTATCACTGTGTGTGTAACACTTTCATCAAAGGTGAATTTTATCAGTGTTTGTGTGAAATAGAATGTAGAAAAAATCATAAATAGGGAATTTACTCACTTGATATAAACATAATTCTGAAAATACTCTCTGCTCCTCTGCCAGGTATGGTCTAAAATAGCAGGGGAAACCCTGGGAATCCTATTGATTAGTATCAAAGGACCATAAAGTATTAAAGACAGAGAGAATTGGTGATCCTCAAGTTCATCCTGAAATGAGAAAAAGTCAAGGTCATAGAAACGAGGGGTTTGCTCACCTCCCAGTTCTTTTGCTGCCTGATGGCAGGGACCAGGTTGAGAACTCACCTCCCTCGCATCAGTCCACTTCCCTGGAGAAGGACCCTGGGGTCCTACCTGCAAGACACTGGATGGGCAGGGCCAGGTCCAAAACCTGGGTAGGCAACTCTGTCGCTTCATGAACCTTGACCATGTCTGTGATCTCCCCTTGCACTTCTTTCAAGTTTTCATCAACCAAGGCCATTTAGAAACATTGAAAGTGAACATGTCTAAGTGTGGATATCCCTATTAGCAGTGTCTGCTGTCTTTCTAACACATTTTTTTTTCTAGAGCAGCTTTGAGTGACAAGTAGAAACTGGTTGAAACCCTATCTATCTCAGGAAAAATAGAAACTAGTTGGACCCGAAAGGTCTTTCTGTGGCATGGTAGAGGAGCAAGAGTGAAAAGAGGAACAAAGGAAGTAGGCCTTTACTGCAGGCATGGGAGGGCTAAAGAGGAATGTGAGACCCCTCCTAGGCAGACAGAGAAGTGAGGCTTTTATTCGGTTTCACAGTGGGTGAAGTTAGAAGGGACAGGCAGAATGACATATTGACAGCTGATTGGGGGAGTGTTGGCACCCACGAAAAGCAGGAAGTTCAATTTCAGCTTGCAGGAAGAACACAGAAGTTAGAATGGAGGGGACGTGCTGTCATTTTAGGGTCCAGCACCAGGTTGGGCAGGTGCCATGCTGAGCCTGGCAGAGCTTCACACCTGGACAGAACTAACCCAGCAGGACCCTCCTGATTTTTTTCTAGTGTGTGAACTTGGGTGTACGTATGTGTTTTATTCCTGATCTCAACAAGACTTGGTGCAACAAGCACAGTATTCTCTAGAAAGATGTGGTCCAGGAGAGATTTCAGCTGTGATGAGACTGTGACCAACGTGACAGCCACTAGTCACAGTGACACCACTGAGGCCTTAAAGTGAGGATCATGTGCCCGGGAATTTATTTAGCTTTAATTGATTAAAATAAAAATTGAGATAGTCACAAATGGCTAGTGGTTATCATATGAGACAGCACAACTCTGGATATTGGCATTGGGTGAAAATAAAAATCTCAGAGTAAAAGGTGACCTTAGCTTGGAGTGGGTGGAGGGTGAAACAAGGGTAGGGAAGTCATTGTACTGACGTAGGTCATGAGTCCAAGGAAGGTCACGTGAGAACCACTGCAGAGTGAGCCAGACTCTTGTTGAGGGCAGGAAGCACCAGGAGCATGTTGACCAAAGATACTTGAATCTTTGTGAACAAGCTGAATCCACTTGGAGAGAAGCCCAACAGTGGAGGAAACATAAAAATCCACAGTGGTGTGAAAGGGCAGTGGGACACGGGGTGATGATGGGGATCTGTCCTTCAGGGCAGCATGTACCTGTTTGTTCATGTGCCTTCAGGCCTGGCACACCGGGGGCAGTATGGAGGGAACTCACCTGGTGATGCCATATTGTTCTGGGTGACCTTGGATAAACCACTTCATCCTTCTGGACATCAGTCTCCACTCTTGGAAATAAAGAGTCTGGACTCAGAGCCTAAAGGCCAGGATGAGGCAGCTTTGTGACTCTCTGACCTCTGGCCTTAGCAATATGAGTATCTGTCACATTGGCCACAGGTACCATTTGCACCCACCAGCTCCCGTCACAGTCTTCTCTTGAGGCCATGGAAACCTTCTTGGAGTGGTCTTTGGCACTGGATAGCATGTGACAAAATAGCTCAGAGGTTCCTGTGATGCCACCCCACTCACTGAGAATGGCCCTCTTGCCAGCTTACATAATAGCTTCTTATTCTGGATACTCATATTTTTCTGCATTATTTTCTCCCCTTTGAAGTTTCTTAGACAGCAGAAACAGTTACTCTCAGGGACTCATAGAAAGACTAAAAGCTGTTTGGAATTGGCAGGCAGAGGGACTATTGAGATCCATCCACCTACTGTCACTTTAGCCAACGGTGGACTCAGGACACAAGGACCTTCTGTGTGGCTTTTGTGGTAGGAATATAAGATTTATTTTCCTGCATGACCTACCTGCCAGCTAGGTACTAAAGTTCTCCGCCAAACCCTCAGGAGCTTCACTAATGAGGAGACCAGGAGAGCACCATGCAGGGGAAGAAGTTGCCTCATCAATGAATGCGTCACATTTTGATTTGGGGGGCCTTGAATTCTTCTTCATTTGAGATGATGGCACTGATCTTCAGGGAAGCTAACTTTGCAAGAAATCGAACAGCGGCAGCTGGCTGTTGG
This sequence comes from Hydrochoerus hydrochaeris, assembly GCA_004027455.1. NCBI lineage: Eukaryota > Metazoa > Chordata > Mammalia > Rodentia > Hydrochaeridae > Hydrochoerus > Hydrochoerus hydrochaeris. The sequence continues at coordinate 187,590 of PVLA01000637.1, forward strand.
ATCAGGAAGATACAGCTGTGGCAGATATCCACAGGGGAGCAGCCATCCAGGGCCTGCACATTCGTGTCCTTCCAGTCTGTCACACACCCAGGGCGCATTGTGCCTGTCATCTCCCAAGGTGGACAGGGAATCAAATGCCAGATGGTCATTAAGACAGCAGGTGTGGTTAAATATAGAGTCCAATGTGGAACTAATAGGCTGCTGAAGAATCAAACCACTTGTCAAGGTCTGCAGAAATAAGCTTCTCGAGTTTCCCTGAATACAGCTGCTGTATATCCATGTACCTAGCATATCCCAGGGATATTGAATCATGATGTGTATCTTTCTACACCTAAATTTAGCAGGTGTGATTTTGGGGAATGAACAAATTCTAACAGGCCTTTCATATTTCACTGATGTATGTACTTTGCAGTCTGTGGCCAAGGATCTCAGAAAGTAACCAAAGAAGGAATAAAAAATATGTTCTTCCTGGTATCTTCCCCAGGTGCTTTCAAAACCCTGTGTGCCCTGTGTCTGGAGACACAGGCAGTTTACTAAGGAGCCCTGGGTGGGGGGCTGCATGATACAGGTGTTGCTGGTCAAAGGTAGCCCTATGGGTAACAATGTGTTTTGGTTACTTTTCTCTGGTTTCTGGGACCAATACTCAACACCAGAGTTAAAGAAGAAAAAGTTTAGCTCACAGCTTGTGGAGGTTTCAGTCCATAATCTGCTGGCTCCAAGGCAGGGTGACATGGCACAGGGACAACTGTTCATGGCAGTGGAAGACAACACAAGCAACAAGAGCAAAAAAAAGGGAGAGCAAACCTCTTTTCCTCCCTTAATTTGTATGCAGGCTACCTGCCCTTGGGTGTGTGTAGCACTCACACCATCTCTGGAGGGTGCGGGCTCAGGATATTACAAAGTGAGGACCCTGGGCCCCTGCTAAATCACTTAAACTTCTCAGACTGACACAGTGAGCAACACTCTAGAGCAGTAAGGATATAAAACTGCTGAATTAGGTAGTAAAGCATCTAATGTCTCAAGTTGACACAATGTATCAACCATAACCATGCATGGGGCCTTTATAGTTCATACATTGTAAAAATGCTGTAAGTAAAGACATTGCCAGGCCTTAACATTCAGACCAAGGAGATCTAAGAAGCAAAGAGGTGCAGGTATTTATCCACAGATGTTTTGAAGTGGGGGATTTTTCCAGAGAAAAGCAAAACAAAGTCTTCCATTGACAAGTTCTAGGAATAACTGTCTCAAGAATGTGCATTTGGCCTTTCTCCTTTCCTCCCTTCCCAGCACCCCTGCCTGGTTTTGCCAGCACCACTGGAAACAGAGGCCATCCTTGTACTGAGATCTTTATCTGGGACTTGCGTGCTCAGAGTTGCAGACATGGCTGGATCTGCCTGGGCTCAGGGGACCCGCAGTTCTGGCTGCAGGAAGAAGCATTGGATATTGAGAGCCTGTAGTGCCCTGGGGCTGGACCTCTGCTGGGAAACCACAGATGTCCCCTGCCAGCTGTCCCTTTCGTCATCTTGCCTCATGCATATAGACTTCTTATTTTCAGGTGTCTTTGAGAAAGATCTTTCTGATTCTGTATCATCGAGTTTAGAAACAGATTACGTGTTTGACACTAGGAGGAAATATACATACTTCTCTTTTTTTTAACTGACTGATATTAGACATTGATGTTGGATTTCCAGATAGTCTGTGGTATGAAAGGCAAACACATCCATTTTCCATTCCTGGAAAATATTCCCCATTTTGAAACCTCTAGGCCGATCTTGCTAATACAGCGGCACACTGACAGCTACTGTTCTATAATTCTGTACTTAAATCATGAACAGCAAGAAGGATAGATTAATGCTTCAAACTGAGCTCTCTGGCTGCATTTAGATGGTTTAAGGCATTGATTTCCCTCTCTGACAACTCTGGAGATATTGGCTGCCAAAAAAATGGGGGGAGGCTGCTTAATCTCTGTGGCACGTATGTTGCTTGCTGTAGTGAATAATGGGGAGATTTGTGGTTTTACTTTATTGTAAGATCCATCAGGGATATGAAGATCACTTTAAATCATTGTGAAATTTAGAATCAGAAAAACAACTTATTCATTAACTTCGAGGATTTCAGATCCAAACCAACATTCATTCAGTGTTGTATTTGGCAGTGAATACAATATCTGATTTTGTGTGATTTTAACTATGAAGATTAGTCAATGTGATTATATTATTTTTTAATGATTTCTAGCAAGGTTTCTTGGACTGCTTACCTCATGGACAAGACTGTCTTGGAAGAGGAAGTAGCCAAAATACCAATTCTTTTCTATCATCTGGTGTAGCCAGAAATTAGATTTTAGTAGAGTATTTCCAGAATGCCTCCCCAAATCCCTTTCATAACTCAGTAGTCTAAGTAACCAGTTCAGTGAGAAATCATTTCACATCTGTCATGCTGTTATGTGCTGTGCTAATAGAAATTATCCCAATCACAGATACATCATCAGCACCTCATGTTCTGAGATAATTTTAAGTAGAGACTGACTGAATTTGGGTGGTATTGGCACTTTGTCATTTGTTTAAAAATAGGGTATGGGGACAAAAGTCTTCACCAAAATTCTCTCTGAGTGTTCCCTGACCCTCCGGGGCTGTTTCTTGCTTACTAAGTTCCCCTCATTTGTAAAAGAAGAAAGGGACACTTTGGCTCATGGCTTTGGATGTGTCAGTCTGTGGCTGGTTGGTGAATCACCTTTGGGCCTATGTTGAGGCAGGGAGTTTGAGGCAGGGGAAATGACTGCATGATGGTGATTGTGAAGCAGTGAGAGAGGAAAAAGATCTGGGCCCCTGTGTTCCCTTCCAGGATGTAGCCATGATGCCCTAACTTCCTCCCACTGTGTCCACCTCCTAACGGTTCCACCCGGGGGGGACCAAGCCTGCAACATTTAAGTGCCACCAGGTGAATATTGGGATTTCATCAGCCTTCAGTCCTTTTCTAGCTACTCAAATTTAGGACACAATGGCAGAATATCTGGGCATTTTATGTGAGCAAATGTGTTTGTCATGTGTCATTTGTGTGTAAATGAACCTCAGAGTTTAACAGTTACAGAAGGTTTAAATAAGGGATAGCTTTTCCTATAGAAAACTACAACCAGAAGAAAACACTTAGGGGGTATATGGAAATGCTTCTGTATTAAGAAAATGGCACAAGCAAATATAAAGACAGTACTCCACGGTTGTCTATATGTATGTAACAGGCTGAAAATGGTTAAAGACTAAACCAACTGCCCCCATATCTGCCTCCTCACACATCGCCTCTGTGATGTCCTTGTGTCCTGGGCTGTGCTCTCTGTGGTTGAATGACGGAGGGGAAGGTGATCTTAACTCATAGGTAGCAAAAACAGTGGGGAAATCCTAACCAGGTCTTGTGCCTCTGCGTGTGTGGGGTGTGTGTGTGTGTGTGTGGGTGTGGGTGTGTGTGTTATGAGTCTTCCCAGAGCCTTCGCACTGAGTACCTGTGGCCCATTATTTAAGTATTTGCTTTGTAAATTTGGAGAAAGGCTCTCTAAGTTAGTAGGCTGCCCAGGCAGGCCTTGAACCTTTGATCTTCCTGTCTCAGCCTCCCAGGCTGTTGGGATTACATACATGTGGCACCAAGTCCACCCCTGCTTCAATTCCTTTGTCACTGCTTCTGTGGTCCATGAGGACATGCAGGGGACATCTTTGTGGGTCATTGTGTTCTCAAAGTCCTGGGGATGGGAGTGCAGAGCTGTATCTGCAGCAGGATGGGCTGGAGAGCTGTTTGTCTCCAAGGCTCTTAGAGAAATCAGATGACCAGTGCAGACACTAAGGAGGGAAGTGGGAGAAGGTGGCCAGTGGGCAAGGGACAGAAGGATGCCAGTGGGAAGTGGACAAAAATACCTCTGCAGGTCCTGGTGACTAGAGAGCCTGAGACAGGCAGAAGGTGGGTTGATTCTGCTTTGGAAACTTGCTGTCAGTGTCCACTGCTTAGACGGAGCACGCAGCACTTGGCGGGGAGGACGTCAGGGAGAGGACAGGATCCCTGCATGCTGTGGAAGAGCTGACATCCACTCCTGCTCTCAGGATTCCAGAGACACGAGGAGCATCAAGTTTCGGTGGGCTTCAGGCCGTAGTGACCCTGCCAGAGGGGCCACAGATTTTCAGAAATACCAGGGAAAGTTTCTCCCAGGTCTTGACCCACATAGCAAACTCCAGTTCGTTTTAGATCTTAACTCAAAAGGGGAAGGTGATCTTAACTCATAGGTAGCGAAACTCATATGGCAGAGACACCCAGAGCCCTAGAGAGTCCCGGAGAGACGTATCCGAGGTTATCTGTTACTGCCTGCTGGTGCCAAAACAAATGGTATTTCTTTTCACTTTTTCCCTATGTGTTTTTCATTTCTTTGCCAAGCGCTTCACAGGATTTTTGAAATGGGAGATTGGGCAACTGAGAGCTGCCTCTCAAGGTGATAGAGACTTTTGTTTTAGCAGCTTCCTTTCTTTCTCTAGAGCAGGACTGTTTCTGGCTTGTAAACCCAGAGCATTCGCAGATGGTACTTTACAGGTTTGCATTTGCCAGCGTTCACCACACCTGCCTTACATCCTCACTCTTAGGGTAGGCAAGGAATGTGGGAGACCCCTCAGCTGCTCCTCCCTTTTCTCCTTCTTGGGATCAGGTCCCTGCTATTCAAAGCTTCTGTGGAAGCAAGATGCCATTGTCCTTGGACATGGAAGGACCAGAACAACTCCAGGGCCACTGCTAATTCCACCAAGCAGATGCTTGTCTCATTTTAAAGGTGACGGATCTAAGCGAATCAGGTGTCATGCTGGGCACCTTGACTGTCTCTGGATGGAAAGGTCGCCAATGCAGGTCAGGTATTTGTATCTGCACCAGGTGCTCTGTGAACAAGCAGCTTTCAACTGCTCTGTGTCCTCCTCACACATCGCCTCCGTGATGTCCTTGTGTCCTGGGCTGTGCTCTCTGTGGTTGAATGACGGAGGGAAGAGCCTGTCTCCCTGCACCTCCCTTCTCACCGCAGAGCGCCCATAGGTGTGTGTCAAAGATGAGGGCTGTCATTGTTAGCTCAGAAGCCCTTCGTTTCCATGGGACTCTGGAGACTCATGCAGAGCATGGGGGAAAGGGCAAGGGAGGATGGGAATAGAACCCACAGGTAGCCCTCTTCCCCCTTTTCCTAGCAAGTATTTGGGTAAAAGGAGACCCCAGCAGTGTGAGGTCATAGGCAGGCAAGTGGGACGACCCTCTGCAGAGAGCTTGTGGTCTTGGATGTTTTAGTCAATGATACCACAGCCTCGCCCTCTGGATCCTGGAGGAAAACTCTGCCCCCACTGTCAGCAGAGCAGAAAAGATTGCAGATGCATGGTCTGATCCTGAATTGAGTCCCAGTTCAAGCACTTGCTGGAGGATAGAAAAGCTAGGACAGCACTCACACAGAGTCTTGAGCTCAGTAGCTGCTCCATAAATACTACAGCAGTAGCTACCAAAGTCAGAAACCGTCTGCAGAATTGCAGAGGTAGCCATGCATGATCTGCAGGTTAACACCACACATGTCGCTGCAGCAGTGTCCATGAGATGTGGGGTGTATGTGCCAGCTAATCCCGCTCCTGAGACCGAAATGATTACTTCCCTCTTTTCAGTTCTTCACATAGTACATTCAAGTACAATCTAGGCCACATAAAAGAAGAACAAGACCACAGGAAGAGGAGAATGAGCAGAAAATTTCACGCTCTGGCTACTTCACATTGCTACATTCATTCCATTCAGAAAAAGTGGTAGATATTAATTGTCACACCTGAATGGGGTGCTAGGAGCAAGGCTCCCACGTTTTACCGTGTTGACATCATAGTGGGTCAGAGTATTTCTTAAAAAACAAAAACCCCCAGCACCACACACATGAACAGTAAGTACTTAACATTTTACCTAACAGATATCGATATTCTGCCACTTATGGATTGCATTAATGACCATTAAGATGATTTGCTGGACACAGTATGCACTATTAACCTACCAATGATGTGTGAGGTAAGCTGTAATCTATGACACTCAAACTCCAAGTAATGCCACAGCGAGGAATGTTTCACATCTTAATAAACAATTACTGTTGTAGACTAAAGATACAAAATCAATCCAGGAGGCCAGTAAATTAGAATCAGATACCATGGTCTAAGCACAGTTGTGGCTAACAGAGGGAACTTGTGCACCACCTGGGAATGCCTAGGTTCAGGCTGTCTGAATATACTTCACACCTTCTATTCTAACTTGGAATTCTGCCGGTATTTGCAGAAAAGCATCAATCAAAACATTAATCAAATGTGTACACTTCATGGTGTTGACAGCCTTTAGTGAGGTGCTCTGCGGGCTGTGATAAAACATAAAATGTATTCCTTTGCCTTGGATGGGTTAGGTGGGGAGGGTACATCTGGATGCCTGCAGAAAAGAGAACAGGCATTCTAAACCTAAGAGTGCTCAGAATGACCCCAAGCCAGCCCCTTCGCCTGCTACTTGGTGCTGCATCCAAAATGTCTAAGGTGTCCTTGCCGAGGCTTCAGTATCTTCATGCTGGGACAGAATGCATGCGCACCTCTCCCCGGAGGACTTTGGTCCATCTTACTTCAGTGATTAGTGCAGAGCAGAGCAGCCACAGGGATAAGAAAGAGCAGGAGATGCTGCCCTGCTTCAGTTCCTGCCATGGGTCCCTAAGGCTGCCTGCCTGGGCTTCTCCGTGAGCTCAGTGCCAGACCTGCACGGCTTCACCAGGATCCCCCAGAGCTGCTGAGCAGTAGAGGAACCCACTCCCCACGGGGTGTAAGAGTTGAGGCATCTGTCCAGGATTTTGACAGATGGGAGGGTGGTGAGAGCACTGTGATAAAACATACGAGGCGTGGTAGAAGGCAGGGAGGGGAACAGCTAGGTCCGAGGACCGGGCTGGTTATGTGAAAAGGCTCTGCTCTCTGGCTTGCTGGGCGTGGATGCAGGTGCCTGCGTGGCTGCCAGTGGCATCTGCAGGTTTGGACGGACAGGCCTGGTTTCCTGCTGCGTGTGCAACACTGGTGCTGGGAAGTGGAGCTGGATCAGCTAGGGTAGGAAAGGAAGGAGACTTTAAATGTCACCCTGGCCCATTTCTCGCTTGGAGTATCCCATGTACAGCAAGATCATCTTCAATGCTTGCTCTGTTACTTGTCCTCTTTACGAAGCTGAACCTGAGCTTAAGCTTAAGCTCAGGTTCAGTTTCGTAAAGAGGACATTTAAAAACATTTAAAACCATGTTTCCCTGTCCCTACAGAACAGGGAAACATGGTTTTAAATGACATCGTATGAACCACTAAGATGGTGGCTATGCAGGCTTTTAGAAATGGGACCTGAGATTGTACAAGCCACCTGTATCAAGATGGAACTCACACACATCTGAAATTGCTTCCTCTCCACCTCCCAAACCATTCCTACACTTTTGGAAAGCATCAAGTTAATACAAATCCAGATAGAAATTTTACTTCCACATCATTGAGTATTTGTCAGCATTGCAACAGAAGGAGAAAGTATGCCCATTCCTTAAGGACAGGGGCATATTCTAGACATCTGAAGTTTTAGAAGACATAACCTAAAATTTAGAACTGGTAGGTCATTCCCCACCAGACTTAATGGTCAATCATAAAGTGAGTGGATGTCCAGTGTCAGCACTGGACATTACTGTTTCTGAGTCTTGGCAAAACAGGGGTGCCTCAATGTACCACTGATGGGTCTACTGTTTGGAAATCTGGTCTGGAGTCCCTGAGACAGGATCATGTTGGACCTCACCCCACTCTGCCATCTGCCTACCTTAGGAGGTGACTCTGGATGGCTCCGCCATTGATAGTATGTCCTCCTTGGTGTGCATTCATCCTGCCAACTGGCAGAGATTTTCCTCATGACAACTTGCTGAATTTTTTTTTTTCTTTTTGAGACAGGGTCTCACTATGCAGTTCAAGCTGGGCCTGAGCTCACTTTGTAGCCCAGGCTGGTCTCAAACTTGACAACAAAACTCATGCCTCAGCCTCCCAAGTCCTGGGATTATAGGTGTGAGCCACCAAGCCTGGCTTCTTGCTGACTTTTAGCCCACATTTAAATGGTTTCCTTCAGATGACAAGATTCCCAGCCAAGACCATCAGAGAAAGGTGAATGTCAAAATTGAAACTGCTTAAATGTTTTCCAAGGGCTCTGTGAGCAGAGTTTATTGGGATAGAACTTTCCTGCCAAAGTCCAGCTGGTCAGGCAAGACATTCAGAGAACAGCTCAGACACAGAGCTCCACAGAATCATCAGAAATGTGGGAGGAGCTTCATCATCTGAGAGCATGTTGACATGAAGCCACATGCCTAAGGGCTAATAAAACCTCAGAAAGCATCAAGGAAAAAAGTACAAACGCTTAACACCAACTCATTTCTGATATAAAATTAAAAGAAAGTACAAACACTTAGCACCAACTCATTTCTAATATAAAATCAGAAATATCCCCCAAAAGGTGTTTCTAATCTGCGAGGGAGAGAAGTCAAAAGCAAAGAAGAGGAGCCCTGAGTGTGGGAGACTGGCTGTTTCCCTGGGGTTGGGGCTGGTTTCTCCACCTGCCCCTCAGGACACCTTGTGGAAGGTGTGCACTTGGGTTCTTCTGTCTTCTTTCATAAGCATCAGAAAGTGAGACCCTCATAGCTCTGCATGATCGATGTCTTTACAAGGGGCTGAGCCCCTTCAAGAACAAAAGCCCCATTGAGCTGAAATGAAACAGCCTCTCTCACAGAACGTCCTCTTTGGCACCCATTTTGTGCCTCTCTTTCTTGCCTTTCATCCCCGTCTGACCGTGATCTAAATGCTAATATGACGCCCTTTGCACCTGGGTACGCTGTCCCCTCATTTATCCTGCATCCAGCCTCACTCCTTCTCCTCCATCCCAAGCCACCTCCCTCCTGCTGCTAAAGCACAGGGTCACTCTGTGTCCCTGGGGTTACACAGCACTCGAAGCTGCTATTTACGCTCCAGATTTCTAAACTTGCACCAGACTGAATGTGAACAGGCTGGATTGCTTGTTTCCTTTTAAATAAAGTGCTTGGTGGCTGGGTTGTGTGGGGTCGGTCCTCAGGGGTCACTGTGGCATAATAAACATGCGCAGGCTGCAGGGAAATGTGATTGAATAGAACATTCTGCTGCCTTTTCTTCTTTGAGATGTCTCAGGCTGAGCGTGTGATGCGTGGCAAATGCAGCGGGCTCTGACTGTCCTGTGAAAGGAGTGGGGGTGGAGAAATGATTCGTTTTCCATACCCGAGTCTGGCGGGTGGGGGGGGAACAGGGTGGGGAAGAGACTGTAGCCACCTGCCTGTCCTGTGGGGACGGGGCTCTGAGGCCCGCCCATGGCACCTGATGTTTATTAAGTTGGTTTCTACAGAGCCTGCAGAATGGGAATGTGGCCCTTTCTGTCCTCTGGCTTAGACACACAGATATGTCCCTTTGATGTCCCTCCCCATCCTGCAGGGTCACTTACCCTCTAATGAAGCAGGGCACCTGGTCCCTAGTTTGAAGTTGGCTCAGCCATGTGGAGCAGACCCCATAGTGCAGGGGCCCCAGCCCATCTATGGAGGAGAGAGAGGTCATGAAGGGCACCAAGAAAGTTTTACCATGTTCAGTACCTTAGTTAGATGCACTCTGTAACCGCCAACGTCCTTCATAGTCTGCAAACATGCTGCAGTGTATCAGCAGCTACACAATGAAACAAATCAAAACCCCAGATTCTGCCCGGCCAGCCCAGGCTCCCTGAAACCTGCTGGGGTCTCCCTAACGTGTCCTCCATGGCTGTCCTTAGCTCTGATGTCTCCTGTGCCTGCTGCAGATGTGCCCTTGACTCATGGGACCTTCACTCGGACCTCCTGGCTCCCCACTAACCCTGGGGTTTCAGGCAGGCTGGTGCTTCATGGCATCTTAAACTTGGAGACATAGGTTGCTTTTGCTGTGATTTTTAAATTAAAGCTGTTTTAAAAAATGTTTCCACAACTGGGGTAGGGAAGGGGAAAAGGAAGAAGAGAAAGGATTATATGTGTGTAGATATGTATGCACGTATATACATACAAGACAGATAACCCTATGACTAACCTCTGTTAGTTCATCCAAAAGAACAGTTTGTGCTTTCATTGTTTGACTGATCATTTTTTTATGCCTGTATCTTGTAACCTGAGCAACTACTTCTAAGACAACAATATATTAACTAGTGTTAGTTTCCTATTATTTTTTGAAATTCTGTATGTTTCTATCCTTTTGCCTGTTTTTCTTTTTAAAATAAAATAATAAATAAATAAGTATTTCCATTACTTTACGATGTGTTGGCCATATAAGCGTAAGTGGTAGCAACACTAGCTGTCCTGTACCGCACTCACCCTGCTGTCCCCTCCTGGTTTGCGTACAGCGTGTCCATCACGGCAGCACCACTTGGTCACTGTTAATGTCCTCACTTTGCCACAGATAGCAGTGGTGCTTAGGCATTTTCAGTTACTGCCTGGAGGTCTCGTAGGTAAATAGAGTGGTGTAAACTCCATGACCACCACAGCAATCCTGGCTCTGTTTACTGGGGATGCAGTAAAAACAAAAAATAAAAGACTTCTTAAGACTTCCGCTTTTTATAATACTTGAACTTCTTTCAACACATAAAACATACAAATCAAATTTTTATATACATATGTGAATTGCCTTTCCAGTGACTGAATCAAAAGCTGTTATCAGGGACAGTGGTTTCTAAAGCTATTGTATAGTTGGAATAAATCACACTAAAATACCATGCAGACCAAATTCCAGTAAGTTATTCATCCCTATTTAGGTATTTAGAAAATATCTGAGAAATATGTATATGAGACAATCCCAATAAGGTTTTAAAATAATGGACCTAAACTTCACTGATGGTGTCCAAGGGCCAAAGTAGCTCCTGTGGACCTTTCCCACCACCTGGGGATACCGCCCTCCAATGAGGCACACGCTCCACTCCCCCTGCCGTCCTTCTGTGTAGTACCCGTGGTCTGTATGGAGGGGACATTCTGTGTGACTTGGGAAAACAACCCTTTTTAGTATCTCACTCCCTCAGGTTTTAGAAATGAAAGCTGCATTTTGAGGTGCCTTTCTGACAGTCTCTAATCATGGATCTGATAAGAAAAGCCAGAGGCAGGTAGGATAGAGAGAAACCACTCACTCTAGATCATCTCATGGAAACAAAAAAAATGTGCTATCATTCCATTTCTTATCCCTTAAGTTTAGTCTTGATGTGTGACTATGTGGAGAAAGACAGAGACAGAGCCTAGCTTTTCCCTTGAGGATGTTAAAGATGGCGTCATTATCCTTGGGGTCATAGATAGTGCAGAAATGTCCAACTGCTCCCTGGTGACCTGGCTGTGTAACACAGAAATGTCCAACTGCTCCTTGGTGACCTGGCTGTGAAATGCAGTGACATGATTATGAGTGTCATAGTGAAAAGGCCAGCCGTGCACCTAGAGCTTGTTAACATCAGCACCTCATGTAGGACGTGTTGCTCAGGAGAATCCCCAGGGACAGAAGTTCAGTGTGAGCCTAGGTGACTCTTGGCATTACCTGCAAACTATGATCTTGTGTCAGTGCTTGGGCCTTTTGAGGTGGAATCCTCTCAGAATCTCAGTCTTCATGGATCCTTATGAAGGGGAGAAAACACTGGCACCAGCTTCATCTAGAAAAAGAAGTAGTCAGTCATTGATTCATTGTTGTCCAAAATTAGCACTAGTAGTTGCAGATGTAATTTCAAGAACTGCTTTCTTACAATTAGAAGATGAAGAAGTGGGTTCTTCTGCTGTCAATACATCCTTTGGGAGCCATTTTGCTTTGTCACTGCCACTAATTTTTCCCTAAGACACTCAAAGACCATCATGAAATACTTAGCTTAAGACACATTTTTCCACAGAAATTCCTTCAATTCTGAATGGAATTTTGTTTCTCTTTCTTTTCCCTGATTTATACAGTTGGTCAGCCTGAGGGCAGCTTTGAAGAGGACAGATAAAATAAATGTTCCAGAGAAATAATAATTTTTAAAAAGAAAAAAAAACTGGTGGAGAAACAATGCTCCCACATACCAGGACCCGTCCCCTGAGGAGGAAGGTCTGGTGAACGTGTCACTCTTTTCTAAAGTTGTTTTGAGGGAGCCGTGACCTGAGTGGGTTGAGCAAACACAGCCAGGAGAGGCACAGCTCTGTCATTGGTCCCAGCCTCTTTTCTCTCTAACCCCTGGTCACTTGTGGTATGATAACATCCCTCCTCAAAGGCCCACATTCATGGTCATCTGTCCTCAGGAATTTAGTCCAACTTACTTTGTCTCAGTAAAGATAACACTTCAGAGTTGAGCCATGCCTCCGGTTAATTCCCTGTCAGGGAAACAAATCCAAGGCCAGCTCAGGACTCAGGTGGCGCTAAACATCTGAGCCCAAACCCCAGCTTCAAGATTCAGCAGGTGTGCGAGCTTATACTGACTGTTGGCCCCTCTGTGTCTCCAATTCCTCGGTGATGACAGACAGTGATGGCAGAGAGTTTCTATAGGGCTTAAATCTGGGAATATACTTGGAAGTGCTTCATTCCTGGCATCTGAAGAAACACTGTAGGAAAACTCATACAGTAACCCTGTCTCTGTCAATTTTCTCATTGCTAGAACACAATACCTTACACCCACACCTAGAACGAAGAGAGGCTAATTTTGGATCACATTTTGTAGACATTTCAGCTGGCTCTAAGGCAGGACAACATGGCAGAGGGGCATGGCAGAGGTGAGCTGCCCATGGCATGGTGGACAGGAAGCAGGGACCCAAGGGAGAAGCCAAGAAGGGCAAGCCATCGAGGCTGCACCCATAATAACCCACCTCTTCCTGCCAGATTTGACCTCTTAAAAGCAAGCCAGCTGTGAGTCCCATAATCCAATTACCTCCCAAATTCCCTGCCAATAAGGCCATAAGATTATGGGGGGCATCCAGATATAAACCATAATGAATCCCTCAGCAAACATCTCTGGTGTGGTCTCCACTAGCCAAAGTTTCTGTAATAGGACATTGTCAATTAGGTGGCCGAAACTGACACCAGATAGGGTCCAAGGAAATTCCCACTGAGATAAGAAACTGTAGCCCACCCTATGCATAGAAGTAAATTATAAGCTCACTGACTTTGGTTGCAGAAAAAGAATTTTAAGGATGTGTTAGGTAAAGACATAAAGGGATTTATTAGGCAGAATTTTAGAAGTATGAAAGGAAAGGGGCAGGAGAGAGAGGTATGTTATGATCTATAGCTGGTACACTTATAGGACTGTCTTGGTTACTTTTCTCTTGTTGCTGTGACAAAATACTTGACACCAAAAATTAAGGAGCAAAAGGTTTATTTAGCTCACAGTTTGTGGAGGTTTCCATCCACAATCAGCTGGCCCTAAGGCAAGGTGGTATTGTGAGGGACACACATACACACACACACACACACACTCCCTATAATGGTGTTCCAGTCTGATTGCTGCCACTCACCAAATTCTGTGGTTCTCAATCATTTGTCCTGTCCAGTCCTAGGAAGCAGGACTTGCTCTTTTGAGTTTAAAGTCCTTCTGCCAGTTCTGTTGGGTGGAGACACATTCACTGACACTCTCAACTCTTGATCTAGGGTTTGAAAACTCTGAATGATTGTGTATTAAGTGGAAAAGACTGAAACCGATGTTTCCTAGTCATGGGTGCAACTATCGAAAGAGTGATTTTTAGACAGAAATTAGTTTTCAGATCATTAAGAGACTCCAATGATAATATTTGCAAATCCTTTCATATGCATGAAAAATTAGCAACTAAATCTGGCCATTAAAACATAATCTTTATTTGACCAAAGCACAGTATAAAAATGGAATAAACTGTAATTTATCTTAGCTGACAGCTAATTACCTGGAAGTCTGATTAAAGGGAAAACTAAATTTACTTAATTAGTGTTTTGGTGTTTAGTCTGTGTACATATAAATATGCCTATCTGTTCTTCCCTGCACATTGCTAGCAACAAATTACCATTTTCATTTGGTCCCATTCAAATGCTGCCAAACTGAGGACAGCACTAGAAGAATGGGTTTTTGACTAACAACGGACAACAGGTGTTTGCAGACTGAGAGCTGTTGACTGGAAGAATATGTTAGTGCAAGAATGGCCACTTGTGACCAAGTGGTTTTCTCTTTGTCCCAGCGGCTCCTCCTGCAACTGTCAGCCAGTTTGTGGAGGGAACCAGTCACACCAATAAAGCCCATAAATCCTGGCACAGTTGTGAAGAAATCTGCATATAATTAAACCCCCTGAGGCAAATGAACTTTGATAGACAGGGAGGTTTCTTTGAAAGCCTCAAAGCTGCTAGTTTGTCAGAAGGCGTGGTGGTGAGTGGTCCTGAGAGATACTGGCAGAATGGAGGGATTTTTATGGGTACGGAGAAGTCTGCAGCACCAGCAACCCGAGTTGGGGCAGCAGCTAAATCTTTCTGAGGGGCCACACATACCCCTCTGCAAAAATTATCACAACAGGACACAGGCACCCACACTCCGGGTCCTGCCGTGAGACCACCTTCCTTCCTCAGCCTCCGGAAGTTCTCACAGAAACATGGATCAATTTTTAAACGATCTCAAAGCCAATGATATTTTTGGTGATAGAGAAGCTTTTCTTCCTGATATTCTTCAGTAATATGCTTATAAATAATTGGACTAAAATACTAGTTTTAAGAAGCGTTGGAGATTTTCATCAAAATTTATAAAGCAATGAAAGTCTTAATTAAATCCTAAAGTACAGACCTGAAGTTTTGAGTACAAGTTTTCATTCTCCTAAACATCCAACTTGACTGAGCTGGAACATAAGTGATGAAGTAACTACTTATTTAAAGGACAGCATCACAGAAACAGATCCGAAGCTCACAGAAATCCTTCTAGACTTATGGGTAGTGGGGTTAAGAGAGACCTGCCCTCCCTTCACTGCATGAGAACTTCTGGATCATGACTTGTCTATGTTGTTACCCTCCCTCTAGAGTAGCATAATTGGAAGTTCTCCCAAATAACCACTTCTGGTGTTATTTTCAAAGCAGTAGGGTGGAGCTAAAATATGAGCGAATACTCTGGTTTTATTATAGACAACTAAGTTAGGTAGAAATACAAGCAATCAAACAGGAATAGACTCTCCAGAGAATTAATACAAAAGATGAAAAAGCACATTACAACAGTAACCAGAAGTGCATCTGTTGGAGGCCAAGCCTCAAGACTGAATGACCAGCTCCGTGTGCTTTCCCAAGAGATAAGGGGTGGACACCAGTCATCTCAGTGAGTGACCAAGACCTTAGACTCATCCCTTCCTGAAAAGTTCTTTCTTCTTTCCATGTACACTTGATGCGTGACCTGCTTCCCCACTGGATCAACATTACCTAAGAGGCTGTGTTTCTAACCTTAATGGTTGATCTTAGTTTTGTTCCACATGGTACTCACTTCAAGATTTGCTCTATAAAACTCCCTCAAGAAGTGGGCTGATGGGCAGCCCACTTGGGAACCACTCTTGTCTCTGAGGAGCTATATCTCTCCCCCTCAATCTGTATTTCCTACTCTTAACCTCTGATTTCCTTAGCATTCATTCTTCAACTTCAGGAAGCATGAACTCAGCACACCTGACATCTAACAGGTTGGGAGTTACAATATTTCCCTTGCATCATTTGGAGGTTCTGTGTCAATCCTGTATCAATGTGATCAAGCCTAAAATTGCAGCTCCTAGTGCACGGCTTGGTCCGCTTCTGGCGGTCCTCTTTTCTCCTTCCCTAGCACTTACCTAGTCATTTTCTGGAATGCCCCTCCTTGTTTATTCCACCCTTGGCCAAATGATTCCAAGGTCATGTAAAGTCAAGGCCAGCAACACATGGGATACCTGTTATCTTTTGTATTTGTTCAGGGTCCTGGAAAATCATCGCTGCCTGATGAGTGATGGCTGATGAGGTGGTGTTAGAAGTGACAGTTATTTCCATCAGCTCTTAGCTCCATCTAAACAGGAGAATATGATCTTCAGTGCCCTTCTAGGCAGGTAGAGGGGGTGTGGAGGGGCTCAGAGCTGTAAACTGAGTCATCCCCATAAACGTCGGCTATAAATCCCAGCTCAGAAGGAGAGAGTGATGTGTGGGTTTTACGCTGTTCCCTTGTCTGATGTCTGAGTGAGACAGTGTTTTCAGATAAATGCACAAACACTTGGCTCCCAGCACAGTTGCCTTAATACGGACTTGGTATGCTACCCTGAGCACCCTAGTGCTTCAGTAAAAAAAGAATTGTGTTTGTGGATCATCTCCAGGAAATTGTTGAAGCAATAGCACTCTTGGTGGCATGTTTAGCATGTGTGACTTGCGGCCATCTCAGCCCGAGTCCCTCTGCCACCCCGCAGCACCATATAAGGCCGAAGTGCTTCAGCGGATCCCTGTACAGCTTTCTCCTCCTCAGAACTCAAGCGCTGGGAAAACACGTGTGTTAGGAAAGGTCAGAATTAGAATTTCAGTCATTTAGTCTGGAAGTCAAGTAAAAACGAGTGTTAAGACTTACCTATGTATCTTTGGCACAGACAGTCGGGAAACTGACTGGAATTATGTTTTGTTTCAGGCTGGGCTGGTGTTGGGTGCTCTTTCCCCAGAATGAACCAAACCCCAGTGTGGTGGCCTCAGGGCCTTGTCTCTGCCCCTCCCCCACACCCCACCCCCGCCAGGCTCTCAGGCTGACCTGGCTCTGTGAAGTAAGGGGTGGGGCCAGTGGTAAAGCTATCAGCAGGGGCTTCTGGGAGGCAGAGAGGACTCTGGGTATACTGCCTGGAGACCCCAGAGAAGCTCCACCAAGGAGCTGCTGCAAATTCCACCTGCAGCTACCAGACTGATTCAATTCTAGTGGGGGAGGGGGATGCAAGAAGAAGCAGTCTGAGCTAAGTGGCCAGTTATAGGCCAGGGAATTAATGGCCCCAGGCATATGGCATGGAGGGTGGGGACTGAATTTATACTCCTGGAGCTGGGGTTTCCCGAGCTTTTCACACTTGTCTCACTGGCCCCAGATGGAAGAGTCCACCCAGGCGTAACATAAGCCCAGCCTCCGTGGAGCTTCTGTGCAGTTTGGGGAACCCAGTCACACTCTGTGTCTTAGATAGCTGTGCGATCCAATGGCAGCTGAGCATAGTGGAGATGCTCAGCGATGGGGTGCTGGGCTCACTGAGGTCTTCTGTTCAGAGTGGGTGGGATAGCGACTACAGTTCTGAGGCCCCGTTCCCCCACCAAGAGGAGACCCAGAGAGGGCCCATAAGGTGAAGTCCTGCAGGGTTGGGACCACACAGCTTCCTGAATCACCCGCTTTCCTATTCTTCACCTGCCACTTCTTGTCTCTTCCCAGACCCTAAGTGGGACAGGGAACCAGGGAACGGGGTGCTGAGGACCTCCCCATGCATTTTAGGTTGGAAGCGAGTATTCTCAGCCAGCTTTCAGCAGAGCCTTGGGCTCTCTGGAAGCCCTGCTTGTGTTGAGCCTGGCTCACAGTTACAAGCCGGGATATAGTGAAGAGGGAAGGGGAGAAGGGGTGCCCCCCACCCCTGCCCCAGCTCAGCCCGGCCCCGCTGCAACCTACATGTGGAGCAGATGTGACCCCAGTTAATGGAGCTGACAAAGTCACCAGGCTGCAGGGCACAGTTCCAGGGTGTTCAGAGCCAGGCGGGTGCCCTCTCAGGCCTCAGCCAACCTACCAGTGACCCTAGGTGAGGGCAGGAAGGTGCCAGCCCACCACTCTCTGATGAAGGAATTCTCTCCCAGCACCTAAGTGAAGGAAGGAGAAATCACAAATGTTTTCCTGTATGTTTTTTTCTGTCAAATGGACAAGACTTTTATGAGCCCCAAATCTAATTAACAGGGTCTTTAATGTAAGAGAGAAAAACACAACAGACATCTAACCTATGAAAATTGAACTGCAGCCAAATAAAAGACAATTTCCTGCCATAAATCAACAGTCAGCCCCTGCAGACAGAAGACAGCACTGACAATAACACTGATTTAGGACCAGAAAGTCTGCAGTTGAAATGCAGCTGGAGGACAGCTGGCTGTCTCGGCAAATGACAGGTAGGAGGCTGCGGCTGTCTTGGTTGTTTCTCTCGGTGCTGAGACAAAATACCCAACACCCACAAGTTAAGGGAGGAAAGGCTTATTTAACTCAAAGCTTGTAGAGCTTTCAGTGAGTAACTGGGTGGCTCCAAGGCAGTGTGACACAGCAGACCAGCATAGCAGAGGAGAAACAGTTCATGGCGAGCAGAAGGCAGAAAAGCAAGCAAGGGAGAAGCCAAGCTCCTTTCTGTCTCTTATATCATGTTCAGGATTAGGGTCATATCAAACCAATCAGTGGACGAATTTAGTAATCACCCAGCCTTAATCCTAGCATTGCACCATGAATCAATCTAACACTTTCAATTCAACCACTTCTGAAAAAGCCCCTCTTTTGACTATGCAAGGCTTTGAGGGGACATGCAGACACAAACCACAACACACCAGACCTGCAAGGTGAGGAGAGTCTTGGTTCTGGTAGAAAAATAAATTCCATGGTCAAGTTTTCTTTCCTATTCCACTCTACTCTTTGGTGTCCAAAGAAACTTTCTGTGGCAGTCCACAAAGGCAGGGCTTCTCCTGCTCCTGGTTGGTTTATTGAGCCTTAAAAGTTGTGGGTCAGGCTCTGTGCTAGCTGCAGGGGCTAAATGGAGTAAGCAAGCTACTGTCTTCAGGTATTGTGCAACAGGAAGCCACAGCAGCAGGAGGAAGGCTTGTGCCAGGTTCACATCTAGACACACCAAAGCCATACCTGTCATGGTGAGTGACCCCTGAGCCAGCTTTCCCTGTTTCTGTATTCAGTCACTGATGCACAGTGGCATTTCTGCCCTGGTGAACTGTCTTCTCGGTGTGTCCTGTCTATTGCTGCGTTCTCTGTCTAACAGTGATGACGGGCACCATTTCTTGAGTACCAACCTGTGTTATGTGGCAGCCAACAGTAGGAGTTTGTGTGGATTTTACCAGTGAAGGAAACCAAACTATTATTTCTCCCTCGGTCTTGAAGATTATGAGGTTAAAGATTCTTTTATCTCTTAGTTTTTTTTATTTAAATTTTTAATTAGTGCATGTTTGTAGTATCTGCATTTTACAGTCATCTTGGGGGGTGGGTACATGTGCAGAATAGAACTTGATTCTTTTTATTCTTCTTCCTCTCCCTTCTCTCCTCCTCTAACTCTCCTTTTCCCATTTTCATTCTTGTTGATATTATTAAACATAGTTCATGTTACAGCATGTAATGTCTCCATTCATGGGGATTATTAGGGTCCTGTATGTGGCTTACCTTTATGTTCCTATTTCCCATCCATCCTCTTCACTCCTCACCCTCGTCCCTTGAAGCCTTTCCCATTTGTAAGAGATCATCCCCTTGTCTCTTTCTATCCTTCCTTTATTATTCTCTTTGTTGTACTTCGTCTCACTCAACTGAGAGATACCATGTGCTATTTAAGCATATGTGTCTGGTTTATTTCACTCGGTGTTTTATTTTTCAGATGCAACCATTTTCCTGCAAAGGTCTCCAATTTGTCTTCTTTATACCCAAGCAGTATCCCACGTCCTCCATCCAGCTGT
This sequence comes from Hydrochoerus hydrochaeris, assembly GCA_004027455.1. Taxonomy (NCBI): domain Eukaryota; kingdom Metazoa; phylum Chordata; class Mammalia; order Rodentia; family Hydrochaeridae; genus Hydrochoerus; species Hydrochoerus hydrochaeris. Next base: position 207,275 of record PVLA01000637.1, read on the forward strand.
CTGTTAGTGGGTGTACACGTGGCGGTGGCTGCGTGCTGGAAGCAGCCTGGGTACCCATCATCGACAGAGCTAAAGACTCAAGAGCAGGAGGCCTTCCTGCCTTTGCCCCTACTCACAGCAGGAGCAAAAGCTCCACCACAGAAGGCTTCTGAGCTTTTCTCCTTAGCTGCCTGAACCTGGAGATGTGAGAGCCTATGCTGGGACCCCACTGTATGAACCAGAGCTGGTACAAGAGACCGGGGGGCCCAGGAGCAGGTTCCCACCCTCCCAGTGTGCTGCCCCTGCAGCCTGAGGCTTCTTGCTTCTGCCTCTGGTTCCTAAGACTCCCTGGACTTTGTTAAAGTCCTATTCAAGACAGACTCCTGGGTCAGTGCTGGGAGAGCGGTACTTTCCCAGAAGGAGGCCCCTCCTCTGCCTGAGGAACTCTGTACACACAGTAAACCTGTGGGTTTTTCCCCTGTGGATCTTCTGTCAATGAACAGGATTTGCCCCGTCAGCATGTCATCGGCAGGTCTGTGACTGGGGCCCCCATACCACCCCGTATGGACAGGGTGGCAGGGGCTGGTCCACACTCTCTGTCCTCACCTGACCCACACAGTGCCGCATCAGGAACCCGTCTCTCCGGGCCTCACCTCCCTGTTTTCAGTGTGCCCTGCAGCTTGCGTCCCTCCTTGTCATTATTCCTAAATGATGATTCGTTACCTGTGTCTTTTCCTCCCAAAGTTAAACACAGCTCTGACAGCTTTCACCACCCAGTCACTTTTTCTTGCTTTTGAACTTTGTATAAAAATGGGATCATGGAAAACATATTATGTTATGTCAAATATAATTAGCTGAAAATTACTTCTGAGTCACCTCATATGTTACTGCTTTGCTTTCCAGCATTTCATTTGTGAGTATAACGCCACTGGACATTCATGTTTCCAGATGTGGTTTTGATGGATGCTTTCAGCAGTCTGTGTATTCAAGCCATAAACACGTGCATTACCTGAAGGGTCATGAAATATGAGCATTGTGAGTTTGGTTAGGACAACAAGAGACTTCAAGGCACGGTCACCCTTGGGTATTCATGGGTGATTTGTTCCATGACCCCTGCAGATACGAAGCACCAAGGGTACCCACACGTGTTGTATAAATTGTTATGACATTGTGTGTAACCTAACCAATCCTCCTCTGTAATGTAAATAATTTTAGATGACTTCTATTACCTCATACAAAGTCAATGGCATGTAAATGTCTGTTATACTGTATTGGTTAGGTAATAACAGCAAGCAAAAGCCTGTACAACTCAGGGCACGGTAGGACATGGACACAACTTTTGGGGGAATGATTTTGATTTCTATTGGTTGAATGTGAACTGTGGTGTAGCAGATACAGAGCCCTGTGCCTTCCACAGCATAGATGACGTTTTCCTCACGCCTCTCCTCCCCAACAATAGAGTGTTTCAGGATGTTTTGGTGTTTGGGGGTGGTGGGGTATCGCAACTCTGGTGGAAGTACGAAAGGATTCAGTGTCATTCTGTCTCCATTTCTCTGGTGAGAGCAACTTTTCCTATGCTGTTGGCCTTTCTGGAGGCTCTTCAGATAACACCTACACAATATTTTTCCTTCGTTGTATCTTATTGGGGTCCTTTCCCTCTCCCCTACACTTGTTGATTTTTTAAAGTCATTTATCTATTCTGAATGTGAGGCTGTGTCCGATATGTTATTGCAAATGTCCTCTCTGTGGTTTGCCTTTTTACTCAAAATTTTTCACAATGTCTTTTGATGAGCAGGGTTTTAAAATATCAGTGAAGACTAGTAAGTATTTCCTCTTTGTTTAGTGTTTTGTGTTTGTTATATTTTAATGAAATCTTTGCCTTATTCAAGGTCATAAAAACATTTTCTCTTGTTATCTGCTAGGAATTTTATTGTTTTACTGGAAGCATTGAGCTGTGTGATGGATCCAGAAACATATTTTTGATCAGGTTATGAGATGGGTCATGATTCATTTATTTTCATATGTATATTGAATGACCAACACTGTGATGTGGAGACAGCTCATTCCCCACCCCATGGCTCTATGGCTCCTTTGCTGACCATCAGGCATTGGGCAGCTCTGTGTCTGCTCTCCATCGGTTCCTTCATTAAATTGTTTACCCCTGGGCTGCGATCGTGCTATTTGCAAGACTGGGCCATCTATTCATGTTGGCTGGTAATTTGGGTCCTCCCAAAGTCATCTTTAGCAGTGTCCTTACTGACCTGGATTGGTGGTATGTATTTGTCACCCCAGTACTCTGAGAGTAGTGAGAGTGTTTCAAAAATTAGAAAAAAAAAAAAAAACAGAGAAAAGGCAGGTGATAGTTGTAGCTCACTGTGAAGACTCTGGGTTTGATCTCCAGTAAAACACACACACATACACACAATTATCTTTACTACTTTTTGCCATTATTTTCATAAAAATTTTAGAATCAGCTTGTCCAATTACACACATACATGCACAGAGAATGTTCTACCATACATAGAACATAATACATGTATTACATACATTCTATGTATTACATTCTATGTATGGTAGACAAAATTGGCTTTTGCGTTGACCTACACCAAATACAACTTACAAAAAAGATAAAATTGGTAACAATTTACATATTTACAACAGAACAATTTGCAATTCATGCATATTATATATCCTTTATTTATTTAGATCTTTAATTTCTCAACTTAAAATTTTCTCGTGCTGGGGATATAGCTCAGTAGCACAGAGCCTGCCTGGCAAGCACACGGTCGTGAGTTCAATCCCCCGTACCAAGAAAAAAAAACTTCTGAATAGAGATCTAGAGATATTTTAGTAGGTTAAATCTTAAGTACTAGTAGGTTGGTGATGCTAATGTAAAGTGCTTTTGTTCATGAAATTTCACTTTCTTTTTTCATGTCACTTTTAATATATAAGTCAGTTTCCTTTTGCTGTGTTGTGTTTTGTTTTGTTTTGTGATGTAGTCTCACTGTGTAGCTCAGGCTGGTGTTGAACTGGGGTGATCCTCCTGCCTCAGCCTCCTCAGTGCTGGGATCACCACACCCTTTCATGTCAGTTTTATTCTATTTGCTATTTGTGTATACTAACAAGGTAGAAATCCAGGCAACACAATCATTATTATTTACTTTAGTTTTCTTGGTCTTTATTTAAAACAGTGCTTTGAAATGCAATTTGTCATTGTACTTTTTGTGATGGTAAGAGCACATTTTAGTTGCTTTTTTCCCCTGTCCTCATAGAATGTAGCCTGGTGTTTCACTGCTTAGCAGGCAGCTCCCTTATTTATGGCGCTGTTCATCAGTGATTTGTATAAAGAAATTTAGTCATTGCCAGGGTTATTCCACAAGTTCTGGCTTGTTAAATCAACCCTGGGGTGACCAGACACATCTGTGAGGCCCTAGAAACTTAAAAAGTGTCTCAGTCAACTCTGAAATCTGAGCTGGGGACACAGAGAAACTCCTTTGGGTGGAGAAGGGTGGTGCTTTGTCTGCAAATGTTTCTGCCTCACATCAAATACAGCTTAAAGTCATTCGGTACAACCTAGAATGCGTACAACAGGAAAAGGATCAGTGAGAAACAGACAGAACAAAATAACATCGGAAGGTGATTAACACAGTGATGCACAGTAGCAACTCAGATTTCACTTACCTTCAGGCTTCAGCCTGTAGACAAGGTTGCAGTATATTTTAAGAGTTTGAAAACCAAGTAACATTTACATTGGTTAGAAGTTTCACCCAAAGCTATCATTTCACAGAGAACTCCCTGAAAAATGAAAAAAGTCTATTGCTGTGTTTTACCACCTCATGATAAATTTCAAATGATCCGTGAATAATAAATAAGCAACTTTTAGACATAAAGCAAGAGGTTAAAGTAAAAAAAAAATCATCTAAAATTAAAATTTAAAATAAACCACTGTAGTTGTCTTTGGTTTTAAACCAAACATGTTCGCTGCCTCTTTCATTAATGAATTATCTTTAGAAAGTAGCCCAAGTTTGTCAGAATTGCAAAAAGATTCATTTAATCAGCTATCGCAGTTCAACTGTTAAATTACAGCGCTCCGCTCTCCATTTGTAAAATAATCTTCAAACTAATGAAGTAAGGTCAATTGCATGCAGTTTTATTCTCACCAAATTGCTGTTAATTGCATCAAAGGTTTTGGGGAGGTCAGTAAATGTTGGCTTTTTATATTCTCTCTTGAAATGTCAGAAAATAAATGCCTTTTCCCTGTAATACATTTGGGCTGGATCAACACTTTGCAGGAGAATCACTAGGTATTCATTACCTGATCGCAAGGGTGCCTGGCCAAAGAATTGCAGGGGGGATCTGAGTCACCGAGTGGTTTTAGAAGGCACCTCCCTCCTAAGCATGCCTTGTCACTCCTCTACAGTGACAGTGGTGCTTCGCACACAGAGCCGGGGCTCCTGAACAGCTAAAGGTATATTGTGCGCTTGAACTGGCTACTTACTTTGTGATCACTACACTAGATCTTTTAGGGCTTTCAGGGAGATGAACAGTCCTCTGTGGCACTGCACTGTGGCCATGGGTTCGCCACCACTGCCCTAGGCCATGTCATCCCTTTCCCCTTGGTTTTGCTTGCTGCCAGCAGTCTGCATTTGCAAGTCACCTCCGCACTAGCTGAAGCATGAGGTATACCAGTTGGATGGCCACAGGCGCAAGCATCTGAGGCCTGTGTAATGAAGGGCCAGAGTACCTGGGAGATCGGGGCTTTGTGGTCCCATTAACGCTGGAGAGCAGACAGAGACTCTTAGATTTGATCAGCTCATCTCAAGTTTTGTCCTTTATGATGAGTACTCATCTAACCATCTAACAACAAACTACAAACACCAGGCGCACATGTGTGTTTCTGAAATTGTGGAGATATACATCATGTAAGCCATATTGCAAGGAAAACCAGAGACCAGCAAGTGTAAGATACAGTGGGGCAGAAGGGAAACAGCAGGAGGTAGAGGAGCGGAAGTAGAAAGCAGTGATCCACGTGTGCCGGGCAGTGGTCAGTGACCCTTGAAGAGTTGTGTGTAGTACTTTCCCTTTTGTTTGTTTGTGTTTGCAACCATCTGAGGTCACAGTTCCTACCGAGTGTGTTCTGTATGCTGATTATTAACATTGCTGTTTAGGTTTAAGCCGTAATATCTTCTCTTCCACGGAACTACACAGAGATACTTTCAGTAGCTTCTGAATGAAGGAATTAAGATTCATGACCCAGTAGATGCAAAAGAAAAGCCTGGAAGGGAACTTAGATGTCTCTGAGATAAGCCCTCTGTGCTGGAAGTTTAGGGGCCTTTCTGACCTCATAGCATAGATGCTAAGTAGCCATATACCAGGCCTTCATCCTGTTCTGATTTCACATCTCCCGGTGCCGCGCTATCCCGGACTGAGTGTGGGAGTCATAGAGCAAGGGACACTGCTCTAGTCCTAGGGGATCTCGCAGCCTCATGCGAGTGATTGACAAGGGTAAAACCAGGATGTGGGATGTGCTCACCCCACCCACCTTCCTGCCCCGGAGCCCCAGGCTGTCCCTATGGCCCTGTCCTGCCTCTTCCTCCTCCACCCACCTGAGCCCTCTTGTCCTGCACCCCTCTCGATAGTATCACTGCCCATAGACTTTTTTAGGGAAGCTCGTCCACTCTGTGTCTTCCTCACTGGGGTGCAGAGCCCGGTGCTTTCTCGATTTTCCTCTGCTTGTTTCTCCAAGGTGCTACAAGCTCTGACCTAGTCGTGAGTGAACTCACAAGTATGTAAAGTGTGGAGTAGTGACACTCAGTAACTCCAAGGGAGTTCAATAGAAGTTCAGTAAAAGGTGCTTTCCCAAGCACTAGAGCTAGGGTCGGATAAATGCAAGGACATTTTTCTAAAAGGAGTGGGGCTGTCTAATCATTTGATATGCAGAATAGTAAAGCATAGCGCAATAGTATCTTTTCCAGCCCGAGTTCATCACTAAGGATATAGAAATGTCCTGAACACATAAGTTGAACTTGTATTTCTGAAAATCAGTCCAAAGTATCCTTACTTAGGCTGTCCTCCTATGGTTATTTTATTGACCAATGAAAGCATGTCACATTTAACAAGCATTTCTTTTTAGAAACTATTTTACAGAAGAGTGAATCCAGGCATATAAAGAACACAAGTATTGAATAACAGAGCCTGAACTTGGCACTGGGAAACACAACTCCGTTAGTTACATCCCTAGCTTTGACACAGACAAGTGTGTTAACCTAAAAATGTGCTCACAAAAGTAAATATTATAGCTGATGAAGGGTATTGTCTAGAGAATAGAAACTTCCACATCAACACTGGTAGTTGAAGGTGGGGGTAAATTATCAAGGACAGAATGTTTTCTTGGGCAGACGGAAACCATGTGGCAGCTGGCTGCAGCTAGAATGCATGTAGAAAAAAACCTGTTTTTCTGGCTGCTGTTTGGCTTTGAAGTTTAAAATTCACATGTTAGACCCTTCCTGGATGATTTTATTATAACAACAATGGCCTTTGTTTCCAATCTATGTCTTTAAGGATGGAAGCTGCCTTGAGTCTTAGTTGGAATCATGTGTTAACTCTGCTCCTTTGCAGAATATCAGAGGGGCTGGAGGGACACTGCATGGTCTGTTCTCAAGGGGCCACCACCATGGGCGTCTTGGAAAGATGCAGCCACCTCTTTACCCCAGATCTAACCCCTTCTTCGCTCCTGACTCTTCACTTTGATCCAAATCATTAAGTGATTTCCCTTAGTTTTTCCTTAGAGCATCAATGGTAGGCCCAGTGTACCCCATAGTTTAGGGGCCAGTTTAACCCCTAACCAGAACAAGATGATGTTTCAAAGACCTGAAAATGACCTCAGATTTGTCTGAATGGAAGAGTGGATGAATGTGTCCATCCCTTTGAATATCCCTCATTTTGGTACTTTTCAGCAGATGTCTTTATATGATATGTTAGTGGATTCAGTTCCATGCAAAGACTATAAAATCACAGTGGGAAATAAATGATGGCCTTGTTCTGTCGTGTTCTGAGTGACCAGCCTAGGTGATTTATGACAGTATCTGAGAAAAAACTCAATTATGTGGAATAAATAAGCACAGAGATAAATAACTTGAGAGTTACTGTGGAACTTCAAAATAACAGGACGCTGTGGAATTATTATTATCTTCTTCTGCCTGGAATTATTCAGCAGCAGCCTGCACTGGGTCTGCCTCTGTGGTGCATGGGGTTTCTATTGAGCCAAACGAGCACATCTGTTCTAGGATCTCAATTCCACAGCCAAGGAATGTCTAGGAATTCTGGATTATGCATCCCAGGAAGAGTTAGCAGACAGAGTGCCATGTGCCTCGCAGACTCTCATTAATTAGTCTTCCTGTCACTGAGACGCAGTACTTGACAACCACAATTTAAAAGAAAGAAAGGTTTAACTTTGCTTGTGGTTACCATCCATGGTCAGTTGCCCAAGGCAGAAACACCATGGCAGAATGGGCAGAGGAGCAAAACTGCTCGGCTCATGGCAGCCAGGAAGCAGAGCAGAGGACCAGCACCAGGAAGAAGAGGCTAAGGGCTGGACACAGACCTGCAGCCATGCACCCTGACTCACCCAGACAAATGTATGTGCTCCACCAATTCCCTGAGTGCATCTCAAAACAAGTCAAGTTGACATTGCCCCCCAGCAACCCCAGACTCTACTATTTATTTTTTAGTGGTGGTGACATGCCAAGTGATAGCATGGCCTCTTGTTTAGGGAAGTTTCTGAAGGAAGCCTCTGAATCACTGGACCCTTATAGCAATGTCCACAGAGAGAGGATGACCAAAGAGTCTCTGAAGGGTCTCCATACACACCTGGACTGAGGTTCCCTGTGTTCTAGTCCCTGCCTGTGGACCAACAACCCCAGGTTTGCTTTGAAAATAAATTTAAAGCTGAACTAGCTAATACAAATGCTTTCACTTTGACTCATGGTTATATTTCTTCAGCTAGCATGTGCTTCTGTTTTGATGTAGTTTTACCACCTAGATACTGTCTCATGTTTTAGGGCGTTTAATACGTATTTTAAATTATAGCTGTTAGATTACAGCAGACTTATGCTTTACCCACTTCCCGACATATGGCCATTAATATTCTACAGTAACCCTAGCTGGATGCCGATTTACTTAGCTCTGCTCTAACCGGGGGTGGCCATGAGATAGGGACAGGAGGGGACACCAGTATGACAGCAGCTGCCTGTGCTTGGGCACCGTCATTCATGTGCTGCATGACTTTGTCTGCCCTTAGCCACTTTCTCACCTCAAAGATTAATCAGTAAATGGAAACTGGTCACTTTATATGATTGTAAATAAAACTCATAAATACAAGCAAATCAAACTAATTATAAGTGTACACACATAAGTAAACTTTGTGTCCAAACATTGAAAAACTATCCTTCAGTGCTTGGTTACAAATTTCCCATGCTCTCATCATTGGGTCTCCACCCTTACCTGCATCCTGTTTCTTGGGGACAGGTGCGCTCATGCCAAGCACATCACAGCCTGGGCCACTCTGACACTGCGCTGAAGGGGCAGCTCACTTGGGTGCCTGGAAGTTGTGCTGCCAACTCAGCTTCCCACTTGATTTCTTAAACTACTCAGGGGCTGGACCAGATAAAATACTTGCAGAGTGTTTGTGACAGCGTCTCATCGAATCTTAATATAAGCAGACGCACCCTGCTAGAGATTGTTCTTTAGTAAACTGAGTGCAGAAATTCTATGGCTTCAGCACAACTCATTTCTCAGGCTCCCAAGTTCAAGAACATCTTTCAGACTTGAATAAAGAAACAGCCGGGGTGCACTAGCTTGAGTGTTCTGCCAAACTCTCCTGTACAGATTTGCTGTTCGTCTGACTGTAAGGTCTGCTTTGGGTAAGGAGTAGTTTTTAGCTGTCTGCTGAAAGAAATCCTCTTTCAACTCCCAGTCAGTGGTCAGAATGAGAGAGGATCGCCTCCTGCTGGCCTGGGAAGGGAGTTTCTGCCCTGCTCTAGAATAGGCTCAAAATTCCAAAACAAACAGTGAGGAGCTGATGGTCCCCATGTGTGATGTCACCTTTCAGACTGGCCCTAAGTCCAAGTGTCCGTAATGGGTACAAGTGATGTACAGACAGATTCATGCCTGGGTCCCTGAGATGGAGGCCTGGAAGCTGAAGTAGGATTGGTCATTTGCTTGAGCACAATGGAGGTGCTGGGAAGAGATGGCTGGTGTCCCTTGTCCCATTCCTGCTCACTGTGGTTCCCCAGGGCACTCCAGTTACCTATGGGATCCTGTTTTCTAAATGCTTAACTAAGGTGCCAAAAGCCAGTGCACATGAGGAAGACCTTTCTCCCACTGGCCCAGGCACTCCTGACTGTTTCCCACCTGGAGGGGTCCAGGGAAAATGTACCTTCACCCCACTCCCAAGCAGTCAGAGGTGCTGGGCCTTCTCCAAGCCCTTTTCCTGGAAATGGCTGTGACTGGACAGAATGCAGGTGTGGAGGAGAGGCAAGTACAGCCAGAATTAGCAGGTACTGTGGCCTAGTGAGCTGCATGCATTGGGGGCAGAGAGAGATGAGGAGGAGGACAGGGGAGCAGAATCAGAGCATCAGGCTGTACCATGCTGGGGCCGCCAGACTGGAGGCCGTGGCTCGCTTTCAGGCTGTCAGATCAAATTCTTCCAGCAGAAATCATTTCAAGTGTCCTGGACTTTGAAGGCTGGTGCTGCCTGATGGTAGATGTGCAGAGAGTGTGAGGCCCTGCAACTTGAGGCACCTTCCTGGTGCTTTAGAAAGGAGCTTTAAGATGCCTTGCTGGAGCTGAGAGCATCGTCCAGTGTGAGTTTTTGGAAAGGCAAAGCAAGTGCAGCATGGGGCCATCACACACTGTACCCTTCAGCCATGCCCAGGGCATGGTGCAGAGTGTGCACTGACCCAACGTATGACTGTGTCAGGTATTAAGTTTCTGCCTCTTTTCTAGAATGGGGTGATCAGCAGGCCCCCCTGAATGGCAGGATTGGACCTTGATGATTTTTCTATTGGAATAGGGAGTCAAGATGCTATGTGTGTCCAAAGATGCTTTTTAAAACATTACTTCCTCTGAATAGAAAGGAACTGCCATTAATACTGTCATGGTTTATAGCTGGACATCGCCCCAATGCCTCATCCAGTCAGAGGTTGGGCTTCTGGAAGGTGATCGTGGATATTGCATAATGGCTAGAGCTGGTTTGGCGTTGGGGAGTGGAATTTGGTCAGAGGAAGCGAGTTAGTGGGGACATGGTCTGGAAGGGTTTGTCTCCCTCTGTGGCTCCTCCCTTCATTTTCTGCTTCCTGGCCACCATGGTATAAGAAGCTTCCTCCCTGAGGCCCCTCTGCCACACCACCCTGGCTTAGAGCCAGCTGACTATGGACTGAAATGTGAGTCAAAATAAACCTTTTGTCCAGTAAGTTTCAGGAGTCTTGTGCTGGATCTCAGCAACAAGGAACCTGATTAAGATAGTACATTAACTGACATAGTCAAAATTTAATTCACAACAGAAGCCAAAGGAGGCAGCTAATGCTAGAGAGAGGAGCAAGTAACCTAGGATGAAAAGCTACAAGGAGTCACTGTTTTGGCACACAAGTTCTGCTTGCTGGCCACGTCACAGTGTCCCTGGTAGATGCCTCCTTCTGCCCCTGCTGAGTATCTTCAGACAGAGACAAAGTTTCTGGACAGTCAGAGTTACTCAGGACCCTCCTAGCTTCCCCTGTCCTGTCTTCTTTACTCTGTAAATCTCTCATGAGGGGCTTCTGTTTCAAGGGTCCCACCCCAGAGTGAGTAGGCACCTGGCACCTTGGGTCTGTCTCACATGTATCTGTGACATTTGCCTCCTTGCCAATGGCTTGCTGCTGCAAACATACACAAGCTCTGTTAGATTTGGACCCAGAGTCCTGTCCTGCCTCTTTGGTTCCCTGAACCATCCACTTACTTCCTTACTTTCTGTCTTCCTCTCATTCTTCCATCTCATTTTAAACTCTAAGCATGAGTAGAAAAACTGACCTTAAGCAGATGGGTGGATTTAGTCATGGTCTCAATTGTGTGTGGAAGGGGCTCCTGTACAAGTTGAAGATCTTGGAGCCTTGTGATCTGCACACTTCCTCTTGCTCATTAATGTCATTTTCCTTGAAGGACCTGTCTTGGTAAAAATAGCTGTCTAGCTTGATGCCATCTCTGTTATTAAGGAGCCAGCCCTGGTGTAGACACACACTGCAGTGCACATGAGGGGCTTCTGTTTCAAGGGTCCCACCCCAGAGTGAGTAGGCACCTGGCACCTTGGGTCTGTCTCACATGTATCTGTGACATTTGCCTCCTTGCCAATGGCTTGCTGCTGCAAACATACACAAGCTCTGTTAGATTTGGACCCAGAAGAAATGTTCAGGTAGATGACAAACATTTTCAACAATTTCTGCATGTGCTTGTTTCAAAGATTATTGTGGTGGAACAAATAATGTCACATTCACCATCATAATAATTTATGTATTATGAAGCATTAGCACATTCACTCCCATGGGGGACTCTCACAGTACCCATCTTTAAAACTTTCTATCACCCCAAATCTTCCTATTAACAGCCCCAACCCCGGTCCCAGCCCCAACCCAAGGCACCACCATGCTGCTTTCTGTATCTGTGAATTCAACCACTCCGGGAATTTCATGCAAGTGGAATCTGACTGTCTCCACCCATTGGGGACCAGCTTATACCCCCAAGGTTCAGCCATGCTGCAGTATTCCCTCCTTTCATATGGCTGGATGGGCTGGTTTTTAACCAATGGGTTTATAAACAACTTTCTGGAAAGCAGCCTGTTTCCTCCGGGGGACTCTGCTTCCAGAAATCTGCCTGACCCTGAGCACCTCCAATGAGGCCAAGAATAAACCACAGGTTTTGAAGATCAGGCCTGCTCTTATTGGCCATACTTGCGTGATTACCAGCTATGTGACTTTGGAGAAGTCATTTGATCTCTTCAGTTTCATGTTTCTACAACTCACATATACACCATGGTGCTGCTCCGTGAGTCACAGGACTCGGTTAGCTTGCTAAGTATTGGGATCATAGCCATTGTGGGCACTGCAGGTCACGAGCCATTTCAGAAAAGGTGGGCATGTCTCTCTTGTCCTTTGCTAAGGCTGTCACTATATGAGTGCCAGCGGGACCCACCAAAGAGCTTTCAATGCCCTATGCTGTACAGCCTTCATGGGCTGCTGGTCTTTCCCCTTCACACTGTAGGAGAAGCAACCAACATTATAGTTTTAACTAATCCTTTCTATGTGTTGGCTTCCCTGAGTTCCCAGTAGTAACCCTGAAGGACTTGAGGACTGGTCCTGGCAGATGGGGATGTAGTGAGCTCTTGGAAGGTCCTGGAGGGGAAGCAGGGTGGTGCTGCCCGTAAGTTAGAGGAAGAAAGATTGATTACATCTCGTAGAGTGTAGAGGTTTCAGTCTGTAGGCAGCTGGCTCCAAGGCAGGGCAGCATGGCAGAGGAGAAGCAGCCATGGCAGAGAAGACAGCAGGGAGCCTTCTGAGCTCATCCTATCCATGCTTCAAGCCTGTTGGATGGTGTCACCCACACCCAGAGTGGCTCTTCCCATTGTCCACTCCCAGGGCTATGCTCAACGGATCAGTAGGCTAATCTAGCACTACACGTGCTTGATCTCAGTGTCACACACCCTAGTTCCTGCATCACACACCCTAGATCCAGCCACCTCCAAAAACCCACATAAGAGCGCAGGAAGCTTTGGGAGGACATCTCTATATAGGCCATAGCAACAGGTCTGCAAGGACATTCAAGAGTCGCTTCTTTGGAGACATGATGGTGTAGATAGACTGGCACAACGTGGAGAAGGCAGCTATGGAGATTATGGGGGTACCAAGCAGAGGAGAGGATCTTCTAGGACCCACAGCTGGTGAGGAGCCTGGCACAGCCTGAGGGCAGGAGCTAGGGTAATGAATGAGCAGCATGAAAGCACAGTGAGCTAGGTGGGACGCCTGGAGCCATATTGCTGCAGGGTTCTACTGCCGGCCTTTATTTCCTACGCTTTCAGCAAGTACTTTGTCACTGTTAAGTGTCCATGTGCCCTGAAATTCATGATAGAGGCTCTAACCTGGGATTTGGAAGTACATCCTTCTGGAGAGGAAGAAGGTTGGATGAAGTGGTGAAGGCAGGGCCTCAGGATGGGCAAAAGGATCCTTATAGAAACAGTAAGGACAGCAGACTGAGACAGCAGAAAGAGTAAGGGACTCTGTCTCTCTCTGCTCTCTTCTGCCATACGCTAATGTGGGAGCCAGGACCAGCCAGGAAAGAGCCCTCCCAGCAACAGAATCTGTGGGCACATTGACCTTGGCCTGTGGAAACTGACTGTCTCCTGTTTCAGCCATTGGGTCTCTCTGGTGCTCTGAGCAGGTGAGATGGACCTTTTTGCTCTGGTGGCCTGAGAAGGTGAGATGGACCTTTTATTCTTCAAGTGATTCAGGTTCCTTCTCAAGGTCCACACCTTCTGTCTGAATTCCCATCAACTTTTATAATAAATTCTGTCTATTGATAAGCAGATACTGGAAGTGTGGAAGAGTTAAGTACCTTCCTGCACCAGGGCCAACACATCTGCTGACCAGTCTGCCTCAATGAGTCCAGCCAGGTTCAGCCCAGGGGCAGCAGGGTTGGCCAGGCTAGGTGCATGCACTACCTTTGCCTCACTCACTGGCCGTCTCAGACACATGCACACTTGCCCTCAGCCCTGGGCTATCTGGGAGTCAGCTGCTTAGCTCATCTGGTCCTTCCAGGAGTCAGCAGCATTGGGTAATTTACCGGATGTGTGGCAACTGTGCTGGGTGGTAAGGGGTGAGGGGCCCCCGGGCTGTGGGCCTGAGCAGATGGTGGCCATTACTGGCACCAATACATGACCAAGCTTAATTGTGCTGGAAGCACTGAGCCCACCATAGTGGATGGAGGGTCTCTACCCTGGTCTAACATAGAGACATTTTTAGCCAAATTTCTTCAGCATCCAAGGCAGCGCTAGCCAATAAAATATCAGACTCAGTAAATATCGTTTTGTCACCCCTGAGCTTTAACAACTATTTCTAATGTTTAGAAATGTGGTCTCTCATTAATCATCATGTGAGTAGAAGGTGAGAAGGGTTATTTTTCTCAGTGGATCAAGGCTAAATCTAATGGAGTTTAAAATTTCACAGCTCTGCTAAAATTGCATCTAGCAATATCCATGAATAATATGTGAACCGAATAGGAAATACTTTTACACGTGTCCTGTGGAAGGAATTCAGATGCAACTCCTTCCACAGCTGGTCCCCTCTGGGTTAACTGGCTTGTGGTGGGTACTTGCAGGTATGTGCAGTACCTCTTCTGGGGTGGGTCTGTCTACCCATTCATCTGTGAAGCTAATCTCTCTGGTTAATAGTTTGCAGCCTGGGTCTCATTAAGTCAAAGAATTCCTATCCATGCAATTGACCATAATCCTCCATAATCGTATGCTATAATTTGATGTTAATTAGAGGATTTCTCTCCTTTTGCTTTGTGGTACAGTAAAAATAACGGAGTTTCCAGCACTTTGCTCTGGGAAAAGGCTGAGGACTCTCTGTTGTATTCTTTATCTCTAGAGGGATCCCTCAGTTGCCTGGACCTTTAAATGGCTAGCAAGTCAAACTCACCATTAAATAACAACTAACAGTCATTACCCATGTGTTATGTGCCTTTCCTTGCATAGATCACAGCTCTCCTACCAATGCCACAAGCTAGGGCTTCTTGCCATAGTTTTGGAAGAAGAAACAGAGGCAGAGGATGGTCACATTCCACTCCAGTAGTAACTGTAATGAGATAAGACCCAGTACAGATTGGTTAAAATCAGACTTCCATCACTCTTCAGTATGACTTTCTAAAGCAGATCTCTGAGTCAGGATGCATGAAGCAGCCCAGGTGAGCCAGGGGCAACAGCACAGGCAGACCTCGGCCCCAGAACTGCTAGACAGGGAAGTGTCATCTCAGGTCAGTTGGGTCCTCCAAGCCTATGTCTTCTAGAAACAGTAGAACTGCACCATCATTTCAGTGAGCCCTTACTAGTGAGGGGGAACAGGGCCAGGCGAGGTATCTTTGGGGGCAAATGCCATATCTTTTCATTCTTGTCTCTAGAGAAATGTCAGGGCCATTCACAGATGTGTAAATGAACAAATACCACTGTTTTAAGGCTAACTTCGCATGTACCATCCAGCTATTGCCAGATGTTCGCTCTCTGGTTTACTCTGTAGGCTAAAGTAACAAAGTGGATTGAACCTTTGTGTCACTTCAGGTGCAATAAAGATAGACACGAACAGACATCAAAAACTAGAGGCAGATTTAAAGCCCTCTTTACAAAGCTATTGTGCTAGTCAGTTTAGGCTGTGTGATAAATTACCATAGACTGGGCTTCTTCCCAACAAAGAGGATCACAAAGAGAGGAGGAGATGAAGAGAAAGAGGAGGAGGAGGGTGGGTGGGTAAAGGTGTCGCTGTCCTCACCTGCCCAGAGACAGAGACTTCCAAAAATAGACTGGCTTTGGGGAGGATGGCCTCCATCACACTGGTGTCCTGGCTTGCCAAGACCTGCAGCCTCAGCCGGGAGCTTCCCTACCTATGCAGAGAAGGGGCCTAGGACCATGGGGACAGCATGCGTGCAGGGACGGGATAGGACAACCAGACCCGCTGCTGCTGCTGCTGGGCGCCATTGCTTCCTCACAGCGTGCCGCCAGGCCCGGGGTCTCAGTGCCACTGCATAAATCCGAGGTCTTTCTGTCTCAGCCACCTGGCTCCTGCCTGATGTTCGCCTTGTGGATCCTCCTGGGGTGCATGTAAGAATTTCATGTTCCCTAATTTTTGATGATAGCCCACAATGACAGACACGTATTCCAGCCTGTGTGTACAGGTCTGTGCGTGGCCATGTGTGTGCGTACATCTGTAAATAGTGGCGCAAAGTCTCTCCGAAACCCCTCTTGCTTCTCTGTTTACTAGTAGGCTCTATTCTTCAACAGAGGCTGCTGGTGAGGCCTCCAGAATTCATTTCACGAGCTGTGGTTTAGAAGGTGCTGTGTTGAATAAGTAACAGCAATGGGATAAGAGGAATAAATTGCAGAGCAGGGATTTGAAGCCAGTTGTACCTTATGGGTATGTTATTGTATGAGTGTTTTTGCGTTTGCTTATTTCTGTGTGTCTCGTGTGTGTGTGTGTGTGTGTGTGTGTGTGAGCAGCTACTGCTGGGCTGCTCACAACTTCATCTTCCCTGGAACCATGCCTTGCAGGACCAGGAGTGTGGTCAGTCCTCAGTGGATGTTTCTGCCTTCTCTCTGCGGAAGGTTACAGGATGGCACTGACACCCTGGGCAGCAGGGGACTCCAGAGGGCAGCTTGCATATCAGAAGGATGGCACACAGGCCGGCTCATGTCCTCTTGAGAGGGCCTTGTCTTTGGGGGGCCGAGCTGGCTCCTAGCCATGACTGAAGCAGTGGCAGAGTGTTTGTATATGACGTGAGCCACACGGCAGAAGCCATCCTGCCTCCCTCTGCCTGGCCATCTGTGACTCAGAGGGCACTGGGTCTGCAGCAGTGTGACACCCTGGGCCAGGCTTGGCAGAGGTTGCTTAGCATGAAGCAAGTATGCTGGAGTGTGATATGCAAATGCTGGTGCCCTTACTAAGGTGTTGCTGGGTTTAACTTGCTATTCAGGCACCCAAGTGGGTGCACCTGTAGTGGCAGCAAATTTTATTCTCTGAAGTTCAAGGATTCACCCCAGTCGCTCTTCCTTATGGGGTACAATGGTATTAACATGGTGGCATGAGAGCCCTTGGTCTTCAGCAGAGTGGGCTCCACAGCCACCTACCCTCCTCCTCCTCCTGTTTCTTCTTTCCTACCTCAGCCGGTGGCCTCAGTTTTAATGTTCCTCTCAAAAAACTCACACCTGCCAAGCCACAGGAGGGAGAATGACCGATGCAGTACATCAGAATGAGCTTGGTGACAAGGTGAGACACAATTCAGTGACCACAGCTATGACCCCTGTGGCTGTTTCTGGTGAGGCCCAGTGTGTGACCAGAAAGCTCTCGGTTCCTTCCTTCCCTGCTGAAACAACAGGTCCATGCCTGAAACCCAAACCTGAGAGCTCCCTGGCCCTGCTCTCCCTGGCCCTCACCATGGGGCTGGCCACTTGCAGGCTCATAGAGCACCTAATTTCCTGCTCCATCTCCTTGTGACCTGCACTCCTTTATTTTTCTTTCGGGTCCTCAGTTTGCAGAAATGCTTACATTTCCGCCCAGCTTCACCTTTAGAATTGCATCTAACCCCTGAAAATTTGCTCTGGACAGCCTTAAAGGGCACTGTAATTACTAAACATGATGCATTGAGTCAATCTTCACCTGAAGAAGTAATGCACACTGTCAGTAACTACATGGAAAACTGTAGTGAAACTAGCAGTTTTAGAGAATTATTTAAAATAACACTGGTCTTGCAGGTCCATGGAAGCACTGGAAGTTTCTTTGGTCAGGCCACTTGGTGCTACGGAAATTTGGTCTCCATCTGAGCCCTCCAGTAAGGGTGCTGGGACATCTGGACAGATGTGCAGGGCCACACTGACCTTGGGCGACCAAGCAGGGTGGGAAGCATGGGGGTGGGCAGAGTGGGTGCCATGATCACTGGGACTCAAAGGGAGAAAAATGAAGGACCATGTCACCGTGGGGCCCTGAGGTAATTAAGGCAATTAAGATGTGGGATCTTAATTGCCTCCAGCCCCCCTGTAAATTATAATCCATATTTTTCACTGAAAAACAGCAAGAACCACATAAGTGGAGTTAATTGATTTTTCTTGCCAAGAGATAGAAAGTGATAGTCACATTCTGATTTAACACTTTGGCTTCTATTTCTGAGTAGTAATTTTTTATTAGGTGTTTTTTCCTTAATCACTCAGCTTCACACCTGCCACCACCAAGTGTCCACTGTGCAATGTCCCCCAGGGCCTCCCTGCTGCTTGGGGAGATGTCAAGCTCTGTGTGGCTGGCAGAGCTGATGGCAGGGGTGCCTGGGTTCTGGGACAGGGTCTGCATCCACTTTGTTGGGTGTTTGAGACACTTCTTTGGTCTCCATGGGACAGAAGTCTGTCATAAGCTGTGACATTCAGGTGCACCATGGTGGCCTGGGCCACATACCCAGCATTCTTCCTCTGTCCTCCTGCAGGAGTCAGTGGCTTTAGCCACCCCGCCCCCAGCCTGGTGTGCAGGGCACCCAAGGGGAAGGAAGAGTGCAGTGCATGGGTGCCCATGTGAGCTCACAGAGGAAGCCTGCACATGTGAGCCCATGTGAGCTCACAGAGGAAGCCATCAGGTGAGCTTGTGGCAGGTGGAGGTGACTCTTAGCCTCTCAAGCCCCAGGACCTGCAGCTTTGATGCAGTACATGGCGCTCTCCAGAGGCACGGGGTGCATCCTGGGAATTTCAGCTGGCACCAAGGTGCCTTTGTCAGACTTTATGGCCCCTGGATGTTTGTGGTGATGAACCACTTTGGCTCACTGCATCTGGACAAGTCCTACTGATGTCTCTGCCCTGATTTCCCTGATACGGCAAAACAGCTCATCACCGGTCCAAACTCCCAGAATGGTGTTGCCAGAGCTACTGCCTTACTTACGTCATTTCCCCTCCCTGCCACAGTGTGTGCTCATACTGGCCAGGAATGTCCACATGGCCCAGGCATGTCCTCCACCGCCTTTGAGTTTCTCTTGGCCTGTCCTCCCCTTGGGAAGTTGCCATAGCTCCCACGGTTCCCAACATCACTGGACACTGTGGCAGTAAAGCATTCTTCAGCCCCCACGGGGACAAGCACAGGAGTGGCGTGATCACGCTGTGCCTCCCGCGGGGAAGGGAAGGCAGCATCCACAGCTCCCAGCTGGACTTTCACTTGCCTGCTCTATTTAATATGTGAGAGGTGGGTTAACTCAGGATAAGGGATGTGAAGCCTTCAGCTACTTAGAGAAAGCTGAGGAGAATCCAAGTACACCGACTGGAACCAAGTGCCATTTCCCAGAGCACCCCGGAGCTCCTGTGGCACTGACCATATAGAAACACACTCCCGTGAGCATCTGAGGGACAGTCAAACCTGGGAGAGGGCAATGGCAGTAGCGGGCAGCAGGACGGAGGGAGCCCACTAAACGGGGGCTAGGCAACTGGGTGTGTAGGTGGGATGCAGACCTGCCTGAGGAGAAGGGCAGAAAGAACAGGTGAGGCAGTGCCGGGAGACAGCACAGACCTGAGCAAGAAAGAGTGTGTGTGGAGGGAAGAAATAGACTGGAAAGGCTTCCAGCAAAGCGTTATTGTTCTGGAACCAGGTCATCCCACAGATTCTGACAGTGACCTGGATCCTTCACAATGCAGTGGGAGAAGACATTGTTCTTCTCACCAGCACTGTGGCCTGCCTGGTGTGTGCTGGGTCTCAAGGGCTAGACTTCAGAATCACACACAGTATTTGTCCCTGAGGAGCTGAGTAACCAAGAGGGAAACCAGGCAAGCCTGTCAGAGTCTAACTCATGCCCCAGTGGCTATATAAGGGGGATTGCTGGCAGTGTTCAGAGGGGCTTTTCTAAGACAGACTTGGGAGGTAGCAGCAGCTTCCTGAAAGCAGAGCGTCTGGCTAGGGCTGGCGGGGTGTGTCTGGTCAGGAGAAGGCACCAGAGCCATGCTCCTCGTACCTAGGGAGGACGCTTTGTCAGCCCAGTTCAGCTCTGTGCATCTTTCTCTTAGCATCTAGGGCCTGTGCTAGCCCTCACGGTACCAGGGCTTGCTCCTTCCACCTCTTCCTGGCCCTCTCCACCCCCATCTCCTGTGACACCACTGTCCACAACAGGGCAGTCTGTACAGTGTCCTGCTCTTACTCCCTTTCCCGTTGGCTACCAGGTGAAGCCTATGGCAGGCCACACATGGCTCTCCACACACCTTGCAGTCCCTTTCCTTTGGGCTGCATATTTTTCCTCTGCCCTTATCTCCCTGTGGTCCATGGCCGAATGCCCTCAGGCCAGCTTTAGGAGAGCAGGGATTGGCCACAGTTCAGGGTTTCCAGCTGCAATATGTTCAACTTCCAGAAGCCTGCACGGCATGCTGGGATTACCCAAAACATTTTCTGAATGAATAAATTACAGTGCTAAATTTTTCTCTGAACCTTGTCCTATCATCATTTATTATTCTAAAAAATAGGCTTAGCTGAGACTTTAAAGACATTAGTATTCATCAAACCCAGTTGTTTCCAAGTTTAGGTGACCACCAAAATAACTTGGTACACATGAAAAAACCAGAAAGCCGCCCAGGCCTTCCAAAAACACTTGGAATCAGCCTTTCTGGAGTTTTATTTTTGACCTAGATGATTGTCTAGCTGTGAGAGCTACAGATCTAGCCCTACTTCCTATCTGCAAGGGAGAAAGCAGACCCAGGGTCAGAGAGAGTTTGTGTCTGAGGTGACATCCAGGCCAGGCCACTGTACTTTTGTTTCCCACCTATGTCTGCGCAGACTTGGAGCCAAGGAGAGGGTGGGACACTGTAATAGATTAATAGAGCAAGGGATGCTATTGGTGGCCAGGGACCAGGCTCACAGGGGAACTGTAAGCTGTGACTGGTGTTGGTATTTGGAAATGGATTGAGGTGAGGAAAACAAATATCCTTTGCCATTCAAGTAAAGTTAAAGTCAGAGAACTCAGATAATTTAATGGAGTATTCCATTGGTCAGAGGGCTGTGTCTTATTTCTTGGTGATTTATTTCCTTCTCAAATGTTCTCTCCCCTCTAAACGACATTCGAGGAGCACATTTTGGCCCCCTGAGCACTTGCCTCTCTGCAGTTGTAAATGTCCTGGCTTTACTGGTTGGGGACCCAATGGACGTCACTGTCCCCCAGCAGAATTCCGGCTTACATGGAGTCCCACATCCTCACTAGAAGTGTCTAACTGCGTAGAAATGTTGGTAAATTATTGTGAAGAGGCATTCTTGTTGATATTGGTATTTCAGGGCAACCAGAGAAAAGAGGAGGGACTTGGGAACACCCCGCTGTGAGATCAGGGACTATCGTGGCTGCTAAAATTTCATTCTGCCTTGAAATTTAGATGTTTTCACTTCTGAGTAAAAATGGTCACTTAGAAGTGAATAAAAGTGAGATGATTTAATGAGCCCAACAGGTGCCTGTGATTTCAAAAAACTTCCTTAAATTCTTCCCTGGGATCAGATACTTTCATGAAGTAGGTTTTGATCATTTCACTGCATTTCAGTATTTAAAAATTACCTTTCTGCATCTTGAACTTAGTATCATAGAATAATATATTTATAATGTTTTATGGTTCTCTACTTCACTGCCTAAATAGTTAAAAAGGTAATACAAGGGCTTCTCTTTTTAGATTTGTGAGCTAGATAATATCTTGAAAATATCCCCCATTCTAGGCTGATGGTCCTTGTATTCTGCAGCCCCAGCCCTTCATACCAAATTGGCAAGTTTATTCTTAGATAAAACCCACTTCACCAAAATTCACATGGTAACTTTCATATGTAGTAAATGAGTTCTTTCTAAAAGGATTAAATGTCTATGCTTTGAAGTCGGAAGGGCGATTATTATAAAAGCCAGATTAGTGCAATTTGACCTCATTTCCAGATGATGACAGTCTCAGCAGCCTTGTAAATATGGCTATTATTATAGATAGGTGTGTCACAATGTGTGGCTCTAAAATAGTGCAATTTTTCTTCATAGCAAAAGGTACACTTTCAATGCGTGTCCTATCTGAGAGCCGCTACACATATTAAAATGATGTTCCTGAGGAAGGAACTTGGAGTTTTTCCTTTGTTTGCTCACTATCAACTCATTCATTCAGCAAATTGATTGTCAAGTACTGAGAGTCCCTTGCAGGTCAGTTACCTAATCAATGTTCAGATCCAAGTGAGAAAGGGCGAGTGTGGGGTGTGTCAAGTAGGGACCTAGGTACGATCACTCAGGTGAAATGTTGGTCACCAAGTTCCTGGTTGCCAGCCTACCTGTTCATAGGATGGAAGGGTATGATGTCCCTAGAGATGCCAATCCTGTGCACAGCATGCAGTGGGAACTCTGTAAACACAGACTCTCACTTCATGGCATGATCAAAAATATGGTGAATGTTTAAATTTAAAAACATTTATTACATAAAAAAACATCTTGCCATTCATTCTCTCCAAAATACTCCCCTTGTGTGAAACACACTTATCTCATTGTTTTGGCAACTGTTAAGCATTTCTCCAAGTCCTCTTCTGTGAGGGTCTTTTGTTGTACTATTGTTGCTTCCTCCATATCCTGAATTAAATAGTATTTCTTCTCATGGTCATTTTGACTTTGGGGAAGAGACAGAAGTCACACGGTGAAAGATCTTGTCAATAAGAAGGGTGAGGACACTGTGTCATGTTTTTGTAAGAATTTGCATTTAATGGATCTGGGCAACAGAATTCACTGTTTCCTTTTCCTTTTCTTTTTTAACCACTACTCAAAAAAAAAAAAACAAAAACATTCCTGAAAGAGGACTTCCAGAAGTGCTGCAGGAAATGACAAGAACAAGGGGAGAAGTGTGTTTGAGGCAAGGGAGAGGATTCTGAGGGGCAGTGAATGGCAGTGTGTCTTTCACTGTAACAGATTTTTAAACATTCACAATTAAACATGTGTGCTTTGGTCACCTCCTGTTCTGTCCCACCTGTGCAGCCCCTGCTGCTGTTTCACGTGTGCACCCTGCATGCTGGTCATGCTCATTTATAAACTTCTCACAGCATCTACACTGCTGAGAATTTCTATTTGTCTACCCCAGACTTTGGGCAGTGTAGCCCTGCAGTTTTCCACTGGTTGGCAGTTGATGAGCCATCTGCTTTTTCTGTCCCCAAACCTCCACAGCTGCCAGGCTTCAGCTGTCACGTCTAGGCTTACACACTCCAATTTACCTTTGGACTCTTCTGAGCCCCCCCTTGGTGTGTCTCAGTACTGGAAAGAGCCTCCCTCAATGTGTGAGAAGTTCAGCTCACCGCAGTGCACCTCTTCACTCAGAATCCATCGGTCTGTCCATCAGGCAAGGTGCCGTCTTTGGAATCTTCCCCTTTCCTTCACTCAGGCCCACCTGAGCTACCCCAGCTTCCCTGTGGCACCCACACCCTCCTCATCTTGGCCACAAACTATTTGTAAGTGAAAATCTTGGGTCTTAAGGTGAGGGTGAATCATGGGTGCACACCACGGTGTGGCACTGATTTGACTTGAGAATTCTCTGAATGAAGCGCAGTGCTTAAAAGACTCCCAACCCAGAGGCCACCTAAGTATGACCTAGGTCTTAGTGACCAGTGCTCCACAAGAACAGTCACCAGCAATTGTCTTCTAATGACAGTGGTGATGTCAGGATCATCACCGTGAAATACAAAAGGAGACAGTTTGTTTGCTGGAGCAGATTAGAAAATGCACCTTTCTGGAGGTGTTCAGCTAATAAGTGAGCATGGGTGATTCACTTAACCAGGGTTCAAATGAGCAGAAACATCATAGGTTAACCCTTGATTTCCTTTGTCTTCCAAGAAAAGAAGCCAGGGACACGACAGCAGCAGGGTGCCCTCATCTTTCTCACGCTCTCTCTGGCTGCATCTCTCCAGTGAGCGATGGCTTGGGGGTTGGTGGCTTAAATCTTCAGTCACCAGAATGGATTTTGTCTGTTTGACTTTCCTAGAGGTTGGACTAATGCACTGTAGGAAGATTTCCAATAGAGAGTTGAAGCTAAGCAGTGTTTCCTGTTAGTCTTCAGTTAATTAGAAAATTAAATTAACTCCAAGGCTCGTTCCCAGAGCATTCTGGTTAATTGATGTTTTACTGTATTTGGATTAGAGAAGGTCCCAGGAGGCCCAAGGTTATAACTGTGTAGAAGTGGAGAATCCAGGAAAGAAGGCACCGCAGATAATTTGCAAAGCTCTGAAGCAGCAGCCCTCCCAGAAGCCCATTGCAAATGCATGGCTGTGTGAGCAGTGGGGACAGCTAGGGGCAGCACACTCAGAGGCCCAGATGTAGGTCAAGAGCTCCTTACAGGAGGGTCAAAGCATGAAGATGTTGAACAGTGGGGAAAAAAAAGGCATCTAGACTTAAGTCTTTGGATGAGAGTGGTTTAATGTTTTAAATTTTTGTTTAAAATCTTAATGTCACTCTCCCAACATATGGCCATTTTCCACGTGTTCTGAATATTTAGACGAGACAGAAGTGCAGAGGATGTACTTCTGGAGCGGAGGACGGTGGAGACCCATGAGCAAGCAACATCTGAATGCCCAAGGGGTTTAGTCAGACACCCTCAGCTTAGGATAAAACTTTAACTGTCCCAAGCAAGAACATGACAATCTGAATTATCCATGTGATTTGACCAGCAGAGACAACTGGTATCTGTGTGTTAGCGCTGCTGTGCAGAATATTTATGCAAACGGAGGCTACTGAGCAGACAAAATCCTGCTTATGACTGAAGAACAGACATCATACGGGCTGCTGGGCAAGTGTTGAGCCACAGAGACTTCCTTGAAATTGTCCTCAGAGTCTTGTTGGGCTCACACCTGTGACTTGGGGGAGGGGCCCAGGTGGCAGAAAATCTTTGCAAATGGCCCCATCCTGGAAATGGTTCCATTTTGCTTTTCTCTTTTAAGATCCAGTGACTTTGAGGCATACATTGATTACTTTTTGTCCTATTCCTTTTAACTGTCATAAGATACATAAAATACAAAATCGGTCGCCTCTTCCAATCTGAAGTACACCATTCAACAGGGTTACATAAGCTCAAATGGCCTATAGTCGTTACTACCACCCAGCTCCATACCTTTGCGGTGTGTACGACTAAAATGCTGTTCCCAGTGACCACTGCCCTTCCTTTGGGCCCCTCTGTTCCCTGTTCTGTCTCCTTGATTGTGACTACCTATGGCTTGGGGAAGTGGGGTGATACAGTTTATCTTGGTGAGCTAGCTCATTTCTCTCAGTTTCCTGACCTCAAGGTGCATTCATGTTGTAACAG
The DNA here is from genome assembly GCA_004027455.1 of Hydrochoerus hydrochaeris. Taxonomy (NCBI): domain Eukaryota; kingdom Metazoa; phylum Chordata; class Mammalia; order Rodentia; family Hydrochaeridae; genus Hydrochoerus; species Hydrochoerus hydrochaeris. The sequence continues at coordinate 232,332 of PVLA01000637.1, forward strand.
GTGTCAGAATTTCCTCCTGTTTAGGCCTGAATACTATTTCAGAAGGTTTCACACCACAATTGCTTTTTCATTTGTCCCTTGACACACACTTGGTTTGGAACCATGCTTTCACCATTGTGAATAATGCTGCTATGGATGGAGTGTACTGAAGTCTCTTTGGGGCCCTGCTTTTGATTCTTTCAGGTATATATGCAGAAGTTGAATTGCTGGGTAGTTTAATAACTCTATTTTTAGTTTTTTGAAGGACAGTCCTATTGTTTTACTATCTTACTTTCCTGCCAAAAGTGCACAAAAGTTCCAATTCTCCATGTCCTTATCAAACTTGTCATCGTCCATTTTGTGGTTTTTTTTTTTAAATAGTATCATCTTGATGGGTTGAGGTGAGAACTCATTATGGTTTTGAGATGTGTTTCCTTAATGGTACATGGTGTTGGATGTCGTCATATTTTGCTATTGGTCATTTGTATATCTTCTTCAGAGAAATGTTTATTCAAGTCCTTTACCTATTTTTTAAGTGGGTTGCTGTTTCAGTCACTTTCCTTGTCATTTGGGGCAAAATATCCAACATCCACATCTGAAAGAAGAGGAGTTTATGTCTGGCACACAGTTTTAGAACTTTCAATCAATGATCCGCCCGCTCCAAGCTAGAGGGTAAGGTGGCAGGGTTTGGGCAGAGGAAAGTGCTCATATCATCACATCATGGTGGCCAGAAGGCAGAGAGAGAAGGGTAGAGCCAGGGAGGGAGACAGATGCTTCAAGTCGTACTTCCGTGGACCTGCTTCTCTCCACCTCTTAACAGCATGGTCAGCTCTGCTTTAGTCCTTTCAATGGACTGAAGAGTGGAGCATCCCCAGGAGCCAGTCAGTGTCCTAAAGCCTGGCCTCGAGCAACTGAGGGTTTTGGGAAACACCCTGAACCTAAGCCTAAGAGTTGCACTTGTTCCTGGTGTCTTTGTGGAGTGTTAGGGATGCTGTGTGTGCTCTGAATGTTAACCTCTTATCCGACACATGATTTGAAGCCGTCTCCCATTCTGTGGGCTGCTGCCCTTTACTCTATTGATGTCTTTTGATTCATGAAGTACAATTGTGTATTTTTCCCTTTAGTTTTCTGTGCCTTTCACTTCCAAAACACGAGTGCCAAATTAAATATTGTGAAGTGTTGTCCTATTTTTCTAAGGATTTATAGTTCTTCATCTTATATTTAGGTCTTTGATGCATTTTTGAATGGATTTTTATTCATAGTGTAAAGTAATGATCCAACTTTATTCTTCTGTACATAGAACCCAGTTTTCCCAGCACCATTTGTTGAAAAGTCTGTTCTTTCCCCATTGAAAATCTTGGCATCTTTCTCAAAAATCATTTTACCATCTGGGTAAAATTTTAGTCCTTGGCTCTCCCTCTGTTCCATTTTTGTAAGTGTCTGTCTTAATGTTTCTGCTGCATTGGTTTGGTACCGTAGCTTTACAGCAAGTTTTAAAACCAAGCAATATGAGTTGTTCTTCTTTTTAAAAACTACTATTCAGGAACCCTTGAGATCCACATGAATTTTCAGATGAGGTTTTCTATTTTTGCTGAAAATATTGAGATTTTGATAGGGGTTACATTGACTCTGTTGATCACTTTGGATAGTTATTATTCCCCTTTCAGGCAAAATGCCACAGGCAAGGTGTCTTCCAACAACGTGAATAAATTTCTCACAGTTTCGTTGAAAAGTCTGAGATCAAGGCCCTGGCAGATTTGGTGTTTGGTGAGGCTCCACTTACATGGATTGTACCTTCTCCCTGGTTCTTCTCTTGACAACAGGGCAAACAAGCTCCCTTGGGCTCTCTAGCAGTGTGCTAACTGTGCTCCTGGGAGGTCCATTCCTGACCTAAATATTTACCAAAGGCCTCACATCTCAATTCTATCATGCTGAGGATTAGGTCTCAACATACGAATTTTGGAGGAAACAAGTCATAGCAGGTAATGTTGGCATCTTAACAACACATGCTTTTCATTATATAAATCTTTTACCACTTTGGTATTCTCTCTCTCTCTTTCTCTCTCTCTCTCTTTCTCTTTCTCTCTTCCTCTGTCTCTCCATCTCCATCTCCATGTCTGGCATTGAAGACTAGACCTAGCACTTCATGAATGCTAGACAAATTCTCTACTACTGAACTATACCCCCAGCTCTTTTTACTGTATTTTGAAATAGCATTTCACCAAGTTGCTCAGCCTAGCCTTGAACCAAATATTTTATTTTATACTATTTTAAAGAAATCGTTTTTAAATTTTTCTTCTGAGTTTATTTATTCGTTATTAGCCTGTGGAGATACAATGAATTTTTGTGCATTGGCTTTGTATATTGCTACTTTCCTGAATTAATTTTTTAGTTATTTTTAAGTAGAATCTTCAGAATTTTAAGATCATATTGGGTATGGACATAGTTTTACTTCTTCCTTCCAATTTAATGGGTTTAAATATTTTTAAAAAAACTCTTACTTGGTCTGAAAGTTCTATGACTAAGTCGAGTACTTGGGAGGTAAAAGTGGGTTCCCTGCCTGGCTTCTGATCTCTGAGGAAGAGTCCAGTCTTACCGTGAACAGCAGTGCTCACGTCTGGCTTTTTATTACGTCAGTGTAGCTTCTGTCCATTCCTACTGTGTTGAGTGTTTTCATCATGATTTACAAGTGTTGAATTATGTCAAATGCTTTCTCTGTGGCAAATGAGATGATGACCTTGACTGCTTTTTTTTAAAAGTTTCCATAACTTGAGATGAGAGTGTATTTATTAATTTTTTTAACTGACTGGATGGAGCTCTCACTTACATGGAAGCGTAGCACACACAGCTAACCATCATGTGCGCCAACTGTGTGGCTGTGACTGTGCCACACGATGTGTTGTCACCATGCCCTGAATGCTCAGCTCCTCTCCCTGTGGAGGGGACACAGTAATAGCTGTTTGATCACGTGGACCAGACATCAGACACCGCCTTGGCTCAGGGGACAGCAGGCGGTCTGTCCCCTGAGCCTACCCGGGTGACTGCTGTGCCTCTGTGTGGAGGGACCCTTATCCAATGCTGCAGGGTGGAGAGAAAAGACGTGAGGGAAGTGCTCTTCTTCACTTATAACTTCTAAGAGTGTCCCTGCCTAGCTCCATCCTTCCTGTGCAGGAAGAAAGCCACCTCCTGCCACCTCCTCCCACCTCTCAACAGAGAGCCAAACACCACCCTTGAAGGATCATGGTGGAGATTAAATGGGCTTGGACTTTGCCTAGATTTCCTCAATTTTTTTCATTATAAATAGTGGCCATTTGCTAGGCAAGCACTTAAATGAGGTGTTCTCTTTGTGCAAGGCAGGTATTATAATAAATGGCTAAATACACCAGAGCTAGGAACAAATGGGGACCTGCTTTTAGAATCATCTCATTATCTTGGAGCAAAGTGAAGCTGATGGTTTTTCCATGACCACTCAGCAATGAGCACCAACTGAATAATAGCATAGAATTATGAAAAATTTGCATAGTGTTAAATTTCAGTCGGCTTCTTATGAAAATGGTAATGGAAGACACACTCCAAGAAAGAAGAAGAATCACATTTCAGTTTTAATTTCTCACCCACAAACTTCGTTAGAAAAAGAGAGAGAATTCTAGAGTCATAAAATGGATGGAAAATAATATCCCCCCCCAAGTGCTGTCTTTATTACAAAGTTATACCTGCGGTGCTGAATGAAATATCACACAGGTTGGGTGTGATGTGATTTCAGAGGGAGAAATTATGGGCAGGTGTCCTGTAATAAATCATGCGCTACCACTGCATGCCCTTAATACTGAGATTAATTCTCTTCTGATGGGGAAACTACTCTGATTCTGACAGCATGGTGAGGTTACATGGTTTGGGGTGAGTTCTAATATATTTACTTTTAAGCACTGGCAGAGAATTCATTTCCTTTGTGCTGTCTGGGGGAAGACAAGCCGTGGCCTCTTCCCCCATAACCAGCCTTCCTTCTCCTGCTGGGTCTGCACGCAGGTCCAGGTCCTGGCGTCCTGGGACTCTATGGCCAATCTTCTGAGTAGAACAATTTTAGAGGTGCACGCATTTCAACTTCATCTCTCCTCGAATCTACATTTTGAGATCTATATCCAAGAGTTGTGTTGCTATAAAATATTTGGTAGTTCTGGGTGTGGTAAAACTACTAATAAAATTCAGACACGGACCTGGATGTGGGTATCAGTCAGAATGCAACACAGAGAGTAATAGGGACATCATGTCAGGGCCACACTGTAATGGGACATTGTGTCACGTTGAGTGTCTGTGATGTGGCATGCAAACATTTTACAGATATAACTTGTCAATCTTCTCTACTTCTGTGAACTACTCATGATTAACCCCATCTTACAAAAATGAGGAAGCTGAAGATCAAATTATTGAAACGGTTTGTCTGAGAGATTTATGCTAATTAGTAACAGAGCACGAGTTCAACCAAAGGTGAATTTAATTCTAGAAATTAGCATGCTACACCATTCTACCACCCAATTTGTACAGTTTGGGTTCACTTGCAAGTTGTATGCAATGATAGCATCTTCTGTTTCATTTACACTTCAAAGGCATCCTGACCAATTTGAATACACTGTATTTAGGAAGATAAAATGGCTATCATTCTCTTGGGACCCCTTCTGTCTTGTTATCTTGGTTTTCTTCCATTTCAAGGAGTGGGCTCTCTCTCTCTCTCTCTCTCTCTCTCTCTCTCTCTGTCTCTGTCTCTATCTCTCTCTCTGTTTCTATCACTCTCTGCCTCTCTCTCTCTCTGTATCTCTCTTTCTCTCTTCTCTGTCTCTCTCTGTCTCTCTCTCATTTTGCAAAGGAAAAAGCCCACAACTGCCAGGAAATCCAGTGGTCCAGGAGCTCCAAGCATCACTGAAACTCAGGGTATCATATTCTGGTGCCCCAGGAGCACAACTCCCTGGGAAGTGCATTGCATTTTTGCCAATCTGGTCTATTTATCATTTCTAACTTATAAATTCCTCCCTTAAAGGCAGCAGCTCTCTGGCACACTGCAGGTCATTTTTATATGGCACACTTGATTGCTTAGGTAAACAAATTTGAAAAGCACGCTTCTTAAAAGCAGTGATGGTGTTTTTTTTCCAGAGTAAATTATGATGAGCTGATTCTCGAGAGGGCTTGACTCTCACCAGGCCTGTCTCCATTGGAGCTGTTGGAACAGGGCTTTGTTAATTGTGGTGGCTGTTTTAATAATTAATGTGAATGGAAATGTTAAAATCAAGTTGGTGTTGCTCCTTTCAATAGCGTGCTAGTGAGAGAACAAAGGAACAAATGTAATGAATCTTTGGATTTCGGATTTTCTGGAAAAACCATGAAATTTCTTGAGATTTACCACTTTCCCTTTCTGAAGGAGGAGAAGGGATCTTGTCTGCAGAGGAGAGCCCATGTCCCAGCTAACCATGACCTCGGTAACTTTGTTAGTTATCGGTTCAGTCTAACATGTCCTCTGCATCCCAATACAGCTGTGTAAAAAAATGGCTCTGTAACTCCCACATCTGGATTATACTGGAAGCAATTTCTTAATGTTATAGTTGTACAGAACAACTGATGTAATTTTTAAGACCCCATTTTCATTTGTAGGAAATGAGGGTGATCAGACGTTCCCTGTTAAGGTCACAGAACTGTCAGGTAGATGACATGAGGCAGAGCACACGTTAGAATCTCGAATGGCTCATACTCGAGTGCTAGGAGTTAGTTTATTTAGGATTTTTGCAGCCGTTACCCAATCCTGAGTCGTTGTTCTGAACATTTCTATTGAGCTATACTCTGGGAAAAGAGCTGGGTTCGTGTTGCCATGGTAAATAAGTCTCCTTGCAAACGAGGAGCCTGGTAGAAGGGGAGAGTTACCGCAGGAGGATGCGGTGGACCCCCGGTGCTGGGAGAGACCGTGTCCTGTACATCATCCTCTCCTTCTGGCTGCTGTGTGGTCCAGGGGCCTTCACAATGAGGTGGATGCTCCAGCTTTAGGCTGAACTCTGTTCACTCCATGGAGGTGTTTTATTTCTTTCCTTCTCCATTCCCCTAAGCATGTCTCCATAGCAGAGAGCTCCTTGCATGGGTGCTTCCAAGACAAACATATTCTGCTGGAAATCAGACAGGAGTCAGGATGGGGATGACAGAGAATCCACGGGTCAGAGTGTCCCTACTGCAGTGCTAATCAGGAACAGAGGAGTCTGTTCTCAGGAACCAGGCAGACCTTGAGCAAGACAAGAAGGTCTAGGGCTGGATGAATGGTAGGAGGGATGGGACTTTCCACTGTGAACACTGACTTACTTTAAAGGCCCCATGACTGTTCATTTTGCCTCCTCTTGTCACTGATTTTCAGGAATCAAAAGAGGAGAGGTAGGTGTCCCTAAAGGTACTAATCGGGTGCTGGTTTTTCTGTGGGTCCCTGAAGGATGCAGCACTAAGAGTGTGACCACCCATCACCAACTTGCAGAGAAGGCTGAGGCCCCCAGTACTCAGACTTAGGGTGAGGATAGCAAGAAAAGCAGACAGCAGTTTCCCAGCTCCCTTATTTCCAAGTCCAGAGGGGACATGACAGCTGCCCAGTGTCTCGCACCTGGACCCAGTGTGCTAAGGTGAGGATTAAGTGTAGCCAGCAAGCAAAGGTGAAAGGCAGAGAGCAGCTGCTCTCCAAGCCTGTGGCTCCCAGTGGTTTTCAGTCTTAATTTATGTTCATAATCACCACCACCAGTCCCCAGGGACACTAAGCAGCAGCCGGGCCATCACTATTCCTGGTTAGTGTTCCGGATTCATCCTGAATGCTAAGGAGGCAGACGCTGGTGAACACTGTGAGACAAAAAAAACCAACCATAAAACCAGACTGATCTTCTGAGGTCAGAAATCAGCGTGAGGAAGGAAGTTTGTATCTGGATACTGTGAGATCGTTACATCTATACTTGTAAGTACTGAAAGTGGACAGAATCAGCAAGGCTTGCCCTGACATTCAGAGGCGTTGACGTGTGATTTAAAATCTAAAAGGTACAGGAGAAGGTGCTAGAGCAGAAAAGCCTCCACTGGAGGTTGGCCAAGTTCTAAAAACATCTCTCCCCACTCATATATCCAGTGCTACTGACAGATTCCCTCAAACTTAACTTTTTGGAAGGACAAGCACTCTGGGTGTCACCGTCTCCAAGGTCTAAGAGGCTGCAGCCAGCACCAGTATGGGCTGGGCGGCTCCAACCTGGGCCCCGCTGGGGAACCTGCATCTAGGTCACCCACAAAGCTGTTGACAGGTTCTGTGTTCCATCACTATGTGGACCCCTTCTTTAACAGGGCAGCTGGCTGAGAGAGTGTGATAGGAAAGGAGACCACATGTGTTCCGTGACTTTGCCTGGAACTGGCATGCTGTCCTTTGGTCTTCTAGAGTCTCTAGTCAGGCCAATGTGTTGAGGCAAGGGTTTGTGAAGCCCAGGAGGTGTGGCAGTCACCTGCCCCACCAATATCTGGCCACAGCTTGTGTTTTCTTTGGAGCCACACAGAGAATCCTTTCTCCAGTTCAAGTCTCATCAGTGTGTGATGTGGCTTCGGTTTAGGATGAAAACCAACTGTCAGACAAGTGGTGGATGAGCTGCGAGTTACATGCAGGCATACGGAATATACCTTCAGAAGGATACACGCATTTACAGACGGTTAAACAAAAGCTCACTATATATTTTGTAAAAGTTTGATTTTTCAAGTGATGCTTTAGCTGGAAAGAACCAGGAGTTAGCCTTGATGCTAACTGTGTTTTTCCTTTCTATAGTCTTTCTTATTATCCAGTTAAAAATATTTATGAAGCAATACATATTACCTCAGGTGTGTTCTGAGTGAATTCAAAGGTAAGCAGGCTGCACCCTCTTGAAAACAGCTCCAGATTCTCTTGTGCCTGATCAAAGGAAGGAAGACTTGAGGGTGCCAGGGAAGAAGCGGAGACACTTTGAGATAATGCGGACTTTGGAAACTAGCACCTCAGGCCTTGGAGCTTAACTCTGATCACTGCAACACAGGGTCTTTGACCCATGAGCCATTTGGACCCAAGAGAAGATGCAGGAGCCGGGCAGTGCAAAGCGGGGAGCCGGAGTGGTGGAGCCTCCAGCTGTTTTTAAAAGCCTGGAATTCAGAAGACAGACTCCGAGACGGCTACGTAACACCATCCTTGGGGAGACAATGGAGGTGAGTGAAAGGACACCGCCTGAAATTGTAGTAGATTTATCTGGGACAGGAGTGGAAAGAGCAGACGCTGTCCAGGCATGTGAGTTTCATTCAGACCACACCGCGGTCCTCAGGCTCAGCAGGGTGGAGACATCAGTCCCCGCCCAGAGTTACTGGGCTTGGTTGTGTGCAAGACAGAGATACAGAATTTCTGGAGGCTTTTGAGGACCGAGTGTTTTACATACCTGAGTGCTCAGTGCTCTGTCCACTGCAGAGGGCACCATCTCCTCAACTTCCTTCCGTTCCTTTGCTGTCCTGAAACTGTCATTTGCAGTGTAGACCGTGGGACTCTCAACATGTGGCTGTAGCTGCAGCACCTGGCTGGCAGCACCGTCAGGTGTGCCCACACCTTGTTCCCAGTCGGGGAGGGCACTGAGGGAGAGAGAGGAGGAATCCTGAAGGTACGATCAGTGTCTGCTGCATAAGGGCAAAAACATGGACTTTATAAAATACCACAGGGAGCGACAGAAGGAAAAAAGCCATGGGAAACGCTTCCCACAATAGGGAGAGGGCTACTATCACAGAGCACAGATGTGCCCATGTAAACTGAAAAGAATTAAAAAACAACACAGGCCAGATTCACACAGAGCCTAGAGACAGATGGATGAGATGAAGGAGAAAAGAAGACTCCTGCTCGGTTCACAGTGACCAAGAACAACTAGAAACTAATCAATGTTTAAAGATCAGACAGTTTTCACCTTCAGCAGAGATGCAGTCAGTGGCCCCTGCCAGCCTTGGGGAAGGCTGTCACTAATGTCCACCTTCCGTGGAGGACAGGAGGAAGTCCATGCACTCAAAACCCGTATCTACTTCCAGAAACTGTTCCTAAATGAATATAGACCCGATACTAAAAGCATCCACCGATATGTTTATGGAAGCACTGGTTAGGGTATAACCCCAAGAGAAGACATCCATTAGAATTATATTTCAGTTTGATCCTAAAACCAAGGGTATAATTTGCACCTGTAGTTCAAAACACTCTCACTCGTGTGTGTGGCACTTAGGTGCGAATATGTATTTGCATGTGCACATACATACTTATATGTGTGTTGTCTACCCTTAATTCAGATAGCCATAACCTTAAATCCTGCAGCATGAGATGTTGTGAAATAAAAAAGTAAATGAAAAAAATAAATGAATTTGAAAAAAGAAAAAGAAATGAATTTTGTGTTTAGAACCTGGGCTCCATCCCCAAGCTGGTTAACTGTGTACTGTACATATCAATACTCCAAGACCTGAAAAAAAATCTGAAATCTGAAAAAGTTCCTGTCCCAGTCACTTCAGATAAGGGACATGATCTGTTTTACTATGTAGGTATGCACACATAATTTCATTAAGTTTTTAAAGGATTTTTAATTATCATAAAAATAAGGCCTGTACATGTACTTATAACTGGTTTAAGTGTTTGTATTTGTTTGTTTAGTGCGTGTTTGCACTGCATGACATTCGTGCGCTTCTTAGGAGCTGGGTGCGTGTATGCAACACATCTGAATTATTTTATTCCCCTGATCTTCTCCTGCCTCCCTCTTCCCCTCCCTCCATCTCTAGATTTCCTTCTCATATTCAAAAGATCTAGCTCCCCGCTTCCTATTCCCTATCTATTATTTTGTTTTTAAATTATTTGTATTTGGGGTTCTCCTATAAAAGAGGTCAAGCAATATTGAAGCTTCTGTGTCTAATTTATTCCACTTAATCGCTACAGTCTCAAAGCGCGTCCACTTCCTGACTCACCTTTGTCCCCGCTCGCTGCAGAGAGCCAGCCTACGGGGCAGGACCTGCTCCTACCTGGGGTGTCTGAAGAGTCCAGCATCACTCTCTGATGTAAATCGCACTGACTCCAGATTTGCCATTAGGAATTCAGATGTTAAAGGAAGAGATATTAAGGGGGGCCCATGGTTCCTTTCTGTATAAATGGTTCCCAGTAGCAGGTGAAGATGTTGGGTTTTAAATAACTTTCAGAAGTGCACGTACTTCTGAAATGTTTTGCTCATTCTTCCTGCCAGCTACAAATGAAAATAAAGATCTTATTTTCGTCAATAGAAAAGTATTATGTATTCCTTTAGGAGCTGTTTCCCATCCTGGCTTGTCATCTCTGAAACACAGAAATGTTTTCTATGGGAACTGAGAAAGGAATATATTAAAATGCAAATCACCCTGTGTGCAGGAGCTCATGCATGGGAAGAGCTGTGTCCCACTCATGCTGGGCTCAGAGGTAGCAGAGCCAGAAAATGGGACTGGACCAGGCCTGAGCCAGAGCCAGGCAGGCCCCATAGAGGAGTGCATGGAGGAGGGATTCCAGATAAGTCTTGGAGCAGGACACAGAGGACTCCACAGTGTGACACTGGACATCCAGTTCTGGCTATGAACACTACCCACACCTGCCTTTCCCAGAATGCACTTAGACAAGGTGTGCTGTTACCTGCCAGGGCCTCCTGGGGAGCATAAGAGGTACACACGGTGTGAAGGGACCTGCGCTCACATGCTCAGGAGCTTCAGGCAGCCTACAGTGCTGCTGCTGCTCAGAAAAAGGAATCATTTGAAAGATGAAGATTAATACGAAAGAACATTTGGCTGCGTTTAACTTAGATCCTGGTACACTGACTTCCCCAGGAAGCAGATAGGGAGAAACCTTGTATTGACAGCAAGCAAAAGGGTAAACTGTGGGCAGGCTGTCCGTCAGTCTGCCCAGTGCAGAGCCACCTCAGAGGAAATGCCTGCTAAATGTCACTGTCATTCATCCAGGTATGCTCACCCTTCTGTGAGGACACCAGAAGTTCATGCATCAACGTTTACATCTCGAAAAATGTGAGCAGTGAAGCTTTCTTAAGGTTTTAAAAGACAGATAAACATTTTGTTTTATTCAACACACTTCACAATTTAGTGGTAGTTTGTGAGTCCTCAAATTACTTCACCATTTGACAATATTGGTGAATGGCTGGCACACTAACTTCTGGGAATATAAGAAGTGGGCAGTGTGCACACACACACGCATGCACACACATACACATGCACATGTGTGCACACACATACACATGCACGTGTGTGCACACGTACACACGCACACACATACACATGCACGTGTGTGCACACACACACAGTTCACTGCAGTAGCCCCAGAGAGATGATTCCAGCACAACTCCTATGCCAGCCTTTCTCAAACACCGGGGCAGTGAGGTCCTAGAAACAAATAAAAATTCAGGATCTGAGCTCATCTCTAAGATAGATTGAGAGGCCAGGATTGGTCTTCATACCAGCACCATCAGCGTCTCTTGGGAACGTATGGGACAGGAAACCTTAGTTCCATAACAGACTGATAGAGTCAGGAACTCAGGACCAGTCACCATTGCCTTAAGGTTTCCTCACAACACAGTTCTGTGTTAGCTCACAGCCATCAGAAAAGAGCATAAGGCAGGTATCAGGACAGAGACCACAGGACACCTGACCTGGTCTCCCCAGGCTGGGAAGATGTGTCTGCTCTCTGAAAGGCCAGCAGAATGCGTGGACACTTCTGGCTGGCACGTGGATACCCCAGCAAATCAGCTTTTGCATCCCTGCATGAGTCAGCCACTCTAATCTTAGTCCCTCATCTGTCTCAGAGATGAGCTCAGATTCCGAGTTTTTAATTTGCTTTCAGGACCTCGCCGCCCCAGCCAACATGTCTAACTGGTATGCCGTTAATCTTCTGCCTGCTCCGGGGAGATGGCAGATTCTATAGCACACACCAGGCTGGCCTCTGGTCTACTGGTGCTGCTGATGACCTTCTGCTCTGACTGATGTACCTCTGCACTGTGGAGCTTCCAGTTTAACTTTAAGATCCTTGGGGAAGATCCCTCCAAGCCTTCTCTTTTCTTAGCAGCCTGTAACTCTTGTGAGGCATGAGGCTCCTCCCAGCTCACAGTTTAAGAATCATTTTTGCAAGCCACACTTTGGCTACCCCAATCTTACTGCAAACATTCCACAAGGAGGAACCGCAGCTCATGTGGCTCTGCTTCCAGGGCTGTTGTATGTGGACTTAGGTGCCTGGGCCTCGATGTCTGTTTCCTGGTCAGAGGTGCTGAAGTGCATCTTTTCTGAGTTCCTCTCTTCCTTCTGTGGCTCCTTGGATCTTGGATGATACATTTGGTTTAATTGGCTCATATGGCTGATTTTCCTTTTGAATCTCAAGTTAAAATTTGAGAATTTTTAAAATAAGAAAGTAAACCTCTGAGTTTCCTTGAGAAAGAATGAGGGTGAAGGCCCTGGGTCTTAGTTCCCATGGGAGCGGACACTGGGTACAGCCAAGGCTATTGTGTGTCCAGTGTGGATGCTGTGTTGCTATTAATTCCAATGAACACTATTGATTGTCTTAAGTTGAGTACACTTCTGTGTAAGCACTGGATGGCTTCCAACACTGGTTTTGCAGTTTAATGGACATAACTAAGCAACCTTGGGTGAGCTATGGCATCTCTGCCTCTGAGTTCCCTGGGTTGGGCATAGTAAATGATACCTAACTTAAAAGGTTGCTGAGATAAGGTAATGAATGAAGAAATTGCTTTAAACAACCAGGGCACATACCGAGTGCTCCAGAAGTGTCTGCTACTGTCAGATGTGCTAGTAACAGCGGTAGTAGTTACGGTATTTACTAATGTTTCTCTTCAGAGGAGAAAAACAAGAAAATCATGTGTTACAGGAAAAATGGGCCAAAGCAAATTTCTTTTCAGTAGTAAAGAATTGTCTGGCATATTCAGTGGGTAAACACACAGCTTTGGTGTCAAGTAGTCTGTTACTTAAGATGTCAGGCTAATTTTACGATTAACCTGCTTCAGTCTTTGTTAGACTGGAAGTGTGGATTGACTATTTCTTGAAAACAAATTCTAATATGAGGTTTGAGTGGTTACTGGTCTTTTAATAATGTTTAGAGTACAATTTTTTTTATTCTGCAATAATTTCAGATTTAAAGAAAAGTTTCAAAGGCAGTAAATGTGTGTATTCCTTACCTAACTTCTTTATTGATGTCTTAATATTCCATGATACACTCATCAAAACTAAGAAACTTACACTGCCATATAATTATTAACTAAGCCCCAGATTTTCTTTGGTCCCACCAACTTTTCCATCAATGTCCTTTTCATGTGCCATATCTAGTCCTGAGTACTACACTGATTTTGTTGTCACATCTCCCTAGTATTCCATGGCCTGTGACAATTTTTGTCTTTCCTTATTATTTCTTCATGTGCTGAAGTCCTCAGTACCTCAGGATGTGATGGTATTTGGAGACAAAACCTTTGGACAGTAATTAAATTTAAATAAGGACATTAGGGTGGCCCTAACCTTTTATGACTGTTGTGCATATTAAGACATGAACAGAAGGGAGAACAAGCCATACACAAGTCAAGGAAAGAGGCCCTGGAAGAACCCAGTCCTGTACTAACTTGACCTTGGCTTCTCACCTGCAGAGCTAAGAGGAAATGAATCTACTCAGCCTGTGCTATTTATCATGACAACTTCATATGTCCATGTGAGTATGGACATGTCCCTTCTAAATGTTTCCTTGCTATGCAATTCTGCTGTGGCTCAGAAGGCACCAGCTGTGGCCCCTGAGTCTTCTGGGTTGGACCTTGCATTCCCTTGGCATGGCCCCTGCTTTTGATTTCTGAACACTTCCTTTCTGAGATCACCAGATGTAGTGGATTCACATTTTGTACTTTCTTGCTATGGCCCTAAAATCAGCTGTGTCTCTAAAGGATGCTGGTTCCTTTGTTTGGAAATGGCATTCAGAAACCAAAATCTACAACCATACGTGTTGTTTCTGGACCTGCAGATGGTCATGTAACATGCCAGCTAGAGGGCTCCAGAGGGGCGCAGGGAACTGGGTTCTCTATTCTGCAAGCGCAGTCACTCTCCAAGGTACTGATCGTGCTGGGAGAAAACCAAGCAGCAGGAATATCACATTTCAGCACGTTTGCTCATTCTGTCCTGTTCACATTCATGATGTGAACAGTGCAGGGCAGATAGATCACTCAGGGGAGATAAATTCAGAGATAATTGAATTTAATAGGTAGTAATGATCTCTTTGTAAATTCACCATTTGAAGGGGACAAGAGAACCTCTGTAGAGAGAAATACAGGAATGCACTGTCTAAGCTGTTATGTATGAACAGATCACACAGTTTCAGATTTGCTTAATGCCACATCTTAGTGAAGACAATTCAAGAAGAAGTGTGCTATGGGTGATATTATATATATGAGCACATATCTTGAGCACTAAGGTTAGAGGAGGCTGGAGGAAGCAATAATGCATTTTAAGAAATTTCTTCTAATTCTAGTAAACAAGTGCAAATTAGCTAAATAAATATACTGTAATTAAATACTTCAGATCCAGTTTTTAACTGGATATACATTGTTTTCATCCATCAGAGGCAATTCTGGGATTCATTTGGCTGTGTGCATGCATGTTTGATGGTATATATCTTTGGATAATCCAAGTGGTGGTAAGTTGTGCTTACACTCTATATATTGCTAACATGGGACCTGTGGGGACAGCAAGGGGAAATTCTGGCAATCATAGAGTAAATACGCATTTACACCCAAAGGCCTTTAACCAATATATGTTTAGAGCCAAATGGATTCTGCATAATTACAACAGTATATTTTTAATTTTACTGTTAATAAGCATTAAAGTTCCATAGAGTGCAATAATTTTTTTCTTTCCTTTTAAAAAATTAAGTTTGGTGTTTTCCCTTACAGCTTGATTCATTTTCTAGATTGAAAGACCTTTTAAAATCATTGTTTAGTGCATGGGAAAATGTACTGATTGTTACAATTCTTTGTATAAGGAAATAAGTACAGATTTGGGTCTGTGAAAATGACATGAAGATTTGTGAGGAATTAAGATATTTACAAGATCTGCCTATCATACTTCTCATCTCAGAATGTTCCCTGCTCCAACCTGATGAAAAACTCCCATCAGAACAGATCTTTCTAAGACTGCACATTCCACTGAAGGTCACAGCAGACATCCTTGACTGTTCTTGTTAAAATCTAATGGCCTTGTAAAGAGACAACCCCTTGATGCTCAGCAGAAATATTGCAGAGATGGACATGTAATGGCATTCTCAGATCCCTGTCAAGATTTTAATAACTCTCACTGCGTTTTTCTTCTTCTTCAATTAAAAAAATTATAGTGTGTTATCTCTCCAGAATATCTGTGATGGTCCTTCCTGAATATCAGTTACTAACCTAGGTCTTTAAAACTAACCTTCCAGAAATTCTACCTCTCAAGCCAAAGTCAATAATATACAGAAAGACATTTGCAAATTCTGCTTATCTCCAGGCCTTATTACACTTCTTTGTGTTTTTCAAATTTTTATAGGTCAATTTTAATTTGAAGTAAATGATGGCATTGCTCATGTGGGGGACCAAAGTCTAAATCATCTGTATTTGAGTAATTGTACCTGCCCGATTTGGAGGGTGGTGATAGTAATCAGCAGACTCCTGGAAAAAGACAAGGCTGAAAAACACACCCAAGCCTTTCTCTTCTCTTTCAGGAAAGTGGGTATGATTGACTTCTTGGTACAATTGCCTTCTGTAACAAAATACAATAAACAGGGTGGCTTGTAAACAATAGAATTTCATTTCTCACCATGCTGGAGGATGAGAAGCCCAAAATGAAGGCAGATTCAGTGTGTGTTAAGAGCTTGTTTTCTGCTCAGGGATTGCATCTAGTGTTGTATCCACCTGGTAGGAAGGATGCAACATTTCTCCGGAGCCTCTTCTATAAGGGCAGCAGTCCTGTTCATGACAGCCACACTTTTGTAACCACATGACCTCCCAAAGCCTCAACCCCTAATGCCACCACTGGGAGGTGAGGATCTCAACTCAGGGACTTTGGGAACATAGATATTCAGGCCACCACCACTGCAATATCAGAATATGAGAGACCGGTAGCTAGACGGAGTGAAAACTTAACTTCTCACAGGTCAGAGGCCAGGAGTCCAGAGTCAGGGGCCTGGCAGGGCTGGTTTCAAGTGAGCCCTTTCTGTCTGGCTCACAGATGGCACTTTCTCCTTGCTGCCATCCTCTCCAGCATCTCTCTCTCCTTGACAATAACCTTGGAGTGTCTCTGTCTTATTTCATCAGGTCCCTCGTTTGTGGCCTAACTTAATCCTGATCATCTTAGGTGGCGCTGCAGCTCCCAACAGTCATCTGGGGGTGAGGGTTTCAGTAATGAATGCAGAGGGCACAGTTCCACCTATAACATAAGAACTCCGTTAAAGTTTTGCATTTCTCTTCTGCATTTACTCAGAGCTGCCTAATCAGTGACATCATTTGACGTGATGACTTCACCACTAATGTCTTGTTTTCTACCCTCAAGGGTGTTGATCAATGGATGGCTGCATTTCCCTGTGCCCATGGATATACCCTTATTTGTGTTCTGGGTTGGAAGAAGTCCCTCATGACTTGGTCCACTGCCCCACAACCCTTCCTTGCTATAAATATCTTCCTCGCCTTTTGACGCTCTTCCATCATGTAGCATGCAAAGTATAGTCCCAGGAACACTGGCTTCCCTGGGGAGACGTTAGAGATGTAGACGCCGATGTCCTCCCTGGGTCTCCTGAACCAGGACCTGCATTTTTCAAGACCCCAGCTGGTCCTCATGCCTGGGAGAGCAGGGGAAACATGATTCTAGGATGGTCTTTGATGTGAATTCCAAGCAACTTCCACCCCAGCCATCCAGTGACTTCCAGTTCCTTTAAAACAACCTTATCACTCTTCTCAGGGGACTCTTTCCCTCACACTTTCCAGCTGGTGTTTGTGTACCTGCCATCATTTATGCTGCTACTCGGAGATCAGAGGCCACTTCTGTGGAGCCCAATGCATGATGCAGGAATGTTTTGGATAATAAGGTAATCATACTACATCAGAAGGCTGGATGCAAAGAGTCAGGCATGCATGGTAAATGGTTTATGGTAATTTTTGTTCAGTGGCTTCATCTTTTATTGATATGCCATTTTGATTTTCTGGAGTGAAAATATGGGCTATTATTTTAATCCACTTTCTTGAACCCATATTTTTAGCACTTTTAACTGGGATAGTTACTTTATATTAAATACACAAAAGGTTTTATAAATAAGAGCTTCAATAGCAATCCTCTCCCTGGGGATATATTTTCACTGTTTATCATTAGACTTTTAAAATATGAATGAGCTGCATGAATCAAATTCTCCCTTTGCAACTTCTTGAAAAATTCAACAATGGATTCTACTGAAAATTAAATGAGAAGCAAATATCCCAGGAGGTAGAAGACATCTTTTTCTTTTCCCAAGCCTGCTTGGGAGTCAAATGAAAATGACCTGCATCCTCAGGAAAAATAATTCAAGAATATTTTAGCAATTACGAAATGCTTTTTGCAGCCTGCTATTTCACAGTTTTGGTAGTCTGGAAGTTAAGAAGAGGCATCATGGAAAATGAATAAAGCATAAGATTTGTAAATCACTGAGGTTTTGTAGCCATCATGTCTGCCATTTTTATGGTAACAAAAAAGCCCTGATACCTCTGCTCGACAATAACCTCCTACAACCTACCAAAGGGCCATTTGCAAACTTCACTCTGTGATTTGCCATCACTACAATATTGGCTTCCAGTGTTCAAGCAGAGAATTCTTGGCTACTATGAATTTACATGACAAATGCTACTACTCAGACTAAAGAATCTCAATTGCAAATAAGGAAAAAAAAAAGAGAAGGCTTTCTGTCAGAGACATTTTTCATCTTCTGAGTTTCTGTTCTCATGTCCATTATGAGGTTAGATTTAATTGAAATTATATTTTTGAAAAACGTCTTTCAAAAGATGCGGCTTGAATCTCTTCCTGAACACCTCCTTTGCTTCATCGCCTTAATCTCCCTTTGGTGATGCTCACTTTGTGTGAGATGAATCAAAGTTCTCATCTTGGTACCAAAAGCATCCTGAGCTGAGCCCACCTGCATATCTGTCCCTCTCCTCCCCTCTCTCTGCTCTCTGAGTAATGCTCAGCTCTGCGTGTCCATCTTCAGATCCTGCATCAATTTCCTATCGGTTCGAAAAAAACCTGACACGTGCCAGCAGTGACTGACCCCTCTCAGGAATCAGTAGTTAGGTGCCACCTGCAGTTGGCTCATCTGAAACCTGGGTTGGGCAGAGGCTCTCTGATGGCCATTGGTTGGGCTGAGCCATTGGATGGACCCTCAGGCCTTCTGCCTGAACCTGCACACAGTGCTGCTTGGAACTCTTTAAGGCACAGTTATATGTGTCACCTTTACTGCCTGCACTGTAGGCCATGCATGGCCTGATTTAACTTATCAGGATTGAAGGACAAGAGATCAGAGCACCATCCCAGAGGCTGTCAACCACTACACTAAAGCTCACTCTGTCCCACCTGTTCATGCTTCCTCCAGCGCAGAGATAGAGCCCCATCCTCTGTGAACCTTCCTAGATCAGTATGAATGGCTGCACTCTCCTCTTTAGCACGTATCAGTCATGGAGTGTTTGCTCTCTTTGAATGCGAAGATTTGTCTCTAGCTGAAAGTGTTTAAGACCCTTTTTCTTATACAGAAAAAGGAGCAACCTCTACATGGAAGGCATTAAGAAAGATTCCTGATGATTATTACTTAGAACTAAGAGGATAAAATCTGCAGCATATATTTGATGCTCTCAGCTCTGTGTGGTTTAATCCAAAATTAATAGGCCTTCTGCAAGCATAAGTAAATATTGTGACAGAGGTCATGCCATTGCAACCATGCTGACATTTGTGGAGAACTGCGCTAACAATGCAAGCAGAGGCACCTGTGAGTGTGAGGACCAAGAATCACTAAGAAAGCTTAGTGGTTTCTAAAACCACTAAGTGATCTTGGGTTCCCTTCTCAGTAAGTAAAGGAAGATTAAACTCAGGGTAGGAGTGGAACTCTTAGAATGATCTCCTCCTGTCATCTAGATTACCCCTTCCTGGCCAGGCCGGAGAGGCTCACTTTCAGTATCGGAGAGGCTGAGCCATTGTCTCCATGAGAAGTATTTGGTCTTCAGTTTGAGTTGACATCTCGGAGCTGTTAACCCTCTGGGAGAAGCATCTTCAAAAATATTAGTTGCTAACTTCTAGCTTGTCGATGCAGTTAGTCTTTACCAATTTGAAGAAATTAAACAGCGAAGTGTTGTTCTCTCGATTCCAAATGCAAACATGACCTCAGCGGACCACTCAGGAAATGCTTCCAGATGGAGCTTATCAGAAGTGCCTGGCCAGTCAGTTCCTTCAGTATTGGAGAAATTAATATGCAAAATCTCTCAAGTAATTCTTTCTCAAGTGGTTTAAGCAGACTCCTTGAAGTTGTGTTTACTGTTTCACCTTGTTTACTAAAGCCTTTTCCAGTCTTTATAAAAACTCAATTATAGCCCAGGTTGAACGCACAGCCTTGGACCCCAGGTGTGATGTTCGCTTTCTCTCTGTTCATAGGATTTATGACTCATTGCCCGGGGACAGGTGCAGTGAGGCCAAGTTACCTGGCTTCTGAGTGATCTCAGGGCTTCTCTCCATCCCAAGTGTCTTGCAAACTGGCTCTGTGACACTCCAAGGCCCTTACTTTAGGTGTGCTCCCCATGTGTTTATAGTACTTTCCGACTTTGGTCTACCTGACTCAGATAGGGATTTTGTTAACATCAGACTCTGGTGTAGTAGATTTGGAATGAAAGTCCCTGGTGCCACTTGTCCAGGCACCATGCTTGAAGGCGTTAAAATCCATCAACCCCTAAAAAGTAATGCCTGAACCTTTACTTGTTAGAAATCACATCCACAGCACAGGTCACCCCCAAAAGGTCCAACTCATGAGGGTGCTCCGAGTACCCAGTATGTGATATGCCTCGCCATGATTCATGAGTGTCTCCCACCAGTTTGTCCCTCCCCACCTCCCACTCTACCCTCGGAGACAAGGAAAAGTACAGCTTTGCTTGGCCTATTCCCTGTCTCGGTCAACAGCTTCAGCACTTTTACACTCTCCCAAGGCAGAGGGTTCACTGTTCGCCTCTCTCCAACCTCTGCTTCAACCAGCCTGCCCCAGACGTCAGTTAGTTGGTGTGTGGCCCCGTGGGTGGCAATGCTCCTGCTTGTGGAAGACGGCTTTGTGTGTGGGTGGTGGCCCTGTGTGTAGATGAAACCCCTGTGAGTGATGGCTTCACAAGGCGCCCATCTGCACCTTTTCTTCCCGAGTCACCCCTTTTCTATCTCCCCTCTCCCCAGCATGTCGAAGCTGTTTATACTCATCATCTCTTGCCTAAGTTCTTCAGATAAATCCGAGAGCTATCTCTCCTCTGTCTACGCACTGTCGTGAATGCATTGGGGGGATTTTATCACTACCCTTCCTCAAAACCTTCTGTGGTACCCAGGGGTCCAAAACTCTTGCACATGGGGTCAGGTTGACGACTGGTGCCCGCCCCCGTCACAAATAGGCACGTTAGTGAATCAGGCATGCGCTTCAAGCGCTCCCTTGGCCCCCGGTTTTTCTCCAGCTACTCCCAACATGCCTTAATGGAGCCTGAGAGATGCTACTTCAATCTCACTTCTTTGCGGAGCCTCCTCTGCTCCGCCACCCACTCCCAGCCACAACGCAGCAGCCCACTCACCTGCTCGCTCCGGCGCTTTTAGCACCTTTTTAATCCTAGAATATGGTTCATTTAAGTTCTTTATTTGGACTTTCACACTTTGAATGACAAAATATAACAGTCTTTATACCCCCTAAATCAGCCAGCATAGGATCTTATTTTTGCTAGATGCTTAATAAATGCTTAATCCATTTGTTGTTCATCAGTTGAGTGTGTGTATGAGTGTGTGTGTATGTGTGTGCCCTGTTGGGTTCTTTTCTCAAGAGTAGCTTTTGTGAAAGGCGGTGGACACCATCTGATAAATTAATAAAAGAGAGCACCAAGGTTCTGGAGTAGCTGATGCCAGATACACGGAAACATGGCTTCATCTGTGCAGTCAACTTTAGAAGTGGCAGGGACCTCATAATAAAATGCCACCCCTTCCACCCCGCCTCCACTCAACCCTCTTATCCTGACTCCTCTGCCTCTTTAGGGGAAAATGTTCTCTTAGATGCTATTTTTTTTTCTGTACTTTATAATTATCTTGATATCTGAAAGGCAATTTCCATAGCAACATGAGACTGAAATCTGTAAGTATCTCTACCAGCAAGTTACTATATCTGTTACCGCGGACTCCTTGAGGTTAGGGTGATGTTCGAATACCCCAAGTAGAAAGCTGTGAGGCTGAGCCCCTTAGACCTGCTGCGCCAGAACTTCAGCTTGTGTTTTAGCCCCACTGTTGTATATTAATGGAGAAACACTATCAGTGTTTACTGTCAGAGTCACTTTCTTCCTCACTGAGACAAGTACCCGGACACCTGCATCCTGAAGGAGGAGAGGTCCATTTGGCTGTGTTTTCAGTCCCTGGTAGGCTGGCTCCAAGGCAGGATTCACAAAGCGAACCGGCCAGGTGGAAGAGAGCAGCTCAGTCCATGGAGGCCGGGTAGCAGATAGAACAGAGGAGCCAGGGAGGGTGACGCACCCTTCCAGGTCACACTCATGGTGAGTCACCTCTTAACAGCATTCAGCCCTGAACTCATCAGCGGCCAGTCCATTAACAGAAGAGGCCCCCAGGATCAAGAAACCTCCCGGAGCCTGACACAGGACACTTTGGTGGGGATGGAACCCGTCCACTCAAGGTCCCTGGGACATATTCTGATCACAAACTAAAGACGCTTACAAAGGAATAAAGAAAGCAAGGTCGATTTGCAATGAGAATTCTTGACCTCTGGAACTAGGCAAGCCAGGATTTGAAATCTGAC
The DNA here is from genome assembly GCA_004027455.1 of Hydrochoerus hydrochaeris. Lineage (NCBI taxonomy): Eukaryota > Metazoa > Chordata > Mammalia > Rodentia > Hydrochaeridae > Hydrochoerus > Hydrochoerus hydrochaeris. The sequence continues at coordinate 254,410 of PVLA01000637.1, forward strand.
TCTGCGATCACAAGGGGTGTGACTTTGCCACCATATGTAACTGGTCCGACCTCAGTTGCCACGTCTGTAAGTGGATATAACCACGACCAGTTTTCATAACAGTCACAGAAATCATACATACTGCAGCAGGAAGTGGCCCTGTGCAGGAACTCAGAACCTGTAGCTACTCCTCTGTGGTTTGTTCTCTAATTTCACATCATTGAGTTTCAGTTTCTACCCCAGTAAAAGGAAGGATTTTGCTGTGTAGCGGTTATAACCTACCAGGCCACATTCCAATGGTGCTAAAAGCTTTTGATGAACATCAGTTCCCTCAAAGAAGTCGTTAGAGAAGAAGCACAACCTGCCGCTTATTTTAAATGCTACTCTGCATGTGGTTTCTGACAATGGCCCAGTGTCCAGCACATGGTAGAGGCTAAGGAAACATTTAATTATTGAAATAACTGAATCAGGCATAGCTGTGATTTGTAGGTGACACATTTAAAACAGGTGTTTGAAGGGAGATAATGCAGTGTCAATTTAGAAGGGAGGGATTTGGAAAAAGCAGTAAAAGATCTGAAGAAAGCGATGCAAGATAGTGAAATATTTTGAAACAGAACAGTAAAAAGTTGCTACCATGTCGGCCAAGGAAGCAATCACTGGGACAGGAATCGCCACAGCGACGGAGGATAGATCTTCCAAGGGATGTGGCATTGGGCTACTGGGATCTGTGTTGACGTTCTTTCCTGTCTTTATAACCAAGACGGGTCCAGTCCGAAAAGCGCTCAGGGACTTGGCTGGAGTTTGACTGAGGAGCGGTCTCTGTCACTCGGTCATCTGTTGTTGCTCAGTAATGAAGCATCTTGCTATTTCTGAATACTAAGCAGAGGATATAGAAAAAAATGAATACAACAAATTATGTCATCAAAGAATGGTTTTATTGGCAAACACATCTCTGTGATGATTAATGAGTTGGAAAATTGTAAAATGCCTCCCTTAATCACTTTTACAAAATTAATTGTGTTTTGCAGTATGGTTAAGGATTTTGATTGCATTGTTTAAGGCCAAGTTTGGGGAAAAAAAACTATTGAGTGTGCGTTTATTTCATTTCAAAGTCCAAGAAGCAGATTAGCCAAGTTTCTCAAAAAAGTACCGATGGAATTTCTCATTTGCACACAAATGGGTCCAATGAAGGATAAAAATCAGAGGTAAACCGAGAAATTAACAGAGTCAAAGAAAACCATTCAATGAGCTCTTCTCTTGCAGCTGTGGACTCTTCATGCTTTTGTTTCATGGCTTTTTATTTCAACTCTCTTTATGTTGGAAGAAAATAATCAAGTTTTCCTTTCTATGTGGGCACATGCTGTATCTAACACTGGTTATGTTTCTCCGTAAGAGAGCGTTAGACAGAATACTCCTGCTGTTCTCTCCCATTTTTAACATGATGAGAGGCCAGGGTGTCTCAGGCCTAGGATCTCACCTGGTGTTTATTTCAACTCACACAAGCAGCACGACCTTCCCAATGGAACTGGCATCACATTGGGTCCATGTGGAGAGCCCAGGGTGGGTTCTATTTTAAAGCTAGTGACTGAGATTATCAATGCTGTCTGCTCCATCCTTCCCTCTCTCCATGTCATGTGACATATTTGCAGGCTCTGGGAAGTAGGTTGTAGGTATCTTTGGGAGCCCTGTGTTCTGCCTACCCCTGGTGAATGTGGGTGCAACACGAAGCAATTTCTGTGCCTGGCCTGGTGAGGACCATCTCTCAGTGAGCTGTGCCCCGAACCTATGACAGACGGCAGTAAGAGGTTAATAAGTGAGCTAAGAACTGGATTAAGAGTGAGCATAGACTAGTCAGCATAGACCCAGTTGTCAGGTGACACCTGTGTGGCCTTTGGTCACCCGCTGACTGCCTCTCATGCTTCTCTCAGTCCCCTCTCCTGTGACCTGCAGGCTTCTGTGAGGCTATCTCCAAAGTCTCATCCAGAGACCTTCAAGCTAGAGAGATCTGTTTGCATAAGGTGAAGGTCACGGAGGGCCACCCATTCTGGCTCATTATTACCTTCTTATTGGTTTGTTTTATCATGGATGCCGACAGAGTCTTCTGCATATTTAAAGTTCATTATTTCTACATTACATAATTGAATGTAGATGAATGTGCAGTGTCTGATGGGTAGATTAGTGTTTCCAAAGCAGATGGACAGACCGATGTTGCACAACTTCCCCGCTCCTCAGAAGTGGCTGAGTTGCATTAGGTCTGACAGTAAGGATTGGGTGTGTGGTCTAACAGGGTGTCATGGTACACCTTGGATTCCTTCCAGAAATCAATAACACACCTCTGCCTTCTCATACAGAGCATTCTACAACACTGCACAGAAACTAGATACCTCTAAAGAGTATCTGTAAAAGTGTATGTAAGGGCTGGGGATTTAGCTCAGCAGCATAAGCACCTTCCTGGCAAGCACAAGGTTGTGAGTTCAATCCCTGGTACCAAAAAAAAAAAGTATATGTAAATATTGCTGCCCAACATTCCTACAGGTAAAGGCAAGTGCCACAGCCCCCAGCAGTCCCCTCAGAGCTCAGTGACAGCTCTAAACTGCAGCTGGACACATGCTCTGGGCACATCTCTTATGTGTGGGAACATGGCCTGGTCCCTTTCGTAGGCTTGTAGCTATTCAATACAGCCAGAAGTGTAGCAGCTTCTGGGGGACTGTAATCACTCCTTCTTCTTTGTTTATAGGCTAGCTTAGAAAAAATGTATATATTCTTAAGTGTTTTAAACTGACTGGCAATGAGTTTGAATATTCTAGACCTAAACTATAAGATTTTAGTGTAAAAGACAGAGGCAAATTTAAGATTAGATTTGACTTCTTTGCTACTGTAGAATCCAGCAAATGCCAAAGGGATTATGTGAGATGGGATTTTTCTATCTGATCTTACCCAGACACTTGCTGGAGCTGTCCTGTCACCTTGGCTGTTTGTGTAGAGTGTCTGCAGTGAGTGACTGTCCAACCAGGAGCTTGGCGAGATGCCTTGATGCAATAAAAAACTTTATGTGTTTAACATTTGGTCTTTTCATTGAGCAGAGAATAGAAAAATCAGCCAATTCTAGAACTGTTCAGTTCTACATTTGAAAGATAATTCTTACAGCATATACTTTTGGTTGCTTATGTGGTTGAGGCTTGATATAAATAACCACATGGGAATTTGGGGAACTCTAGTGATGAATGTAACTGATGTGACATCAGAGGAGGTAGCAGCTCTAAGATGAAAAAAGATGGGCAAAAACCCCACATTAGCTCCATATTTATTATACTATGTTGACTCCAGTGTTATGATGCCCATTTCAGAACTCCTAGGGTCGTTTGGCTTGGGCCCATCTGGGAGGTCTCTGTAGCACACAGCGCGTGGGCTGCAGGATTCGGCCTACATTGTATCTGTCTAGGGATTCGCACCAGTGAGCAATGTCACTGGATTAAGGACTGGCCTGGTGGTGGCTGGGTCACTGTTGAAAAGATGTGTTGGAGTAATATAAAGGCATAAGATGATGATTTTTGATAAACATCATGCGGCTTATTAGATATTCTTCAGAAAAATGGAGTTAGAAATTATTCAAAAAATGTAAGCATGAATAGAGCATCAAACACAAAACTCAAAAAGAATCACTGGAACGTTGAATGTATTTGCTTAGAGGGTAACCAGGGCAGTGTTCTGACCCTTCAAGTTTCCACTTCCTCCAGCAGGTCTCTGTAATAGTGGCCCAGGGAGAAAGATTTTATTTAATCAGAGTAATTTTGATAAGCATCTTCATGCAATAAAAATAGTAACCCAGATGATTAAAATTATAATGTCTAAGCAATTTGTGTTGCAATCCCATTGTCATCTGTTATTTTTTGTTCTCTGCTTCTCGTACCTATACATATAATGTTGAGAAATATACAAGTGTTACTGCCTCTGTTGTCAGTGTGCAAAATTAGGACTAAATATTGTTTTGTGTTAATTAAATTCTTTTGGAAAACTTGAGATTAACTGAAATTCACATGCTATTGACCAAAGTTGATGAGGAATAAAACTAAGACATCTCTCGGCTTTAGTTGTTATTGAGATATTAATGTATGCATCCTCTTTGTTCTGAAGGAGGGTTTTTTTTGTTCTTTCTTAAAAATAAAATTACTTTTAAGACTTTATATTTCATCCAAGAGTATAGTGCTTTGAAAGCAAACTCAGCCTTCAGAAGTGGCCAAACTTGGCCAAAACATGACCTTCAACCTAATAATGTACAATAATCTTGACAAAAACTGTTGTAGATACTTAAATATCTTCATGTGCAGCTTGAAAATTGTTTTGCATCTTGCACTAATGTCAATGTTTTTATCTCTTGTTTCTTCTGTGGGGCAGGGGCGGGGATAAACCCAATAGCCAGGAAAACCTCATTTTTAAGGCTGAGTCCTAAAGTACTGATATGTACTGTCTTGTCCAAAATTAAGCCAGCAATTTATTTCATAATACTATGTGCCTTAGGTATCAGTGGTGTGGGATTTTTTTCAGTCTACATTATTAGCATTTTGAACTTCATATTGATGCTGTAGCCAAGTAACTTCCTATACAGGAGACCTAGAGGAGTCGCCAGCTCTGCATTCTGAGTCTGCGTAAGATGGGCCAGACCTGCAGAGGAAGGAAGCTAGAAATCCGGCTTCACTTCTGGTGAAAGGTTTTTATGAAAACTGGAAGGAAAAAATTCCTCATAGGATTTCATAAAATACTTCAGTACTGTTTTAAAGAAATTTCAAGATGTCAGAAAGAGAAAAATAAATCTAAATTCTTCCTGACTCTGAAGTCCCCCTTTCAGCACAGCGAAACTTAACTGTGTCTGACCTCTCATCTCTCAGTGAGGTGTTCAAGGGTTCGGTGCCTGTGGAAGCCAGAAGGGATTGTCAGGAATGTCTGCCTTCTGGGCGTGTGTAGTCATGAAGTATCCGGGGGTCTGGCCTTGGGTTCCCTCTGCTGCTTTGTAGCTGTGTGACCTTGGATGAGTCCCTGAACCTCTCTGAGCCTCTTAACCCATAGAAAAAGGTAATGCCTGCCTCGCTTAAATCTACTTGAGCCTTTCTCTGCTCAAACTGCAGTAAGCACTGAATAGCCACTGTAAGCAGTTAAGAAGCTCTCAAGTGTGAGCAGTGCCAAGCCCGAGTTCATGGCCACTTCTGGGACACGCTAGGCATGCCAGTGGCCTGGACCCATCCCTGCTGTCCCTGTCCGTCCGAGTGTCTTGAGAAGTCCTCGAGTCTGTTTCATAATGCTGAGGCTGAGGGTGTCGGGATGGGAGTCACTGCTGAAGAGCCTCATTCCAACTCCCTTTGTGATGCATCCAAGGCACTTCACAAAGGTCACAGCAGGGGCTCAAGCCAGTTGTAACAACCCTGTCACAGCACTGAGGGTCATGTGACCATATCGGTAAGAATGTCGCTGTCTTCTTATTTGAACACATGGAAACATGTGCTGTCTCAGAGCTGCCATGCAAAACAGCACACCGCTTCCTCCTGGAGTCCAAGGGTCAGGGCTGAGCCAGGTGCAGAAGGGGCCGAGCAGCCCCCACGTCTTGGCCCAGCAGCTCCCACATGAAGGTCAGGAGGCTGCAGCCCATTCAGGTGGTGCTGTGGGATGGCCACCAGCCCACAGGGGACCTGGCTAACTCTTTCTGCTTTCTGGACCTCAGGCCTGGCTCCTTCCTGGAGGATCTGAAGCACAGGCATGACACCTGCCACTGTCACCAATCAGAGAGACCTTTCACCACCCTTCCCAGCCCCAGGCCTCCTTTTCCTGGGGTGCTCTCGGCCCCTTTGGGGCGAGCTGCTTTCTCTCCTCCATCCACACATTCCTATGTGGGCACTGACGCTCATCTGTCCTCTTCCCCCCCCCCCAGCAGACAGCACTGTGGCAGAGGTGAGGCCTCGCTTAACAACGCAGTCAGTGGGGAGGCGTCACCCTGCTGGCTCAGACACTGCACCTGGGAGGCTTAACTCAACACCCAGATCCTGCAGAGTGGAGGTCAGCAGTCCGAGACCATGGGGCTGTGTGGTCACCATAGGACAACAGGACCATAAATATCAGTGCCAAAGAAGTGGGCTCAAAGAAAGAAAAGGTCACAGCAGGGGCTCAAGCCAGTTGTAACAACCCTGTCTAGGGTCCCCTCACATGCCGTCACCCTGAGGTGGGATCCACATGCGTGAATTTGAGGAGACATGCTCAGCCCACAGCACTTTTCCACAGGGACAGCAGAAGTGTGCTTTGGTGGTGGCTTCATCCGCGACACACCCACAGCTGTGCGTGCTGGTCACCCGCCCACTGCTGGGCATGGTTCTGAGGCTCCTTTTATGTCCTTAATCCACAACTCAGCATTGCATGGATGAGAGAGTCTCCCAGATGGAAATACTGGAAACCCATGATCTGGTGTTCAGTCACAAGCTAGGGACAGACACAAACCTTGGGGCGTGGGACCCAGGCACCTCTGAGTGTGGCCTGTCACTCTTCTATTGGGAGCAAAGATTGCATGCCACACTTGGGAAAATGTCACAAGGCTTGGTGACACGTGGCTGGGTCACGGTGACGGCTCATGCTCAGGCGCCTGCTCTCAGTAACGCCAGGAGAGCAGGAGAGCTCGCCATGGGAAAGGGTGGCAGAATCCTAAGAGAGGCAGTAAGAGAGAAAGCTGGCTTCCATCCAACAGTGCCGGGGGCTGGTCCAGCCACGTAGGAATGCTGGGACTGAGCTGTGAAGCAGAGGTGATGTGACCTTGTGGAGGGGACACAGAGCTCATCCAAGTTTAGAGAGGCCAGGGGCGAGGACCTGTGTCCAGGAGAGGACACTTGCTGGGGGTTCAGCAGTCAAGAGGAACCTCAGCTTCTTCTACAGACACAGCTGTGCTGAGCCCCAGGGGCACATGGGTGTGCAAGAGAAGCCTGTCACATGTTAGACTGAACTCAGGCCTGGTCACCCTGCTTCCCCCGCCAAGCAGAGCTACAGCACCTCACCCTCCCAGGAGCACATGGTGGGTACTCAGGGCCCACCAGCTCGTGGGCTCACAGGACAGTTACAATTCCATGGGGATCCGGGCTCCATGGTCTTCTTTTCTTTTTTCTTTCTTTGAGCCCACTTCTTTGGCACTGATATTTATGGTCCTGTTGTCCTATGGTGCACACTGTGACCTAAGGCTGTGCTCTGCTCCCCTAGCACTGAACTGCTATGCTATGATACCTGGACCTGACCCTAGCCCAAGCTGGAGACCATATCTCAGCAGGTTCAGGTCCTTGGCTGCCCCCCCAGGAGAACTAGGGGAACAGCGAAGAGGTTGGTTAAATCCAAGGTACCTGATGCCCAAGGTAACCCAAAGGAACAAAGAGCAGACTCCTGGGCAAGTCTGTAGTTGTATTCAAGAAGGCCACTTGAGAGTAGTTAGGTTCTAGAGGATTCTGAGGACTCAGTTATGACCGTGAAAGGGAAACATTTTGAATTAGGCGGTCAAGGTGGCCATGATGCTGCAAGCAAATAAGAAAGAAGACTCTCGGACTGCTTCAGAAAGTGGCAAGAAGGGTGGGTGAATTGGAATGGAAGAGGGATTAATGGTAATCTGCCTTGTGTTGTAATACATTTGTAAAAAACACACAGTGTATCTTTCAATTTTTTTTTTCTCCAAAAACCTGTGGATCACAGGAAGACATTACACAGGAATGAATTAGTTTCATTTTTCTTCAGATAAGTACATGGCTGATGACCTCAGCCTTTCCTTGCAGTCCAGCACTCTGAAGGCTGTCAGGCTTTTCCTGGGCTCCTAGGTCTTTCCATCTACTGCAAGGTGTCTGAGCCTAACACAGACAGATCTCTTCTCTTCTTTCTTGTCGTACCTGTGGTGGGGAAAGACAGGCCATGGGTCTCCTGCAAACACCCTCAATGGGGTGGTTTTTAGATTCATTTTACCCAAAACAACAAAGATATTCATAAACTTGTTAAGGCTGCCTAAGGCCTGATGCCTTTTGAAAGCTCCATTTATTAACCATGAAGACACAGATTCCCGTTCCTTAACAGTGGAGCAGGGTCACCACTGATCTCAAGACCTCTGCTTTGACCAAGGTACAGTGTACAGATTAAACAGGGAGAAAGTCCAGCTGTGGAAAAGTCATCCATGTGCCCCTGCTCTGTGCTGCTACTTGACCAACCAGTCCAAAGGTGGGACAACCAGTGGACACCACAAAAGTACAAACACTACCACAGCCTAGCATGGTCCTGAAGCAAACCTTTATGCTCGAACATGGAGGCAGCTCATGGGTTTTAGAGTTTGTTTTCTGGGATAAACAGAAGCTATAAGAAAAAAAAAACATAATAACAAAAATAACTTCAGAGAATGACAGACACAGAGCTGGGAGCTGGTATCTGACGGTGCTTGCTGATATTGTGTCTCAGAGCTACAAACTAGAATTTCCAAGCTGATGACACCGATACCCTCCAAGTCGTTGTGACCTTCCTTGAACATGAATCTTCTCACCAGTTTCTTTTCCCTGCTCAGAGGTGACAGAACATGCAGCTGTGGGGAGATAAAGAAGCCAGACATTGTTTGATCACTTTCAGGCTCTTTGTCCAAGACATCGCTCTGCCCTACAAGAACAGAGTGAGTCTTAGAATTTTTGGTTCTCATGGTTGCACGGTTGTGTTTTTTAGAAAAGTAAATGATCAGTAAATGGTGTTTTGTAATAAAAAATGAATAAATCAATAAACAAATAAACTGCCACAAAGAGCTGGGCATCGTGGTGCACACCTGTAATTCCAGCACTTGAAAGGCTGAGGCAGGAGGATCATTGTAAGTCTGAGGCCTGGGCTGCATAGCAAGACCCTGTCTCAAACAAACAAACAAACAAACAAACAAATGGAAAAACAGAAACAAAACTGCAGTGAAGATATTGGGTCTTAGAGTCACTTAAAAGTAGACTGACAAAACTGAAGTAATGGAATAGCAATCTGAATTTCATTTAAGAAATAAACTCACCCATCCCATTCCTGATGTGCACAACTTCCGCATAACTCAGGTTTTGCTTCCTGAAGTACAGAACACATCTTTGTATTTCAGGTAGGGATTATTTGAAAAAGTACCTTGTAAAGTGCTGCCATGAAAGGGCCACATAGCTGCAGTTTCCCTCTTCTGAGCCCTGGGGTCCTGACTCTGCTGCGGATGCAGCTCCTGGCGCTGGCTCAGGCTTCTGGATCCTTCCTGGCTCCTCCCTTCCACCTTGGTCTCAGGACCCTTTGCTCTTTCCTCTCTGTGCCTGATCAGTTCTCCCCATGTTGCTTCTCTGCCCTGAGCTGCTGGCCTGTGCTGCACTGCTGTTCACTAGACCATCCAGTCACAGGGCTTCTGTCTTCTGACCACACGATGACCTGTACCACCGGGGACGGAATTCGCGGCTCTGAGAATTGCATCTCTTTCCTGCCTGTACTCAGAAACTGCTGGCTGGTGGCTGGTGCTTTGGTGTTCATGGCCACTGCACACAGAGTGACTTTCATAGCAATCATGAATTCCTGGATAGGAACCATAATTGTGGCAGAGAGCCTGGGAGAAGGATGTGGAGAGGGAAACAGAGGCAGACAGAGGAGAAGGAAGGGGCTCTGGGGAGGCTGATTGAGGGATTGTGCCAAACCAGCTGCCTTCCAGGGTGCCCCTCCCCCATGGCATTCCAGATCGAGATTGTCTCATTGGTGTCTCATGTCCATCTGTGCGAGGTTGGAGCCATGCAGGGTCGTTCATCTTACCTAAGTGTACCCTAGATTCCTCAGGCTGATGATTACCCCTGACTTGTGCTCAGCACCTCTGTGAAAAGTTAAGAGCCCTCCGTAATGAAGTGAACCAATAAAACACGGTAGGGAATTTGCTCCATAGGGTCCCAGGGTGATTATTGACAGCCACGTACCAGTTGCTAAGTGTTACCTAAAATGCGTTCTCCTGGCCTTGGAGTCGTTTGTGGTCTCCCTGAATGTGGGAACACAAAGACTGGAAAGCTGCTTTACCGTCCTGACATAGACGCGCCATTGATTTTGTAATTTGTTGCTGCCTTCGACTTACAGTAAATGGTCCATGATACATAAAAGAAATTTATGCCGCAGCTCTTCCCAATGAATAAGTATTAGGGAGAAAATGCATTGAAACAATGGAACGGACCCGTGTGAGGGGGACCTGCCTCCTGTGGCGCTGTCTCAGTTTCTCCCGATCATCTTTACACTTGCTCTGTGGATGCTTTTCATTGCGAGGTGTGCGAGTCTGGCCTGGACTGATATTTGACACACCTTAAAGTGCAGCAGCAGAAATCCTGGCCTTTTCCTACGCGCCTTTCTAATGTCAGTAAACACCATAAATAATTAATTGATGCCTGATTGCTTCTAGAAGGTACCGAGGGTGGCTTACAGATTGCTCTGTTGGCACTGGGATGAATCACAAGACACCGTATTAGGGGCTGGTTTGTCTCTGCCTGTTCCCCAGTTCAGGCTCCGGAAACTTCATGGGGTCCCGAGGTCTGACCCAACACCAGGCTCTACCCGCTCCTGTGTGCTCCCTGTAGGGCACACTGGCCCAGCTCTGCTCCTTTTAATTGCTTTGTGGCCTCCAGCCCTGAAGTCAACTTTTGCTTACCGTTAGAGCATTTGCCCAGTAAGGATTTGCACCCCAGCTATTTTTTTCTTGTTGCACCCCAAGCTTCCTGTCTAAGGTCTGCTCAAGCTGTCATCCAGGTCATCAAGTTTGTCCCCTCCTGCAGGCAGTCAGCCCAGGGGTGTGTCTGCAGTTCACCACTTTGGCTACCGCTTGTATCACAAAACTGTAGTGCAGTCCGCACAGTTCCCTCTGGCTGCTGTGAATATCGCAGTGAAAAGCTACAGCATCGGGGAACACAGCTGATAGATGCAGCTCCCTGGAAACTCCCTGGACCCTGTCCAGGACACCACAGGTGAGCTCCAGACCCTGGAGCCCTGGCGTCCACATGACTCCATCTCAGTGTGACTCCCTGCTCTCCTGAGCCACGCAGCCTCTGGGGTTTGTAGCAGTGCTCTTGTTGGTTTTCAAAGACTTCACTGTGAGCCCCTTACTTACAATATGGTTTCCACTGGTTTTAAACTATGTGGAAATCAAATTATTCACTGTGCATCCCATATGTCTAATCCAATTCATTGAAAGTTGTGAGACTCACCCATACGATGCGTGTCGTTATTTTTGTTGCTGTATGGAATTTCCTTCCATGGACTACACACTACTGTGGGAGGCAAAGCAGTGACACCATGACACCAGTCCCACCAAGATGTCACATCCTGGCCCAAAAGCCTGTGAATGTGGAGGTGCATGGCACAGGGGAATTAATACTACAGAGGAAATTAAGATATTACAAGGACCCCTGTAATCCACCCTGCTAGTCCTCTGCACGATCTGGAAGGCTGAGAAGGGAGAATCACAAGTTGCACCCTAACCTGGGAACTGAGCAAGATCCTGTCTCAAAATAAAAAATGGGCTGGAAATACAGCTCGGTGCAAAGGCCCTGGTTTCACCCCCCTCCAAATAAAAAATAAATAAATAAATAATGAAAATATTACAAGCATTAATCAGTTGTGTCCTGTGGCTAATGATTTCTCTGATGGTATCTACATGTCTGGCTATGATGCTAGATCAGCTGTTGTTTCCATGGAGCCCTGAATGGATCCCATTCCTTCTCGATGTAACTCGATGCCTACAGTAGCTAAAACCTCTGATACAGCCCGGCTCTGAGCATTCTGAGGATTCTTGGCTGGAGCCATCCAGAGAGAGGCCATGGCTTCCTCCTGAGGGCCTATCAGGGCAGCTAAATGGCATGCAGAGTTTTTCTAGACAGGTAACTGCGATCTACTGGAATGGACAGTCTTTCCCCAAGAGATTATACCTAAAACTAGCAAATTAGTTGTTTCAAAACAACCAGTCAACCAAGAGAGTGGTTGCCACTTGCATCGGGCTTTTAAGTCACACACAAAGCAGGTGCTTTGCCAGTGACCAGGCGCCATACTGAGGACAGGGAACCAGAGCCACGGCTGTGGCAGTGAATTTATGTTCTTTGTTCTGAGGTTTCCAAAATCAGCTCAAACTAGTTGAAGTAAAGCAGAATAGAAAATATTTCATAATATGAGAGCAGCATATTATTAAAGCCAGAGTGGGAGATACATCCCAGAAGAGGATGTCAAAAACTGGAATCCGGGAGGGCTCACTCTGTCTTCCCTGGGTCTCACCTCAGCCTCTTGTTTCTTTTGTGTCATCCTCTATCCTGCTTCTGAACTCTCTCATTACATGGAAATCAACCTTCAACTCCTCCACCTGCCCCAGTTTCTTGGGTTCATGAGACCAGCCAAGAACACACTGGCAATTTTAACTCCACACTTGAAACCCTGGAGCAGCCTTCAAGAGGAGAGGAGAGGGGTCTGGGGCAGAGTGTGACCCCTAGGTTTTGAGGGAGTTGGATCATTTTCTGGGGTGCTTCGTCCAAGGCTGCTTTTCCCTGCTGGAACATTGGGTCAGGTGGCAAGCCCCCATGCACAGTATTTTGGTATTTGCCATTAAGTTGCTGGTAGTTTTTGTCTTTGCAACTTATTTTGTTAGTCACTTAATATTCATTATGTGCCTGTGGGAATTTTTAACACTCAAAATGATGTGGTAAATTTGCCCAAAAAATTGCCTAGTATCGAAAGCTCATCTCAGAATTCCCTTTGGGATCAGTGTGTGTTGGGGAAGACAGCTGTTACCTGCAGATGCTAAGACATTGTTCTCACGCCTGGCAACGGGAAAGATGCAAACACTAGATTTTGAATTCTGCTGTCTTCAATAGCCATGTTTCCACAGAGACGCATTGTGAAATTTCTTCTGAGATGATCAGGTCACAGTGCTGATGCTTTGGGGAATTGATGGATCCACCTAATACCTTTAGAACATTCTGATCAAAATAGATCTGAGTTAGGCTGAACTCTGAATGTAAGAATAATGTATTTAGAATGAATTTCATAATAGAATCCTCAGTCACAGTCATTCAAGCTGTGGAATCTTAGAATAAATTGAGCCCCAGTGTTTGCAGGTAATTAATTTCTGAGTAAAAGTAATCCAGAAGAAATTTTAGCAGACAGATGCTGGAGTCAGTAATTTGACTGATTTTTATTTTGGGTTTTTTTCTAGGTTTAATAGAGCAAGAGTTCAGTCTCTGAACGTAGTTTTGCAGACTCCAAACAGAGGGTGAGGAGCTACCTGAGGAGTGAGGTGGATAAAATGCTGCAGTTTAAGCACTTGGCAGAATGTAAAGTCACACTGTATAAGATAGTCACCGTTAGAAGTCTCCAGATTTGTATGAGGAAGGATGGTGACAGACTTTGGATAGATCCCTGAAGCCCATACACAAGGGGGTTGGAGGACCTAGGAGAGCAGGCTGGGGCATCTGTTAGAGTACAGAGAGGGAAGGAAAGGAGTCGGGGAGGAGGCACCCCTGAGTCCTCCAGCTTGATGGCGCTGGGGAGTGAATATCCACTCCCCTCTTACTGAGGTGATGATGATGTATAATTAATTCCTAGTCCCCCAAAGTCGGGCTGGCCAGCCACACTTCACTTCAAAGTAACCCGTAGGTTTGTGGGGGGCCTCTTAGCACCTCTCGTGTGCTCACACAGCAGGATGCTTCAGTCTTTGGGAAGCCACGGTTCACCGCCCTCTGCCCGCCACCTCCCAGACTCATACCACAGAGCCGGTGTTAATTAGCATGCTGTTGCCTTGTTCCTCACGCGCACTTCATGCACACAACCATCAGAAGCACCATCACAGCCACAGTGAACAAGGCACGGTACCGAGGGAATCTCCGGCGTGGGACACGTCCCCTGGGGCCTGTGCCGTGATGCGTGGATGGTGCACGAGGATCTTCTCAGCCAGCAGGTGCTCTTTCACCCCAGCTTCCCCTGCGAAGCCCAACCTGCTGTTGATTTATGCGCAGCCTCTGGATTTTTAAAACTATCACCTTTTCTTGCTACAGCCTGGAAAAGGCCTCTTTTCATGGCAGGAGAAAGAAACAATTTTCTAGTCCTCATCTACTTATGAAGGCTGCCAGACAGAAGGGGTGATGGACCAGTGGGATGATGCACCATGGTGAAAAATAGTCAGCTGACTTCCTCCTGCCTGCTGAGCGGGCCATCTGGTTGACCCCTTTGCCTTCAACTAAGAGAAATAAAATGTAACCTTGCCAGCTGTCCCTTGGTGGCTGGCAGTGCCAGGCCTACCCTATCACAGCAGTCTCTTCTGTGCACCTGTTACCGTCCACTATGTGACACCTCCTGTGTCCCCAGCTCCCTGCACTGTGCTCTCCTTCCACTCACTGTGAGGTCATTTGCTCTCACTTCTGCTGTGAGCAGCTCCTTCTGCCCCTCTACTGGGCAGCTGCACTTTCCTCCCATGAAACTGGCAGTCCCTTGTGGACTAATCTGCAGCACGAAGACAGCTGCGCTTTGTGGTGGACTCATGGGGCTGTTACCTGCGTCACCCTTCTTGAAGGACCCGGCAAAAGTGGAGACTCGGCTCCACCTGGGTAGAGCGGAGGAGGCACTGAAAGGGAGACAGAGGGGTATGATTAGTCTACATCCTTTGCTTCCTTTTGAGTTGGAATTTAATGCCCTTTCCAGTTCTTTCCCACACTGGATGTTAAATGTTCCTGAACCATTATTTAGTGTGGAGAGCAATAAATAGCACAGCAACATCTGATGTTTTGAGAGCTTGGTAAATTTTAATGTGCTCTCAAATATATTTACATCTAATCCTCAGTACTACCCAAGCTTTCAGCTCTTGGGAGGCCCACTCCTTCCTCTTTACAGATTTCACTTTCTGTAACTCTTAAAATCACCTTCATGTTGTGGCTTGCATTTGAATCCATGCTCCTCCTCCTAAGCCACAACATTCGGAGAGGATCAAAGGGAATTCAGGAGAGTGGGGGCCACATTTAATGGAGTGGAGAGTGCGGGCCCAGGACGTGCCAGAGGTGTGCAGGTTCTACCTTCTGTGACTGGGCAGGAAAATAACACTGCATGCAAGGGAGTCACCCTCAAACTAGTTCACAGTGCACCCCCTGGAATTATTGTAGCCCCAACTTCCATTTCAGATGTGACAAGTGGCGCATAAAATACCAAGCTGTAACCACAATGACTAAGATGATAATACTCTGTAAAGATAAAATTTACATTAGAAAATACAATTTCAGAAGAGGTTTTGTTGTTTTAGTTTGTTTCTTGTTTGCTGTTTGCCTGAGTTAAAATTAAGTATACATCACAGTGACATCACAAGGGACAACAGGTCACCTTACGCATGTCAGCTTAAGCCACCCTCCTTGCTGAAGGAGTGACCCTCCAGGGTCCCTGCTGGGTGCCTGTGCACCCTGCTCACTTCCTGGTGACACGGCCCGTTCTGCTCGTGGGCAGTATGAATGGCCTGAGTTTCATTGATTCACTTGCACTTCTCTGAAATTTCTTTCTGGGTCCTGTTCTGCCTTCTGCCTTTTGCACAGCATAAGCTGTGTCCCTCTTCTGTGTGATGCCTGTCATAGTTGGAGACACTAAAGCTGAGTACTCCCTTGAACCTCACCCATAGGACCAGTTCTGCAAATGTCTTCTGTCCTCTGGTCATCTTTCTAGACTCACTCTCTCTGTCACTAAGGGTGACAGTATCCAATCCTGTCCTGTCTGCCATAGTGTGGGTGCATCTGGGCCAGAAGAGGGGGGTGTCCTTATTTTCATTAGAAGCTACTGGCACATCCTAGTGAACTGTCACTCGTGGGGGAAGATGTATTTATGCATTACCTTATGTACGTTCTGGGATCATCACTGTTCCTCTTGATGGTGGCTTGGGTCATGTGAGTTGTAATTATGGGCCCTAGATGAGAAGGACCCTCAGATCTTTACCTGTGCAGAAGTTCCATTGCAATGTGGCCCTATGCCCTTAGCTGCTTCTATAAAATTTGTTTCTGTATAACCACTAATAAAGATTACTAATGTACTGTCATATTTATTACCTATAACTATTAATATTGCTCCGTTTGTCTCTCAAAGAGCCCCAGGTTGATCTATAAATTATATGACCATCATAATTTGAAGAGAACTGAGAATCTGATTTCTGCAACCAATTTACTGGCGTACATTTATAGACTCACTTGTTTACACCCGTCAGCAGTGTCTGCAGACCCCTCTCCCGCCCACAGCTCTTGCTGCCTTGGGAGCAGGCTCCATGGAGGGCACTCCGTCTAGGGCAGGGACAGAGAGCTGCACAGGGAAAGAGAACTGGGAACCCAGAAACCTTGCCCAGGAGTATAACAGGAGGAAGACGAGACGTGCGCAGAAATCCATTAACACTGGCCCTTGTACGCACTAAGCCTGGTACTCTGAATTAGAAGACACAGCATGGTTGGAAAGGAGGGGAGGAATGAGAGAAGATGGGACATCTCATCACTCTCAGTTGGCCTCCATGGGGGACAGGTTGGTGCGAGAAGGGGCATACCATCAGCACCCCACGCTTCAAGGTGCTGTTTACTTGTCACTGGGAGGAGGGCACTGGGTTGGCGCAGAGCTGTCCACACAGCACAGTACTGGGTTCTTTCGAGCCGGTATCTCGCCCTGGCCCAGGGCAGAGGCAGCTCCACCAATGGAAGGTCACAGAAAGTTACTGGCGGAGTTCAAGGTGGTGAGACGATGCCTTCTGCATCTCGCTGCTCGGCGTGGACCGTGAATGCTTATTTGGGGTGGGATCCACTTCCTCGTGTTGCTCACTGGGTTTCTGTCTTTCCGTGGTTGTTCTCAGGAGCTGGTGGGGAGCAACCCGCCACAGAGAAACTGGAAGGGCATCGCGATCGCACTGCTGGTCATTCTGGTCATCTGCTCCTTGATCATCACCTCCGTCATCCTGCTGACACCAGGTACCTGAGCTTGTTCTTGGAAAACACACCGCGTTCGGGGGGAAAGGGCACAGCCCCAGCCCAGATGCCTTCTAAGTAACGGGGGGTAGCTTGACCTCGTGATGTTTTCTAAGTTACTACCGTTACATAATTTGTTTTTCCCTTGTTCTACTTCTTCTGTGCCTTATGATAAAATGATCTAATATGCTTTCAATGAAAGAAAAACACCCATTTCATATGCTTTGAAGTTCTTTATGTTATTGTTGACTAGGTGAGAATGTTTGACATATATTAAAATTCAAACTAACTTATTCATGTTAGATGAATTTAAAAGCAGTGACATTATAAATATAAATGTATATGTGTATAATAGAATTACAGAGTCAAGAGAAGAATTTTAAAAAGGCAGATATGGTGGTGCACTACTGCAGTCTCTGCACGCTGGGAGGCTCAGGCAGGAGGATCACAGGGACAACCTGGGCGACTTGATGACTTAGGTAGACTCTGTCTCAAAATAAGAATAAAAAAGGCTGAGGAGATATCTCAGTACAAAGATCTTAGAGTCAGTCAGTAGCAACAAAATAAGAAACCTATTAAAAGAGCATGATTGAGTATGAACCCAGGGCACCGTACGTTTTTGACAGTGCTAATGAAAAGGAGCACAAGCCAGAGCCCACAATCTCTCGGGGAGGAAGGGGCACAGGAAGCCTGCACAAAGGCCTCCCCTCGGGGAGCTGGCAGTGGTGGCGGCAAAGGTCCTCTAGGGGCTTTGCAGGCAGAGAGGTCCTCTCTGAGGACGCTCCTGGAGCGGGCGGCGTGTGAGGCAGCTTCGGCTTCGCACAATGGGAAGGATGCTGTCCAGAGCGGAGGGGCGGAGAGAGAAGAAAGCTTCTGTCTATCACATAATACGGGGCCACAGTAGGAAAACACCTCAGCTGGAGATAGTGAGCCTGTCTGCTTTATCCATCGTCATGATCATAGTAGATGCCAATACATGTGGACAGAAACACCAGGCTTTCCATCCTCAGTAAACAGACTGCACAGATAGTTATTAGCCTTTAAGGTAGAAAAAAAAAAGTAGCATGGAACTTCCTCAGGAAGGTAAGGCTCAATCCACTTCCAGTCCCTTTCTGTCCCTTTTAGGTAGATGCTTGCTTTCGCTCAATAAATTCTTTCTACCTTTTTTTAAAGAGTAAACAAAGAGTTACCAGATCATCCAGTAATTCTCTTTCTAGATATATACCAAGAAAACTGAAAGCATGTTTATGCAGAAACTCGTGTACGAACCTCATAATAGCACTATCTATAGTAGGCCAAGAGCGGAAATCCCCTAAATATCTATCATCAAGTGAATGAATGTTACCTTTGTGTCTAAATGTCCCTTCAAAACCTCATGCATTCTAGGAGGAATTTTTTCTGAGCTTGCTAGACCTAGGGCAGTGGAGGTGAACCTTTTAGAGACAAGTGCTCAAGCTGCAACCCAAGATCCACTGATTTACCACAAAGGGCCAACACTGCCATCAAACCCATGTTTCGCAAAAACATATTATTACATTAACATCTTTTGTTTTTAACAGAAAAACAAGCGACACGCCTGCTATAGGTGTGCCACCACTGATCTAGGGTATGTGAAACTGGAATTAAGAATGTGTGGTACCAAATTAGTCCATTAATTGGAATTAGCATAGTTCCAGTGAGGCTGAATGGATTCGGCACTGAAGACGAAAGCTCCACCCTGTGCGGGAGGCCACACCCGAAGGGTTTGCAATCCCCATAGGGTAACAGCGAAAGACAGGCTTGCTCTTGGCGTCTTATGCTTCCTGCCCGCCACACTATGGACTATTCCTCCTCTGTGATGCGCCCTACACGCCACCCTGCCTTAGAGCCTTTCGTATATCAACTGCAAGCTCTATAAACTGTGAGCGGAAATAAATGTTTCCTCCCTTAACTTGCGGGTTTCGGGTATTTTGTCTCAGCAGCAAAAAAATAACTGAAACAATAAACAAAGCTTGGAGGTCTATCCGTACAATGGTCATTCCTAATTATAAAGACAAATTAAGTACTTCTAAATGCTACAGCACAGATAAATCTTGAAAACATCACGTAAGTGAAAGAAAGCCAGCACAATAGGCCACAGATTGGATGAGCTCAGGATGGACAAATCATAGAGATAAGAGTCACATTAACATTTGCCAGGAGCTAGAAATTGGGAAAAAAGGCAATGACTTGGTAGGTATGAAACTTCTTTAGGGAGTGACGAAAATATTCTGAAATTTGACAGTGGTGATAAAGGCATATATATATATATATATATATATATATATATATATATATATATAAAATGTTTTTATTTTATTTTATTTTATTTTATTTTATTTTGGTACCATGGATCAAACTCACAACCTCACGCTTATCAGGCAAGCACATAAGCCACTGAGCTAAACCCTGGCCTTGTTAATATATTTTTAAAAAGCACTGAGTGGCAGACATTAAAAAGATAAACTTTATGTATTTAAATTTTACCCCAATTAAGCTGTTTGTTTAAAAAAATGACAGCAAAGTTATAAAAAAAAAAAGTCTGGCCATTTGTATAGGAAAATGCATAAACCTTGCCTAACATTGAAGAGGTCTGAGCAGAGATTCTGCAAAATAGTATCATATGGTTCTTCTTGTGGGAGCCTGTGAGTAACTCAGAACCACTGGAAGGTGGGGCCTCAGGATCTAATGCAGCGCATCACCCTGAGCAGAAAAAAACGACCCCTGCAGCAGCTGGGATCTGAATGAGAGTTGAGAGGAAGGGTAAGGGTTAATAAAGACAAATCTTGTTTTGTTTGGGGGCGGTGCTGCCAGCTGATCTAATACAGCAGGGAGCCTTAGCAACAGCATATTTTAATCACTCTAACGGAAATCAGGTATCCCTGGAGACCTGGGGAGCCTGTTCCTACCTTGGTTCAGGCCCGCCCTCCATGAGACTCAGTAGCTCCTCCCATCATGGATTCTCTGCGTCACTTTCCTGTCAAGCAGCTGTGACTTTTGCTTCAACATTCAAAATTATATCAGGCAGAGGAGGAGGTCAAACCTTATCCAACCTTCCGCTGGCCCCAGATGTTTCTGAAATGCAATAATGTACTGGGCATCGCTGTGCCAGCTGATCTTACCTACCCATTGACCCAGCATTAATGATGCCCTGTTAGGAACTGAGAACACCTTGCTGGGTGCAGCATGAAATAGAAAAAGGAGACATGAGTGTTCTCCACGGAGCCACCGGTAAGAGATTCCGCAGTCCTATAAATGCAGAACAGAAATAGAATCACAAGGCAGGGTGTGACCCTGGCCAGTAGCTGCGTAGCAGAGAACTGGAGCATTGATCTAGCAGACACAAACATCACCAATGGTGGGCATGGAGGGGCCACTCTGGTCTCAGTGAGTGGACAGGAACACTTTGGAAACACTTGCACACAGTCTTGGGTACATTCCATAGTCCTGGATTCCTTCCAATAGACTTAGTTTAAATTCTATGTGATTTTAAAAAATTAAAAAACAAGCAGAATTTTTCTAACACTGCCGATTTGCATTCTTGTATTCTGGAAACTGACACTACTATCCAAAGGCTCCATTCTGAACTCAGTAGATTCACTTTTTTCTGGATCCACTTCCTGGAGCACATGGCCCTTCCCTGCCTGGTGGGGTACGGGATGCAGGGACTGGGTCTGGGGCAATCACTCTGAGCAATGAGGCTCTTTGTTCTGTGATACTGCCTAATTATCACCGTTCTGAAGAGTTTCATCAAATGAGAATGTGTCCTTTTCAGCTTGGTCTTCCATTTCTCCCTTGCTGGTCTGTGCCCTTTCCTCAATTTCTCTTTAGAATAATTGTCCCAAAGTTATGTTTTATAAAATTTTCAGTTATTAAGTATGTGCGTGTCTTTCTGGCAGACAAAGCTCTCACACTCTGACTCTGCTGGCTGGCAGTGTCATCATCATGGTTGGGCCATCTGAAATACAGCAGGATCATCTTCACAATAGAACATTCCTGACATTCGACTTTGATGGATTTCTGTGTTAAGGGCAGATGGTGGTTTGTGAGGACAACTCTAGAACATACCCAGGTTGTGCATAAATGAGAGCCCTGGGTATCAGAAGGTTGATTGGAGATGGACTCCAGAGTAAGGCCAAGCACAGGTTATCAGTTATCAGGTATAAGACTCACTGATCTTTAGGATGAAACATGACGTACAGGTTATTTTACACAATTGAACTGTCATCAGTGATTTATGTGCAGTGTCTATGACCTCTGCTTATCTGTTCAAAATTCTGGGACAAATTACTTTAAAAGATGGCATAAAAATACCAGTAAAATTTGACTTATATATTGTATGCATTATGTTACATAAGTAATGAAATATCAAAATTGAATATTTATGAATATTCTATTGCTGAATGAATTCTCAAACTGAACACGAGCCTATCATTAGAACCCACATCAAAAAATAGGTGTAGCCAGTACCTCCCAAGTGAGTCCTCATGCCCATTCTCATCACAGATTCCCTCCAGGGTTACCTAATTGCTGACATCTTGGATAGTTTTGCAAAGTTTCATGCAGAGGTACCTCAGTTCACCATTTAATTCATTCCACAATTCTGGAAAAGATGGCCATGTTTGTGTTCCTGCAGGAAAGGGAGTTGTCGCCATGTTCATCACCCGATGCAGAGTTTGCAAACAGAAACAAAATTCTGACAAACACTTCTGTTTGTGAACCAAACTGTTCACAAGCAAAAGCATTCATGAACTGAGGTACTGCTGTCCTTTTTACTTTTATACTTTAAATGTAATCAGTCCTATAATCTGTGCATTTTCTGGCCTGATTCTTTGTGAAATTCACTGAGGCCCTTTGGGTTGCACTGGTTTTCTACCCTTTAACCTATACTGGCTAAAGTCATCACAAAGTCCCACATAAGCCCTGTGACAGTCCCAGGTCAGGGTAGCAGTAATCACTAGTACTGTGTACATCATCACAACTGATGAGTAGCTTATAATTTCTCAGTCTTAGCGAGGATACAGCTTGTTCCACAGCGTCAGGCACTTCTCTCTGCCCTGTGTCTTATGTTGAACACAACCAAATCCACTCCAGTGGCCTCTCCTCTCTCCACGGTGACTGCAGCCCCAGCATTTTCTCACAGGCAGCCTGGTGCCTTGAGTGGTCTGATGCATTTCACTTGCACATGGGCCCCTGGTGGCTTTCTGGAGGGTTTTCTTTCTGCTCACACCTATCTGCCAGCCCACCCAGCAGGCAGATGGCGTCTGCTGTGACCACGGAACCCAGATACGTTTGGGCTGAAGATGACGCCACTGCTCTTGTTGTTCCTCGTAACTGCTGTTAACTCATTGTGCGGCTGTGGCTGAGCGTTCCAAGTGAGTGTCGCAGGTGTCATTCACCTTGGTAGGGAGACAGCTTTGTAGGAAATGGGTAAGAGCAGGTGCTGAAGGGGCAGAACAACAACCAGGAGGAAGGCACCCTTGAGCCGTCACAAGTGGGCCTAAGTGCTTCAGACAGAGGACCGATGACTTAGCCAGAATTGCAGTTAAAAAAAAAATTCAATAAGGCAAGTTTCCTTATTATATTACTAGTTTTCTTACATGGTTTTAAAGACATGTGAACCTGTAAGACAAAAAACCTTTTAAGGTAAATCAATATCTAAAGGACTTTTCATAGACATGAACTTTGGGTAAAACCATAAATCATATGCTTTAGTCATACAAAGACTTCATTACAGAAAACAAGCAAAAACAAAAGCAAAGGTAAGGGTTTTAAGACAAATGGTTTGGTCATTCAAAAGAAACTGACTGAGCATCTACCATGTACCAGACCCCTTTAAAAGGTGAAGTCATGTTTCGTGTCTTAAAATGGAAAGAGAGAAAAGTCAAGCTGTTTGCAACACAGAGCTCAAGATCAGCGCTGCTCTCGAGGCAGGAAAGAAGGCTCGGGCAGCCTGGAGCCTCGGGGAGAAGGGCATCCTACAGAGTGCTGGCCGGTTTCCTTACAGGTCCTCTACTCCTCCTCCACAGAGAAGAGTTAAAGTACTGTTCACCCAACTGTACTGAGCTTGCTTCTTATATTCACGGTCAAACTGTTCTAGAGAGATTTCTCTAGAGAAATCTATTTGGATGTGTTCTGGAGTGGGGCTGCCTCTGTGGAAGGGAACAAGCATTCCCTAGACACACATCTGCTGCCGCTCCTGTCTCCAGGGCTTCCATGCACGGTCCAGACGTCGCTTTCTCAGTGCTGAGCCCGGGATTCATCTAGTGAATAATCAGCTGCTGCTGGATGGTTTATTCAGAAGTAGGTCAAAAATCCCCAGGGCGCATCTTGCAATTTTCAGAGATGTACCTGGTTTTCAGGGCCCCTGATCTGTTGCTAGTACAGCACGTTAGGAAAGTATTCCTTCATTATGATAAAGATCTATCGAGGAAGCATGATAGCATCTACAGCAAATATCACTGACCACACTTCTGTTACTTAAAAAGAAGTCTAATTGGAAATGCTGATCCAAGTACCTGGCAATGCCTAGTGCAGGGTGCCATATCCATGAGACAAGCCATATCCACGAGAGGTCCGTCACTGGCAGAAAGGGTTGCACTGGCACATCTAGTACCTCAGCAGAACTCTTGATATAATGGTGTCATCATTGCAAACTGGGCAATCACCTTGATTCCCCATGTGTTTGGAAGAGAGAAAACAAATCATCAGCTTTTGTAGAAATAACATAGAACATTACAGTAAGTCCCTGACTTATGAGTGAGTTCCATTCCAGGAGAATTACTCAGAAGTCAAATTCATTCATAAGCTGGTGAGTTTTATACAGTGTACCTGTGAAAGTTTGCAACTTGAGTGCTTGGAAGTTGGGGGTCTTCCTGTACTCCAAAAAGGAAATGTATTCTTCTCTGAGCTCAGTATGGGATCTCTGGTAGTCACTTTTCTGTTGCTGGGACAAAATATTTGACACATACAACATAAAGGAGTGGGGGTTAATTTTGGCCAGGGGTTTAATCCCTGGTCAACTGGCTCCGAAACAGAATCATCATGGTGGAAGAGTAAAGCAAAGAAAAACACACTGACCTCATGGTGGCCAGGAAGCAGAGGGAGCAAGAAACAGCCAGAGACAAGACATAACTTTCAAAGACACATCCTTAGAGATTGACTTGCTCCACCAAACCACTTTAACAGAGCTAGAAGCTCATCGGTCCATTGATAAATTCAATGCCCTCGTGATGCAATCATGTTTTAAAGCCCCCTCTCTGAACACATGAGTCATCTGGGTGGATATCTTGGATCTAAATTATAACTGTCTCTTCTATGAAGCTGTGTATGACCATCATGCCAGTGTTTACTACCTTTGTGTTTATCCTACGGTGTCGATAATACACAAAGGTAAAGACCTGCAAGAAATTTTGTTCATTATTGATTCCCAAATTCCCTTCAGGGTGAAATCAAAATTACAAAATCCAGAGGCTACTTCTTGCATCTCTAATTTAGGGTTGACACACCCACCTGTTGGGAGAAATCACCTCCTCTCTAGAAGCAAGCACGGGAAAGTAACAGAGAAATGCATAATGAAAGCAGAGCTGCGTTCAGAAACAGGAAGTGTTCCACTCATGCAGGATAGAGATGTATTCCTGGGAGAAGAACCAAGAAGGAACCTGTAGCAGGAGGCCAGGTCAGTTCCTGCCACCCACAGGACAGAGGATGAAGTCAGGGAAGGGCTGGTGTGCTGCTGTCCTGGAGAGGACAGGGGCTAGACTAACACCCCTGCCTTAAACATTGACCATTTAGTGAAAAGGGGTCCAGCCCAAATGAGACCTGGTCAAGAGCCATTGCCCAGAAAGAGACTTCAAACTGCCCAATGAGACTGCACTTAGAATCTCTCACAACCAAGGACATGGAAACCAGAACTTCCAATCAAACCTCCTTGGGAAGAAACTATTGCCCAGAGAGCCAAGCACAAAGGTCACTGAGATCCAAGGAAGTCTACCTCAATAGGGGAAGTGGGAAACAACATTTTAGGTTTTTCACATAATTATTCTTTGAAATTATCCTGAATTCAGGATAAAGGAGCCTGAAATTTAATGCAACAGTAGATAATCTTGGAAAAGGGCTAATGAGGAATTTCAGAAATTAAAATCTAATCATCTTAAAATTAAAAGCTTTAGCTGGCTAAAAGAACAGTCTGATAGGCTAAAAACAATATTGATAAATGGAAGATGGAACTGAAGACATCATGGCCATGTCCCCTAAAGACACAGAAAGGTGGAAAACGTGAAAGAAGAGGTGTGGGCTGTGGAGGTCGCCCTCAGAGCTCTGCAAGCTGGCTGGATTTCTGGGAGGAGGAGTGGAGAAGACAGGAGTGATGCTGGAGACATGGTTACCGGAGATGCTTCTGATGTGGAGATGTGTGATTCTCATGTTGGAAATGCTACCAACTCATGCTCAGGATTTCCGACGATAGCCTGCAGGTGAACATGTCCTGGTGGCATTTTAGGGTAGCAAACACAATGACCAAATTTCCCTTCATTTCTAGTTATTTCCTGCCCAGGCCACTACACTACAGTTTCCTGAAAATACTGCATCCACCAATACCTTTAATTCTTCCTAGCTGGATTGTTCTTTTACCTCCTTCATCTTACAGGCTCAAAGTTATTTCTTCAAGAAAGCCTTCCCAGCGTCCCTCCCATTGCCTGTTCCCTGGTCACCGTAGATGTTAGAAGAGCGAGTTCTCCTCTTCTCAGCACCCACCATCACCATAGCATTACGGCTTTGGCTCTCACAGCACGTGAGCTTCTTTCAGTCAAGACTAGAATCTGACGTTTGGGTCTTCAGAGTTCAGCATGATTCCTGGAACATGGTGGCCAGTCATGGTCATGGTCACCTCAAAGGATTTGGGAGTACTTCACACTGCCAGCGAGTGAGTGAGTTCACTGTCTGGATGTCTGAATGAGTCTTCAATGCCCTGGCAAGCCAGCCGTGAGTTTCTCGGGGATATAGCACCATCACTGACAGAGTCAAGCTTTTGGCTCCAGGGGAGTACTTTGGATAGCTTAGCCCACTACGCTTCTACCACAGACTACCCCATATAAAAACCTATACATTGTCAATGCATCTTCAAAAACCAAGGAAGGAAACCATTTTTCAAAATAATAAAACATTCATGAGAAAAAATTTTTTTAGCAAATGAGTAAATTGCCTTCCCATCTTTCATTTCTCTGATTTGTTTAAATGTCACTCCTACATTTTTACCTTATTTGACACATAGATACCTCAGAATATGGAACCAGAACCACCCTTGAATAGTGAAGTTTAATTAGGTACAATGTAAGTTTTAATATGGCTGTATTTTTAATTTTTCTTCTTATCAGTACATGTTTACAGTGCATAAAGATCACATTCCTAGCTTTGAGCTGGTGTATGTGTACATCACTTATAAAGTTGTGGAACCCTCTCCCCTCTCCTCCCCTCCATCCCTTGATCCCTTTTTCTCTTGCAAAAGGTCTCTCTGTTTTCTACTATCTAGCTTTCATTTTGCTCTTTATTTATACTTTGGGCTTCCCATACAAGACAAAATCTGATATTTAAGCTTGTTTGCTGATCACATACTTGGTGTCTCAGAAAGATTTATCGCTCTTCATTGCTGAGTGGTCTTAGATGGATGTTCAGCCTCCTTTAAATCCCCATTTTTTGTTTGCTTTTCATGAGAAAATCATTTGTTAGAAGCTTTGTGTCTTTCCCAGTGTGGCCTCAGTGGCAGGCAGAACCCGGCTGGAGAGAAGAATCAGCCGTGCAGCATCATACACTGTCACATCTTACAAGAGCTGCCCTGACTCTGCAGCTCTCAGAAACCTTTCATGCAAAGTCATCTCATTTGATAGCCAGGAAATCAATCACTGCACAAGGGACACTTGGCTTTTCTGGTAACTTCAATACTCTCATATCCAGAGAAGCCAGAAAAGAGAAACTGTGTCACAAAATAATCTATGACTGATAGCCCTAGAAGATGCTTTGAGGTGCTCATCCAGAGATTGTCTATTCCTCTCATTATACAATTCCAGATCCCTATTTTCCCAACCTGCTAGAGATTTTAAAAGAGAAAATTAAAAGAGGCAAAGAGCAGTGAGGAAAGCAGGAACCATGACAGCCCAGTGTTGGTCCAACGGGCACAAATTGCAAATCTTTAGTAAAGATATTAAAATGCAGACATAAGAAGCAGAGCTCAAATATAAACACACACTGACCCGCAGGCAGCTCACCGAGGCTGGGCGCAGTTAGCCTCAGGATAACCCCACGCTGCCCAGCACAAACTAAGAATGCGAGGAACCCAACAAAAGCACAGAATTCATTGAGAGCAGTGCAGCAACATCAGCATCCTCTGGTTAGGAGCTCGGGGCGGGGTAGATGCTGCATAGCAGAGGCAGGCGAGGAAAGGGAGGTTCCTGTTACTGTAACAGAAGAGGTGCTTGCTTGGTGCCTTGCTGTGAGCTTTCTCCACTAGCTGAGGTTCTCCTAACAGGACAAATAAATGGATTTCTGTTACTGTAATACAGACAGCTTCTTCCCAGGAGAGCTAAAATCCTCGAGGCTTTGACCTCTGCAAAAAGGCTAAGAGCCAGGCTTCTGAAGTCTCACCCACTAGGACCATGAGCGAAACATGCCCTCTTGGGCTGGGTCATAGTTTGATGCCTTCAGGGGCTTATTCCAAGGGTTTTCTCCTAAGCATGGATGAGACAGGCTGGACAGCCAGCTTGCACGCAGCTATTTATTGGGTGTCATTGTGTCTGAATTGGCACTAACCCAGAGCTCAGTGACAGCCAGGGACAAGTGAGGCTATGGATCATAAATACTTATGGAATGGTTCACGTACCTTTGAATTCCCAGCAGCCAACACAGTGCCAGTAGTTAGTAGCATTTGACACTTAACGAGTGATGGTTCACACTGATTACGGAGCTCCTTCTGTCTTACCATCCCCACCTTAGTCCTGCATCAGCCTTGAGGCATTTGCCTCTGTTCCAAGGAACAGAACCACTTAGGCATTGCGTATGCCTGTGAGGCCCCAAAGATGCTATTTTGCTGACTTGTGATCTCCTACCATAGATGCTGATAGTTTACTGAAAAAGCAAAAGCAAAACTAGCTGTTGTTCACTACTCATTTTGCAAAGTGTGTGTTATTTCAACCAATTAAAAAAAGTCTCACTATTGCTCTCATTTCTTTTCCAGCGGAAGATAATAGTCTATCTCAGAAGAAGAAAGTCACTGTGGAAGATCTTTTTAGTAAAGATTTTAAAATCCATGACCCAGAGGCGAAGTGGATAAGTGGTAAGTGCGGGGCCCTTGGAGCCTGTGGACCTCCCTCCCGGGTGCCCAAGGCCCCTGTGTCCTCGTTCCTTTGCTCCCTGTCCCTTTGTGGGCTGTGGGCGCTCTGCAGATGTGCAGAGAGCTGTGCTGTTACAGTCGCCTTACTCTAGCACTAAGTCCATGCAGACCTGGTAAAACCCGGCTCTCACTGCACGGTGCTGCCTGGCAGACTTCCGCACACATCAGCTTCCCGAGAAACAGATCTGCTGAGGACCTTCCTCCATGGGTCCCCTCCTGGAGTCACTAGTTCCTAGGGAGCAATGCCTTGTTGCTAAGCAACAGCCCTAGAGGCATCGGAACCCGCCTGCCTTGTCTTGGTCCTCCATGATCTTCTGTCCCCTACCGCCAGTTTCTCCAGGCGGAGGAGAAAGCAAGGCAAAGGCCCCTGAGAGACACTGCCCGGCACAAGAAACCTGCTGTGCACATGCGGACCAGTTTGTTTCCCCTTCATCTGGATCAAATCCGACGATTTTAGGAAGAATTTTTTTAAAACAACAAAACAAAAGAGAATTGGGGCAGAAGGCAGTGTACTGTCGGGGGGCTAGCGTGCTCCCTTTCTTTCCCCTGCTGTGCGAAGCCTTGGGAATGGCTCCCTGTCCTTGCAGGCTGTTTCTCCCCTGCAGCGGGGTTATCTCAATACCGCATTCTGCCTCCAGCCTGTGCTTCGCTGGAACACACTTGAAAATACTCCTCAGGTGGGGACGCTTTCAAGTGCAATGCTTGAGGTCCAGCTCAAATCCTTACTTTCGTTAGAAATGAGGTCCAGAGAGTTTAAGTTGCTTTTATGAGGTCACAGAGCCAGTCAGCAGCAGTTTGGCTGGAAGCTCACTTCCTGACTGCTAAGGTCCTGTGCTCTCCCCGTGACACTGTTTTGCAGATTGTACTTTTAGCTGTACAACTGCCTCCAAAATGTTTTTCGCGCTTCCCAAAGTCTCAGAAATCCATTAACAATGTTTTCGTCTCCTACTTGAGCAACACCTTCTCCTTCCTTCTCTACTCTGACTTCTCTGTCAATATCTGATCCTAGTTTAATTGCAAAGGTATGTTATAAAAATGGGGGAGATATGGAAACAGAGCATTGTGAAGGGCAACAGGGTACACACAGCAGCCCAGCTTACATCCTGCGCACAGGTAATTCTGCTGACTGAGGCACTGATTTCACCTTTTGCTCTGAGGCTACCTGAGTGTCTGGTGTATGTTGGTGCCAACGCACAGCACAGACGAGTGTGCACACCAAGGGCAAGCTCTGGGCCAGACCTGGGAAATACATTTCAGGTCCTCTCCTTCATGAGTACAGGGTCACATGCTGGTGACAAAATGATGAGCAACTCCGCAAAATGCAAGGAGGAATTGATTTCCTCCTTCTCCCAGAGAAGGTATTGCAGAGACAGGGTGTGAACTTAGTCTTCTGGGGATAACTAGGCTGTGTTAGAGAAACAGGAGAGCAGAGCCCTGGAAAAATCCACATCTAAAAGACTGGCCTGTGCTAAACAACCTTGGGAGAACCCAGGGTGAATGAGAGTTGATACCCAGAAAAAGCAAAACAAAAGCTGGTGAAGAGGCAGATTCTGAGCCTCAAAAAAGGCCAGAATTAAGAGACAGCAAGTCAAGCTTCAGGGTTCAGAGTATTCTGGAGAAAGATCTGGGAAGGTTCTAGGGTGCCATGGCTTGAGACAAGGCCAAATCAGCATTGCATGCACAAAATAAAGTCAAGCAGGTATCTGGTGTCCCAAGGTCTCATAAACTTCTGCAGGCATCCGGACCACTGAATAGAACCAGGAACTCGTGTGTCATCAACAAGTTAGTGGTGCTGGCTCAGAGACAAGTTGGCTGTCTCTCTGGCCACAGAAAATCAGCCAGGCTTTCCTCACAACCCCAAAGTTGGGATTCAAAGTTGGGGAGGCCGCCTTTCTGATTGGGCTCCAGGAATCCACTCACAGAGTGCACCAGCCTGGGGTGTCTGGCCTTTGTTACCCCTTTGTAACTGCAGGTGAGGTTTCACCTGGTGGCCTCCCCAGGGAACAGGCTCTTTGGAGCCTAGAAACAAAGTGGTCTCCCCGAATTGCTCCTAGCAATTCTCCTATTTCCCCTTCATGTACTCTTCTTCCTAATCATTCCCTTGCTTCCTGCCCCTTAAAAGTTGATAGTTTAAAGTGAATGACCTGAGGTCGATAATGGTTTCTGATCATTTTCCACAAATGCCATGGAGAATTTGTGCATTTTCTTATACCACAAGTCTGAGTGTGAAGATCCATGAAAAGATTACTAAAAATTCATTCGGTTATCTCATGCTGCAGAGCTGGGATGAGCCTTAGAAAATAGTAGAGCATTCACTTATGTAATAAGACTTTACCAAAGACCCACAGTGTAGCAGGCAGGCAGATTGCTGGGCCCAGAGAGGGTGAAGAATTCACCCATGAGTGAGTCGTTAACAGCAGATATGGGAATCGTCCCTCGGCATCACTAGTGCCATCACCAGATTCTCCTCTTCCTGCTTTTCTCCATCCTCTTCCTGGTCATCATTATCATCATCATCATCATCATCATCACAATCTGCTAGTTACATATTAGCCTCTGGGTTTTATGCATATTAATTTTACCCTCATAATTTCTATTGTTCCCATTTTGCAGATGAGGAAGCTCACCCTTGGGATGTTTAATTTGATCAATATCATGCACTTAGTAAGCAGCAGTATTTAGATTTGAATCTAGGTCTCTCTGGTTTTGATATACTGCATTGTATTAGAGAGAATACAGATCTTCTGCCCTGGAAGATTTCTTGTGCAACTTCGGTAGCTGTGTCATGTGTTTTAACTAAGAGCCCAGGTTATGAATCTTTCTGAATTACTGCAACCCTTTAAACTTTCTGTCCCAGCATGCCCAGTCCCACAGTACCTACACCAAAGCAACAGAATGCCCAAGTGATAAAGAAAAATGGAATAATTCTCTACAGAGGAAGAAATGGGATATTTTTAGTACACATTAACTGCTAAAGTGAACAAATGTATCCTGGGCTTAATACTGGAGTTAATAGTCTAGAACTAATGTGCCTTATTTGTCAGGAGGAAACGTGTTAGGTAGCAGTTAAGTCTCCCTCCCCCATGTCAGCAGACTTTTTTTTTTCAATCTACCTTTTCTGAAGATGATTGGTGTGACAGCCTTTTCATCCTGTCACACCCTGACATCCCTGGACTTCCCTCTCCTGATGGTCGCCAGCCCAGGGCAGCAGAAGGGGGCATAAATAGCAATGGTCACACGCACCTAGCACTTCTTGTGTCGTCCCCATGTGGCAGGGGCCAGCCACGGTGTGCTCTGTCTGGTGTCACCTTGCTCAGGCACTGCTGATGTCCGCTGTGCAGCCACACTGCCCTGCCCGCCTCCCACATCCCTCTGTGCAGCTCTGGGGCTCCATGACATGGAGCAGCAGCCCGGTCCCTCCTTGTTTGCGTAGATCAGTGATGGCAAACCTGTGGCACCTGTGTCTCCGTGGCCATACAGAGCCCTCTCCATTGACACGTGAACCACATCACCTTGGCAGCCGAGCACGGGATATTCGGGTTTAACTAAGGTATTGGTCTGGTGCAATAAATAAGTGGGTTCTGGGTGGCAGTTTGGACATTTGATCTCGGAAAGTTTCGCCATCATGGGCGTAAAGTGGGGCTTTGAAAAATGTGTTTCATTTTGTTTTGTTGTTGCTATTGTTGTGTCTGAGGAAGTTTTCTTTTTGTTTGTGTGGTTTTTTTCTGTGTAGTAGATTATTCTGATCTTGCATCAAATATGCCCTCGTTTCTCTCACCTTACACATGCACACACATAGCCCCCTTGTGGTGTCCACGTTCCGTAGGTCCAGTTGCCTCTCTGTCCCCTGTGTAGCAGGAAGTGGCTGTCTACCCTTGCATCTTCAACCCCTGTTCTCTTCTCTCTTGACCCCACTGCATTTGTCCTCTGCCTCATATGCCCAGCACCTCTCCTGTCTGGGCCCTGGTGGCCTCCACATGACTATAGTCAGCGGTCACTTCTCAGACTCCCTCATGCTGCATCAGCAGCACATAAAACAACCCATAACTCCTGCTCTGAGCCAGCGCCATTCTGTGTCATGAAACGTTTCTGTCCCCAAATCTCATCTCCGCCTCCTGACTGGAACCCCAGCCACCCCACGCTGGCCGTCCCTCTGCCCCAGGTGTTCACACTGGTGGCCCCAGAGCCCAGGCTGTGGCCTCCCTTGGTGTCTGACTCCACCCCCTGTTTTACTGAGTGTCAGTGTTTCCCTCCACTCTGTTGTTACCCAAATGCACATTTCCTTACCAGACTCCTCCCCGAAACATCTTCAGTGTCTTGTGGACACTGCAGATTTAACCTTGACACCTCCAAATCAGGGTTCTCGATTTCTTTCCAAACCTAAAAGTGCAAAATATGAAAACTTGGCCCTTCCCACAGCTGCCCTTGTGCAGCCTTCTATTAACCCCGTCGCGACTGCAGCCGTGGGAAAGGTAAATTCCAGAAAGAAGCTGGAAGACATGTGAACAGGCTCGGCTTCCTCCCGGTCTCCTGCCCACTCATGAACACCGCGGTCTCCTCCGTGCCTGCGGAACCTGTCACAGCGCCTCAGCGCCTGACCGTGTCCCTGCACGGCAACACCTGGCACACAGATCTGTCTTTTGCGGACTGTCTTTCATTGATTTTTAAATGCCCATAGTACACATTTGCAGCACATGGTGCGGTCATCGGGGGAGTCAGTGCATGAGGTTACCCACGTTCTCCTCCCCTCCCCACCTCCAGCTCTTCATCCCCTCCCCTTTTGCAAAAGATCCGTCTCCCTATTTCCTATCATCTAACTTTTATTTTGCTCTTTATTCTACTTATACTTTGCCTTCCCCACATAAGAGAAATTTTGTGATGTTAAGGTTGTATGTCTGATTTATTTCACGTAATGCTTTTGCAAAAAGCAGACTGGGCTGAGAAACGGTCTTACACGCCCCATGCCCTGTGCCAGGAGCCAGCCAAGGCCACCACCATCTGCCAGGGAACCTGCACCCCCAGTGCCTCCATGGTGCTAGGTGCCAGCAGGCCTGGCTGAGAGGGGAAGCTGAGTAGCCGTCTGCCAGCTGCAGGTAGGGCTCTGTGCCTTGGCTACCCCCTATGCCATGTCCCACTGAGTCCAAATGCAGTGGCAGCCACTGTGCTGGGCACCTGGATCTCCCACTGTCAGTGTTTACAGCCAGGTTCATTCACCCTGCTACTGCATAGCAGAGAGCCCTCCATGTCTCAGGACACAGGGCTGGAGAGACCTTAAAACTGGAGAGAAGTGCTTCCTTTGAATGCAGGACAGGGCCAGCTGGCTGGCTGGGACTGGAATTGTATATGTTTGAAAAGATCAGGTTGGAGTTGGTGCAGAGGGTTCAAAGGAACCCAGTTTCCATGTGTGCTTTATCCTCTTCCGCTATTTTGAAAATTCAGGTGTGTTTTTTAACATAAAGCTTTTGGAGCTCAGTAAAGGGGAACACGAGCTTTGAATGATCTGGGCTTTTTCTGTTGCTGGCTGGAGGCCACACTGTCCAAGCAGAACCATTAAGACTCAGATGGCTAGACAGGAAAAATGTTCCCAAAGGACGTCTGGTGCAGCGACCCTGCAGAGTGACCAGCAGGGATCACAGGGCCATGCCCACAAATGCAGGCACCAGAAGAGACAGAGTGATCCTCAAAGGCTCAGCAAGGGGAGGAAGTAACAATAGTGATCCTCTGAAGTCATTACATCAAATGCACATTGAAGCCCCAAGAAAAAGCAAAATACAATTATGGTACCAGTTGTGCAAACCGCCCATTTACGTTCTCTCCGTTCATTGACATTTTGAAGATCCCTCTTTCCTCAGGACAAAAGAACCTCAGTTGCCCAGCATCAGGGGACCAATTATGCCTCCCACTGTTTTAAGAGTGAAACCGTCCACATCATGCTGCCAGAAACTCAGATGGACACTGTTTCAGCGCCGCCTGCCCGCCTCAGTCTCTCTTGTTCTTCATTCATCTTTCATGTTCTAGCGTCTCTGCTAAAACTATCACGTGCTTACCTTCTACGTTTCCTTCTGCAGTGTCCTGTGACATGTGGGAAAAGACAGTAACATTTAGTGGCAGTGGGAAAAAAAGCAATCAACGGCAACAGCCACAGAAATAATAGTAGCTACATTCAATACCTAATTGACTGCATTCCAGTCTCACTATAGCGCAGGGAGATGGGAAGTCTTATCCGTACATTAGTGACTAGGAAACTGCGAATCAAAACATTAAGTTACTTTTTCAAAGTTGCTGATGCAGCTCTAGAAAGTCCAGGGCATCCCTGCCTCAGTGTCCCTCCCAGCCCTCCTTAGCGCCTCCCTTCCCGCTGTTCTGCTCCCTGGCTGGATGGGACCAGCATCTCCAGCCTTAGCAGCCTCTCATATCTGTTCTCTTTTTCTAAAACTGCTTTTGAGCCATGATTCTCTGCTTTGAAAATTCTTAATGGCTTGTTCTAAAATAACTTCTCTCTGGATCTTCCGAATTAGACTCAGGCTCCCTCCGGCCGCTGCGCTAGAGCTATGCAATCTTCACTCAGGGTCTGCCCACCTCTGCCCTCAGGCTCACCCCTCGCAGCTAGAAGGATGCCCTCTGTCCCACCCTGTCCCTTCCTGACCTGCTGGAGGCCCCTGCCCAGGGGCAGAGGTGGGAGTCTCTACTGTCCCTGAAGGCCAACATGAGGCCAGGCCTGTCCAGAGATGACATAACTCAGGACTGTGGCACTCAGGTGTGCCCAGACCCAGCTGGGCCAATGCTCTCCCTGAAGGGAGACACAGTTCTGCCACTTATGATGACCTTGTGTTTGCCAAGTGTCACTTCCAGGGACGATTTAAAAGCAAGTCCTATCTCTGTGGAATTCAACTTAGTCCTTTGTCAAGTATAGATTCCCATCCTAACTTTGGTGATTTGTATTACAAAGGGGTAAACGAGTTTGTGTGTGTGTGAGTGTGTGTGTGTGTGTGTGTGGGGTCAAAATACATGGGGAATGTTCATGTTTTAAAAAATGCACTACAGTAAAAGACACATTGTGTCTTTGAGGGTGTCCAGGAATCACCCTCAAAACACGCCTTCTCACTTTGAACACGCTTATCTCATCGTGATTTCTGCTTTTCAAGCAGTTCTGAAAGTGTCTTTCATGTCTTTATAAGCTGTGATAAAAACACCGAATGCTGCTGCCCAGTGCTTAAACCTTACCACTGTGTCCTATCCCCGCTCTGTACCACATCTGCCACCATGCGACTGCTGGCTCTTCCCCAGAGTCAAAGTGACCATGAAAGGGAATCAGCTTTTGGAGCTACGGAGGCAGCCACAGCAGTGCAACTAAAGACTCTAGGGAAAGAGGACTCCACAACTGCTGCAGAAAGCAAAGGAACAGTGGGATAAGTATGTGAAGCCAGGGGCTGTATTTTGAGGTGGATTCATGACAATGTGTTCTTTACTGACATAAAATTTTAAATTTAAATATTCAATGTAATTTTAATTATACCTCCTATGTAACTATGTGTATGTAAAAAGGAGGATCTCAAGTGAGCATTGCTTTTCCAAGATATCAAATGGTCACTTTAAGTGTTCCAAGCCTCTTTAGAAATTTTTCTGGGAAAACACACAGCGTCTCCCCGTTTTTGTGCCCAGGCAGTTAGTGAGCGATGTAGGCCTGAGTGTGGTGAGTGAAGACACCAGATCTGCACCCAAGGTGACACCTGGTCCAGGCAGCTGGTCTTCTGTCCTGCGATGCTTCACAACCTGGTCGCAGCAAGGTTGCTTCATCCTAGTAATCCCCAATCCAGGACTCATAGTTTGGATTTATTTTACTTTCCCCCAAATGAAAAGATTTAAAGAGCCCAGATGAGTCCTGATGTGCTGTGGTAGCAGGGTGGGATCTGACAGGTGCCCTTTCTAGTTTGGCTCTGTCACAAGCACCGGGAAGCCCCGTTAATTGGAGGTCTGCATCCTTCAATCCGGTGACCCTCACTGGTATCATTTATTGTCTCAATTAAATTATCCCGCACAGCCCTTACCTCGGCAGCCTGCTGGCGCCTAATGAATTACCACTGACATCTTTTCAAACATGGACCAGCTTCTTAATTAATAAAAAATGAATCACCTCATCTCCCCGTAATTGAGCAGAATCCCCTCTGGCCCATCAGCCCTCCGCCCAGGCATATCTTCCACGATGCTTAGTGTCCATCAGCAGCCCCACCTCACCCTTAACAGGGACTTCTTGGGGGTCATCAGTGAAGAGTAGTAATGGCCATGTTTCCCTCACAAGCCAGAGCATCTAGGGTGTAATAAAATTCCAGTAAACACTAATCTATTGAATGACTAAGTCAGCAAATGGGCAAATCATGCCCATGAAATAAAACTTGGGGTAACTGAATGTCTGGTTAATTGAGAGCTACCTAGGTCCTTTGCTCATGGTAAATCTTGACATTTAAAGAAAGTGTACATGTATTTATAATTGTGCATGTACTTATAACTGAAGATATAATGTATCTATTATCTTGCTTTAACTGGCAACTCTAATAGGATGAGATGGTGCCTGTTATGGTTTATGTCTAGGTGTCTCCCCAAAACCTCATGCAGTTATAGGTGAGGCTTGTACAGAAGGCTGAATTTACAGTGTGTGGTGCCGGTATAAAGGGTGTGTGACTACAGTGCTAAACCAACCAGTTCGCTGGTTGGTTTGGATCCGCCCTAACCCTAGCAGCCTACAGAAAACATAAAACAGGTGAAGAAGCTGCTGAGCTGCCTTACCTGCTCTGCTGTCTTCTGCCGCCACCCAATGTATCTCCTGTGTGATGCCCTGTGTGACGTCCTGTGCCAAAACACTGTGCCTTGGGACCAGCCGATGATGAACTGAAATCTCTATAAACTGAGCTGCATAAACCTTTTCTCCTTTAATTTTGGCTATGGAGTATTTTGGCTCAGCAACAAGAAAAGTAACCAGAACAATGTCAGATGCTAAGTTTGCTCCCATCATAAATGTTATGCTTGTCGCTTGTGCACAAAGAGATCTGAACATAGAGCCAGGTACTGCGGGCACATTTTCTCACCTAATCACTCAGAACCACCCCGGGACTGACACACCCTGAGTGTCACACCCTGAGTGACAGGCTACCTCATTTCTACATAAGCCAATGGCTTTAGCTCTTCCAATGACATAGCTCAGTGTGAAGTGTAATCAGGAACCCAACTCCCCCAGGATGTCTGATGACCTGTGTAGCTCTGTGTGTGATTCTGTGTGTTGTCTTCCTCTTCTCCGTCTGACCCTCCGTCCTCCATCTTGACACCTTTCTTTCGTCACTGCTCAATAGCAGACTCACGAAAACTTACAAGATGGCAGACTGGAGCAATGGCTCACAGACAAACAAGGTGCTTGGCTGAAAATGCTACACCTGTGCTTCTCTCAGCCCCCCGGAGCTCTGCTTTAGATAGTCCCATGGCCTCCCCTTTTGTCCTCACATGGGTCAGCATTCAAACACTATCTGGACTGCTCCACTGCTGTGGCCCTCAGTAGTCCTCTGCCCAGTCACTGGCCACTACTGTTCCCATGTTAAAGGTTCAGGGTTGTCTTGAGTGGGTCTGGCTGCAAGGG
Organism: Hydrochoerus hydrochaeris; assembly: GCA_004027455.1. Lineage (NCBI taxonomy): Eukaryota > Metazoa > Chordata > Mammalia > Rodentia > Hydrochaeridae > Hydrochoerus > Hydrochoerus hydrochaeris. Next base: position 292,385 of record PVLA01000637.1, read on the forward strand.
TCCTGTGCTCTCTCTGAGTTGTGCATCTTCTGGAGGAGGAAGTTTGAGAACCAGGGTAGACCTTGCTACTGCAGAGGTGCCTCAGTTTACCAACTTAATTCATTCTGCAGTTCTGAGGAAAATGACCGCAGTCCTCTTGCTTTTCACCCAGTGTGGGGTTCACGAACAAAAGCAAGATTTGCAAGCAGAATTATTCACAAACAGAAGTGTTTGTGAAATAAGGTATTACTGCATCTGGTGGTTTACAAGTGGCTGTTATGGAATCATCTTTCTTTGTTTCTCTTTCCTTCTCTTACTGGAGCGGAAATGGTTAAGGTGGACAGGAACACTGTAGCCATGTTGGTGACTGAATGTCTTGAATGCTAAGTAGTTTGGGGACTGTTAGGTCCAAGTTCCCCCGATATATGCCAATCTCGCACCTGATGCTTCTCCCCAGAGCTCCCTGGACCACAGCCCAGGCTGTCTCTGGGTCACGGTCTTCTCTTCCCTTCCAGGTTACTACCCATCCCCCCTTTTCTGAATATTTTGAGCTCCTATAAAATCTCTTTCCAGTGACATCGGAGAACAAGGCCAGAGCCGGCATCTTGTACTCAGTCATGGTGGTTGGGCTTCTCCTCTTGCTCCTGCCCTGGGTGCTATTCATCCCTTCTCTGTCGGCAAGAGAAGTCAGGGCACTTTCCCTGTGTCACACAGCTAGGAGGGGCAGAACGAGCCTTCCTTGGTTTCAGTTTCCGTAAGATCTGTGTTAAGGGCTTTTGTCACCAGCCTTTGGTGCTGATGGGAGGTGGTGAGACCTTTAGGAGTGGAGCCTTGGTGTGTGCTTAGAGAGCAAGGTGGACCCCAGCCTCTTCCTTTCTTTGCAAATTCCAATCATAAGGTGATGTGTTTTGCTTCTGCCAGGGCACACTCCCTGCACCCCCACATACACCCCAAAGCCTCAGGGTCTCTTCAGTCATGGACCATAACCTTTGAAATCATGAACTAAGGCAAACCCTGTCTCTTGGTAAGCTGGGCATCTCAGGTATCTGTCACAGTAACAGAAAGCTGACCCAGTGTTTGTAAGCATCTAACTCCCTCTGTTACTGGAAGGGGATCTTTTCTGGTGCTTGATGTCCTAAACAAAGAATTCAGCAGGACACCCAAGAGTGGCACCAGGGTCAAAACCTAACTTTAACGAGAATAAAACAAGGTCTGCTCTACATAGTGGATGGGAGTGACTCGGTCAGTGAGAAAGGCTCATCATGGACTTGGTGGACTTGGTGATGGACTTGGTGTTGAGGGTTTTAAGCTTTAGAGTTTGGGGGGATTAAGGGTCTGGTCTGGGGTGGACTCGTGTTTACTCAGCCTCTTCATGGAGAGATGGAGATGGGTTTTTTTCACCTTTTACGGCCCTTGAGGATCTGTCATGGTGCCCAAAGCCCAGAGCTCGTCAGAGCTACATAGTCAATCATATGCTAATCTGGATTGGAGCTAGCCATGGATTGCAAAAGACCACTGGGCACATGCCAGGGACTTGCTGCTGTTACCTAATCACCTTTCTCCATTGCGTATAGACCTGGGCATCCTGTTCCTGGGCTAACGTTTAACTCACTCGGTGGGTCTGTTCCCAGAAAGCAGCTCCAAGGTGGGCACTTCTTTTTTTCTCAGCTGTTTCCCTGGTTACCAGATACCTCAGAGCTGACCTAGAAAGTGTACTCTAAGGCAAGCCAGCCCTCCCTTCTTTCTCAGACCTAGTCCTTAGCTTCCTCCTGCCTCAATTCTGCAAGTGTCCTTTGTGAGGCTCAAAACTTACCCAGAGTTCAGTGGGACATTTTTGTTTATTGAACAGGAAGCACTAGGGGCCTGTACTTTACATACAAGGGGAATCTAGAAAATCCAGACCCATCCTGAGTCCCCCTTTCTGGCTCTCAGATCAGCCCAGGATCCCAGTTCAGCCCAGTCTTACACCCACAGTTACCCTTGTATCTTGTCTGCTCTGAGCCTCGCACACAAAGATTACAACAGAAATGTGGTGGGTAAGGGGGCCTGTCAGCACTCACAGCGCCTCCTGAGGCCCTGAATGGCAGCCAGATGGAGTGGAGCTTTGTTTTCTCCACCAGATGTTATTTTCTCTTGCTGTTTGACTTATTTTTGTGATAGCATCTGAGTCTCTTCCTAACACCTCTGGACACCAAATGCCATCCTCCCTGCAGCTATGATCTGCAAAAACAGACGAATCCCTAAGAACCAAATGAATAGGCCTGAGCAGGAACTGCGGACTGGTAATTGCTGGGCCACTTAAGCAAGTTTGACTTTGTGCTCAATCTGACACTTTGCTGGGGCTTCCTGTAGGTCCATGCTAGAGGCTTGGAGTTGGTGAACTGGTAACATAGTGATAGCTGTAGACTAGAAATGCATGCTCAGGACTCACTGCAGTTCCTAGTTATGATGTTGCATCGGCTCCTTGAAGAATCTCTGTCACATGACACTGCAGGTCCCTGTCCTAGATGTGTGATGCATCCATGCAGCATGCACAGCAGAGAACAAAGGACTGTGCTTCATGGTGAGAACATGCCACCTGAGGCAAGGGACAGCCAAATATAATGATGTTTTCTCTTGCAATCTTTCCTTTCCTTTCTTATTCTTCCTACTCTTTCTTTCTCTCCTTTCTTACTCTGCCTTCCTTACTTTCTCCATCTGTCTTTCTTTCCTCTCTTCCTTTCTTTCTTCCTTCTTTTCTTCCTGTTGTGGCATTCCCCCATAGTGGTTGTTCTGTTTTGCTTTGTTTGTACCAGGAATCAAACTCAAGACCTTGTGCTTGCCAGACAGGCACTGTGCCATGGAGCCATCTCCCCAGCCCCCATACCTGGGTTTTGGCAGTGGTTTAATTTAGCATTTTCGAATGTGGACTAAAGCTGTGATACTGGGGTGAAAGACGTGAGCGATGGAAGCCCTATCCTGGGCGTGGGGGGCACCACACAGTAGGCTTGCAGCCTAGATGGGATAGAACAGAAAGGCAGGCTGCCGCTGCTTGCTACCGCTGCCTTCTACCTGTCATAACATGAACCGTTTCTCCCTGTGAAGTCCCTCTAGCACGGCCCCCAGCCTTGGAGCCAACGAACTATGGACTGAAACCTCAACAGAGTGTGAGGGGAAATGGAATCTTCCTCCTTTAACTTGTGAGGGTCAGGTACTTTGTTTCAGCAATGAGAAAAGTAACTAAGATACTTTCCTTCCCTGCCTCTCTCTCTTCTCTCTCTTTCTCTGTTTCTGTCTCTGTCTTTGTCTCGGCACTGGATATAAACTCAGGGTTTATATCCAGTGCCTACCCCGACCTCCATCCCTGGCCTTTTTTATTTTGACACAGGGTCTCACTAAGTTATCCAGGCAGGGCTCAAGCTTGCCCTCCTCCTGCCTCAGCCTTAGGGAAGGTTTCCCTTTCTAACTTTTTTTCTCCATGACTTCACACACTGAAATAGCTTCATAAGGTTTACTGAATGGAAAGTACCAATGTTCATCCTTAAACTAAATTGTTAGGTTTTAAAAACTTAACATTGGGTTGAGATCTCCTAATAAGTAAGGTTAAACAAAAAGCAAGAGTGGATTGAAAATAAAATTAGAGCCTGGTAATTTACCAGTTGATGGGCATTGGAGGCCGTCCCTGAGGCCTTTCCTTAAGCTACTAAAAGCCCTTCTTTCTGATTGCTCAGATCCCAAGACAGGTCTAAAAGAAATCAGGAAATACTTAAGAAATGAAGCAATGCAGTAAAAGCTAAGAGGTTTCCATTTTTATTTTGACTCTTAAGTAAGCTCCTTCCTTGTTTACTTCCCCTGATCTTTACAGTGAGGGCCTCAAATTTGTTCACCGTTTTCATCTCCTCCCTCTTTTTGATGTTTAAAATACCCAGAACCCATCATATCCCCTTCGCATCCACCTGATAATCATACTGACAGACAGGGGAAACAATGGGCCAGGGAAGCAGGTGTTACATGATTTTTATGAAATGGCTTAAATTCTAGACCCACATCTTTGACCGCGATCATTTGCTATTCCCTAGGAACAGAGGGATTCCCTGGATTCAGAAAGAGGATGTCATTTGAGGTTCCCAAGCAAAAACTAGCAAGCTGTTTGCGGCTTCATGACCCTAAAAATCTTCTATTAGTGGGTCTTCTCCCAACTCCCTTTCTGGGACCATCTCTTTGCGTGGTTTTTGTCCAACCCTAATCACTTGAATTTGCTATCGTGGTGCCAAACAAGACTAAGTTTTCCACTGACCGAGCTGCATAAGGCAATGAATAAAATCCTTAGGGCCCTTTGCACTTGCTTCATGTTATTAAGGATCTACTAGAGGCCTGGACTTGGATCAGCGAGGTAACTTGGGATCCTAAAGATGCACAACACATAGTTTGTACCTCACATGCACAGCATAAGGCCTGTTCTAAATGGTTAACCAAAAAGGCACTCCTTTATTTTTGTCTGATTATGCTGAGGGCTGTATCTGCAACATCTACTATGGTACCCTGCAAGTGTTAATTAAGTGAATGCACGGATGAGAGCTGCCTTGTTCCAGGAAGAATTTGGAGTTGTCAGTGCAGACATTGGGTAGCAATGCAAACTGCCAGCAACCACAAGCCAGTGGCAAAACCTGATTCCTGTACCCCAGGTGTATGTTGATTTAGTAGGAATTTCAGATAAATGGTAATCCCCAGCGGCCTAGAATATACAAAGGAGGCTTCCTGCTCCTTGCGCCTCCACTGCTAGGTCCCCAGACCTCACACTTTCACAGGTCTGCCCTCCCTCCTCCTGTCCCCGGTTCTGGAGAAACACTACTCAGGCTCCCATGCACTTGTGAGCCTGCGCACAGAGGCCTTCCTGACCCAGGAGAAAGGAGTCTGTCTACGGAGCTCAGTGGGTCTACTCACGGCTCACACCTGGGTCCAGGACCCAGGCGATGTGAGTGCGGGTCTGTTTGTGTCTAAGACCTATGACGTGATGCGACATCCTGCTGCAGGAGGAAGTCCCTTTACTCGGCAGGAAAGCCTGGTGCTCCTTTCCCTTCTCCCTCTGCATCTGAGCATTTTCACTGAAGATCAGCTGTAAAATCTCCCTCCAGGGTTGACACTGGTTTTCAACTGACTGGGTCTGTGATGCACCCCAATGTAGGCAGACGGCCAGCTGCACCAAGCCTTAAACAAGGCCCAGTGACCAGACTGGTTCAGAAAACAGTGCTTCTTAGACAAGCAGGTTAGTGAACGCTGTCTCCAGAGCTGCAGAAAGTTTGATAGAGGGCCAGTCTAAGCAGTTAATCAGCCGGCACCATGATCCTGTGGACACGAGGTGGAGCCCAGCCACCCTGAAGTTCACACTTTGCACATTTTCATGTAACTTAGGAGAACACATTACATGGTAGGTAAGGGCCGAACCTGAGGACAGACATGGCATGAACCTGTTTCTTGGGCCATGTCAGTGATGCTATCGCTAAACACAGAACTGCCCCCCCCCCACCGTGGTCCACCGACCCTAGGATCCTAGGCAGGTGCACCAGAGAGGCCCCAGCAATGCGTTCTTCAAATGGACATGAACAGTTGACACTCTCAAACTAAAGCTCCATTTAAAGATACAGCTGTTGGCACATAACTGCTCGGATTTACCTTGTTCTGAAATAGAATCACCTTTCCTCCATCTTGTTTGGATTAGCATGCACTAGTGGCGCGCAGTAGCTGCTTCCTCATAACATTTTCATACTTGTGCGGAACGTACTTTGACCATCTGCACCCTCAATGTCTCTTACCCCTCTCTTGCACCCTGGTCCTCCTCTTCCCTGGTACTCTTCACCCTACTTCCCCCCCAGATCCCCCCTAGGATGACACAAAACATGCAATATTTGTCTTTCGGAGTCTGGTTTATTTCACTTAACATAGTAGTTTGTTTTTTGAATGCTATAGAGATACAATGGTTGTAGTATGGTGACAGCCATTCTACATAAATGAAAACGCAATTGCTTTTATTTTACCAAATTGCTTTTATTTGACTGCCTTAAACCGTGTAATAAATTCTATTTTTGTGTGGTACTAAGGATTGAACCAGAGCCTTCGTACTGACCTACACCCCGAGTTTTTTAACATTAACTGGTTTGTTTCTACTGGACACGGTCTCACTAAGTTACACAGGCTGAGCCAGATTGCGGTCATCAGCATCCTAGAGTGCTGGGACTCGGGTGCTTCCCACCCTGCTGGCGAGGAGCTCTGACCTTTAAGGGAATCCTGGATAAGGGAGGCCTAGGCCTGCGTGATTCTCAGACTTCCTGGGGTGAGAACTATGAAGGGCAGCGAGAAGGTGAAGGAGTGAAGACGACACACAAAAGCTGGGATCGGTGGAGCCCTCTCTTCCAGTGGGAAGAAAGAAGCCGGTCCTGGCAGAGCATTTATGTATACATTTGTCAGGTTGACGTCACGTGACACCCCTTTGCCCAGCGACCCGCCTGCACGGTAGTCTAAGGGCTTGATATTCTCTGGATGGGGCAGCTTGCTCACGGCGCCTGCCTCAGGCGCTCTTGCTTCTCTGAGGGCCTCGCCCCCGCCCGCACTTGTTTTATACCTATCTCCCTGTTTCCTATGGTCTCTCTTATTTTGCTCTTTATGTTTTGGGTTTATCATTTGTGTGTCTGATTTATTTTACTGAACATGATGATCCCAAGATCCATCCATTTTCCTGCAAATGACTCGTTTATCTGTCTTTGTGGCAGAGTAGTATTCCACTGTGTGTGGATAGCACATTTTCTTTATCCATTGATGGATCTGTTGATAGATATATAGACCATTTACAAGGTTTAGCTATAAGAGCAATTCCAATGGACCCATTATCTCCCTTCTAGATATTTTCCCACTCTTTTCCTTAGATGCTGAGGGTGGGTATGAGGGCTGGCAAAGTGTCCATGTACAGGGATTCATGAGTCACTTTCCATAGCCAGGTCATCCACGGGGCATGTGAAGGACTGAAGCAACCATGCAGGTCACTGCTTGTGATGCCCTGAGAATATGACAGAACACAAGCCCTACATTTAGATACCTGGATTTATTTCTGGTGCAGGGAGCTCAGGTAAAGGGAACCACAGGGCATTTGCACAGGAGACATAACAAGGAGCCAGGAACTTCCCTGTGCTCTGAGGCCTCAGTAGATGGTGGGAGTACAATCCCCATCACACAGGCTCCTCCTCTGTGCTTCCAGATACTTCAAACCACAAATTTGCAAGGGACAATGTATTTTGCCTATCACAGTCCTAAATTTTCTTGCAGAAAAATCTCTAAAGCCTTGGAGATCTCACAAATATTATGTATCTTAATTTTTAATGAGATTTCTAAGATCTGTTTTTAAGATTTGTTCTTTCTGTCGAGTAATTACTGGTGAATTTATCTCAGGAAAAATACAAAGGCAGGTGAGCTCAGTGTAATCCTTTTTCTCAAGCTCCAAGTCTGCAAATCTCCTCTCTAAAAGGAATGAATTAATTTTTCAAAAGCAGAATAAAGACATTAGGAACATTAAAGGTGTAAGGATTCACTTAATATAATTAACTTGACCCAGAGATTCCAGGGTTTTGCCAAGGATCATGTGTTTGTAGCAGTATTTTTCCAGCAGGGTGGTTCTTCCCCAGTCAATGTCCCCTGTTATGGCTGTGTCTAGATAGCCCCCCAAAGCCCCATGGGGTCACGGGCGGGGCTTTTTAGAGGTAGCAGAGCTAGAGTGTGTGACACTGGGATCAAGGCTGTATGGCTACTAAAGTCACTCCTCTGGTTGGCTTGGCATTGTTCTGTGGAGGATTAAGGGTGCCGCCTGCCCTGGGTCAGGTAAACTGGATATAATACAAGGGACAGAAAGAGGCTTATTGCTTTTTGCTGGCTGCTAGCTTCCTTGCTACTTCATGGTTTTACTGCCTTCCTACCTTCTTCCCACCATTAACTATTTCTCCTCCGTGGTGCCCCTCTTCCACGCTGCCCTGCCTTGGGGCCAGCCAACTGTGAACTGAAGCCTCTACAAACTGTGTGCTAAATAAACCTTTCCTCCTTTAATTTTGGGTTGGGTATTTTGTCCCAGCAAGGAGAAAAGTAACTAAAAGCAGTGAGAAGAATGTGCCTGTTACTAAACCCACAAGGATGGAGTCCTCCACTGTGCTGTTGGCTTACAAGGCCACAGCTTCAGCCAAAGCGTAAGAGCAGCTGTGAGGTGCATTCCTGTACTCCCAGCTACTTGGGAGGCAGAGGCAGGAGGGTTGCAAATTCACTGCCAGCCTGGGCGACTTAATGAGAACCTCTCTCAAAGTAAAGAAAAAGGTCTGAGAGTGGACGTCAGTGGGAGCACACTTACCTAGAATGCACAAGGCTCTGGATTCCACCCTCAGGAACCAGAAAAAAAAGTACAGCCTCACAGTCCATTTAGATCTGATCCATTAGGGCTGCTCAAAAGAGCTACTAAGCAAGCCAGAACAGTGCAAAACTGTGCACTGGAAAATAGAAGTTGACTTTAATGTCACTTTGAAATAAAAATGTGCACCAACACCTATTTTCTTTAAATGCTGTTGCAGTCAACTGTCCGTGATTATAGCTGCGGACTTTGGGGTATCTTTATTGTTTGGCCTGCATTACAGGCAGAGGACATAAAAGAACACCCTCCTCAGTCTTAACAGCCATTCGTGGAGCCCACGATGGGGAACTAGGACATGTCAGGAACTGTCTGGGAGCTTGTAGAGATTAGCCCTGTCCCATGAAGCCCATGCTGTACTCAAGGCCAGTGAGATTTTCCAGGGCTCAAAGCCTCAGATAGCAGGAAATAACCTTCATGATGGCATCATCGAGCCACCCACCTGACTGACAAAACCTCCACAGACACAAGGGGATCTCCCCATCCCAGACACCTTTTAATTCCAACTCTTCCTTCTCAACGTTTTTGTTATCCTGAAATTGAGATGAAAGAAGCAAGTATAGCTCCATCCCCAAGAATACCACTGGGTTGTCTAATTAAAGTCTTTGCCCTCAGAAAAATAATCACAACATTCACAGAACTAAAGGACAAAAATCTGACAATCCCGCAATTTATGCCCATTTTTCTTTTTAGAAAAGCTACATTTTCTATTATGCTGTAGCCGGAGGGATGCCTGGAAAGGAATTAAACAAGGTGCCTGCAGTATCTGTTTCCAAGAAGTGAGGCTAGGTGTGCTGTTTGATTTTAAATCATCCCGTTAACCTCTAAGACAACTGGCCTCACTTGTCCTTATGCCAGAAAGCAGGTGGTCACAGGTGTCCACTCACAAGAGGTCTCTCCCGTCCAGCAGGATGATGGGAAAGGATATAGTTACTGTGTCTCTGTTGTGCTGATGGACAATGCCTTCTGTGGTCAGGATAGTGGTAACAGGTGTGTGGGAGAGAATACTATCAAAAGAAAGCACCCACAGGACAGCACTTAACCCCCGGGAGCCAGCACTTAACTCCAGGGAGACAGTTGTGCTTGACATAACTTAGGGAAGAACCCTCTGGGAACTCTGAGATAAGGAGCTGAGAATGCCAAATAAGCCAGTAGATAAACAGAGTCACATGGACCAATTTTGGCTGAAGGTAATAGGAATCCAAATAAATGGGCTCACCAAATGGGAAATTCATTTTCTTCACACAGACTATGGCTACTAAAGTCATCAAGGATGCCCACTGCCTCCTCCTTACCCTCCACCTGCCGGGGCTGGCAGCTCCCATCACCCACACTGAAAAAACCAAAATGCCTCCACATGTTGCCAGCTGTTCCCCTCTAGCTGAAAAATCACTACTCGCCATCCTTGTTCTGCTACTGGCCCAGCAGGTGGAGGGTAAGGAAGCTGCTAAGCATCCCACAGCACCCAGACGGAACCCTCACAGAGCGCTCCGGTCCAATGGCCATGGTACTGAAGTGCCAACACCGTACCATCCCTAAGCCACATCCCAGACAAGAGCGACTCTGACCAGTTCCAGTGGAAACATTCTGCAGCTGCGTGGGTAGACCAAACTAAAGTGCCAAACTGAATACCTCACAACAATATGCTCAATGTGAGCAACAATATGCTCACAACAAGGACTCGTAATGTGCATTTTATCTGAGGAGTACCATGTGTCCCTCTTGGCACCACCCTACAGAAGGGAACTGTGGGAGATAAAGCTTCCGAGTTGATCTTGAGGACAAATTACGTGATGTAGCCACAGTTCTATTTTGTAGTTAAAGGAAAGCACCCTAGGATTCTTTTGTCCAGTGGGAAGTTGTCCATCATGGTCACTGCCCTGACAACAGGCTACATACACAGCTGGGGAGAAAAAAGGACACTGTACAGATTAAGTATATCCCCAACCTGTGGGACACTGTCATCAGTTGGCTGAGGTCTCAGAGAGGCATTAAGCCTTAATGCTCACCGGCGGCAGCTGGGACTCATCTTGGAGGCCTCTGGTTGGGCTGATAGGAACACGACACTGCATGCAATTCTGTACTCTGTCTTCCCCAGCAGGGGAAAGGTGGAGAGGGGACTGAAGGTGACCTGTCATGAAGGTGACCTGTCATCTAGCACTGCCTTCCATTTGACATCAAAGCCTCTTCACGAGAGACACAGCTCTTGTGTTCGTCCTAGTGTTATTTATTTGACTATTGGACAAATACTCTTTAAGCATCTTCTCCGTGTCAGGACGGGTGTCTCATCAGGAAACGGCAAGGCCTGTGCTGGGGATTCAGGTGGCCAGGACTCCAGGCCAGGACCCGGCTTCCAGGCCCAATGTCTCTTGCTTTCAATTATCAGTTTTTGATTGTGCTGTGTCCTATGATTATGCATTTCCTGTGAAATTATTTCCTGAGGTTCCTGGACTGGAAACACTTTGTAGACACACACAGCCATAGGCATTATAAATGCTGATTGCCAGAAACCTGAGACACTCTACACAACACTGAATAACCAAGTCATGCATTTATCAAAAATATCCTACAACCGTGTAAACTTTTTGATAAAGAAACAAACGTTCAAGACATTCGATGGATGTGTCCGTCTCTAAGGGCTGAGGTTGAAACCTGAGGTTCTTTATTTATGGATAAATAATATAAACAATAACTGATCATTTTGTCTAAATTATCCCTGCTACTAACACTGATAAATTCTAAAATCTCTATTTAATTTTTAGTTTTCTCTACTTGGAGCATTTTGTAAAACAGTGCCCTCTAGTGGCCAAGAATGCACTTGAAAACTACCATAGGGATGCTATTTTTAGTCTGGCTAGAGAATTGATTTTTAAGGCCAGCGTTTAAAGAGATTTATGACCCTGTTGCAGATGTATGTGTTGTGTACGTGTCACAAATAAGCATGAAGACAGATACAATCTGGCTTGTTAATGGGGTGTCTGATTTCTTGATTGCAAACCTATTAATTCACCTATTAATATGTAATGTTACCCTGGGTGTAAATTTAGCTGCCTGTCATTTATAATAACATTAGCGAAGTGACATATTGTCATTTGAGCAGGAGCACTGCTTTCTGCCAAAGCCGAGAGCCTCGATAATTATTTTTAAAGTGTGATTAGGTGTGGTGCAGTAGAGATAGGAGTACAGGAATAGAGAAGTCAAAGGATCAACAGAGGGGACCTCATTTTTATGAAAAATTACTCTTGTCTCATTCTTCTTTTTTTGTCCAAAAGATCATTACAACCCAAGAGCTCAGTACCATATTTCTCAAAATGCAAATTAAATCTGCCTCTGAAAATAGCCTTTCTTGGCTAAAAATATCCAAAATTAAAAAAAAAAAAAAACGTAGATGACGTTCAGTTTAAAAAGATGAAAGAGTAAATGAACAACACACAGCATGTTTCTCCTCTCCCCCTTTTCTGTCTTTCTCCTGTAGCGCTGCATCAACAGATGTTTCTGAAACTTACGGTTGTGGTTTTAAGTCCATCCCCCTCCATTTGAGCACCGGACCATGCAGTCAGAGGCACAGTGCTAACAGACTCAAGAGGTCTGGGAAGGTACGGGCCTTAAGCTTGCAGACTTGCATGGAGACTAACTGTCACATGCTATAACTGCAGAACTGGACAGTTCCCTGAGTAGCGAGGACACGCTGGGTGGCAGTACCTGAAGAGGCCAACCACGTGGTCTCATCGGAGTCTGCTACTCACACTCGGAGACCCCACAGCTGGGGTCTCTCCCACGCCCCAGCACAGACCTGCACACTTACTAAGCCCTGGCTTGCATCTGTCCTGTGAGAATTTTTTAAGTAAACTTGTAATTTTAGGATAGTGGATTTACAGAGAGAGCAACATTGGGAAGGTGACACAAACCTCCATGTACCCCGCACCTAGCTGTTGTGTTTTACCATCTTGCACGACTCTGGTGCGTCAGGCATGATCAATGAACTGATACTGATGTGGCATTATTGACCAAAGTGTGCTCTTTGTTTATATTTCTTTAGTTGTGATCTAGTGTCCTCCCCAGTGGCCACAGGATCCCACCCAGGCTGCTCTCAGTCATGATCCTCTCCTTGGCCTCCTCTTGCCATGACGCTGTCTTAGACATGCACATTTAATGTGGCTCACTAGGTGATTAACTTACTGCATTGAGCCAAGCCGGCATTCTGGGGGTGAATTCCACCTGGCTCATAGAATACTCCTCTGTGTTTTGAAAGAGTTAGTGAAAGTTTTCCATTCATTCATTAGATTTTTGGTGCATATATGTTTAGAAATGTTATATGTTCTTCATGGATTGAACCTGTCATCATGAGAAAACACCTCTCTTTATCTCTGATAACAAGTTTCTATCTTAAAGGTTATTTTAAGTGACAGTACCAGTCCAGCAGGCTTTTGGCTACTATTTTCATGTTATGTCTTTCACTATGTTACTGTTTTCAATGTATTTAAGTTTTGTATATAAAATGTGTCACTTACAGATATGTGTTGATGTCTCATATTTTCCCATTCTTCCGACCAGTCTTTAATCTACTTACATAAAGTCTTTTTCAACAAGGTATAACTTACGGCTGTCATTTTGCTGTTGGTTCCCTATATGACTTGTGTGATGATATTCCTCGATTCCTCATCACTGCCTTGTTTTGTGTGTTAAATAGACATTTTAGGGTACCATTTAATGTCCTTGGTAGTTAGTGCTGTATTTTTAAAGTTGTTTTTCTGTATTTTTAAAGTTGCTGCCTTGAGGGCAACAAATAACATCTCAGTTTATGGAGATTAAATCAGATCACTACCCCCTTAATTTTAATGGTATACAAAAATTTTGTTCTTATAGAAGTCTATTCCTTCTCCTTTTTTCTATTATTGTCATACAATTTACTCCTTTATATATTATTAATCTTTATATATTATAAACTATGTCATACATAGTTTTATAATTATTGCTTTAGGCAGCATGTGACTTTTATGAAATATTGGAGAAAAATGTGTCACAAAAATGCATCTGCATGCCTTTCATAAATATGCCTGTATTTATTGTTACAGGTGTGTCTTAGCTCTTCATGTGGATTTCAGTTACCATCTAGTAACCTTTTAGCTTCAGACTGAAGGGTCCCCTTTGTTATTTCGAATAGAGCAGATCTTCTAACCATGAACTCAGTTTTTATCTGACAGGATCTTAATCTTGTGAAGGATAATCTGGCTGGATACATATTCTAGGTTGATAATCTTTTCTCTCTCAGCTTTTGAACATGTCATCATGTTGCCACCAGCTCCATGGTTTCTGCGAAAATCAACTGTGGATCTGAGGGTCACGTTTACATGATAAATTACATTTTCTCACAGCTTTAAAAATTTTCTCCTTGTCTTTTCATTGCAACAGTTTGATTGTAGTGAATTTAGATTTGGATTGCTTTTAGCTTATTGTCCTTGGGGACTTTCAAGCATCTTCATTGTATGGATTCATATTTGATTAAATGTTGTGTGTTCCATTTTGACTTTCACCTCTGAGACTCTAATCTGTTGTTAACTGGACAAAGTACCACCGGTATCTGAAGCTCTTCCTCATTCTTCTTCATGCTGTTACCTTTGTTCCTCAGACTAAATAGTCTTAATTTAGCATCATATTCATTGCTTCTCTCTTCTGTCAGGTCAAATACTATTTTGTACCCTCTAGTAAATTTTTTAGTTCAGTATTTTCAACCCCAGAATTTGTGTTTGGTCCTTTTAAAATGATTTCTGTCTCCTAATTGATTTTCTGTATTTGATGAGACATAGTTTTCATACTTCTTTGAATATATTTATAATTATTAAATTAAAGGTTTTATTCTAACATGTCCAATGTCTAATCTTCTTCAGGAGTCACCTTATTATTAAAAGCTTTACACAGTCTATACTAATTCTTTTTTCCTATGCTTTCGCCATACTTTTTTCTTTGTACATGTTAGACTTTTTGTTAAATATTGAACATTTTAAATAATATAAGGTAGTAATTCTGGAAATAAAGTTTCCTTCCCACTTAGTTCTTGCTATTGTGGGTTGTTATTGTTGTTCTGATTATTTAATGATTTTCCTGAACTAATTTATTAAAGTCTGTATTCTCTCCACGCATGGCCACTGAAGCTCTGTTTCGTTAGATCAGTGTTCAGGTGATGATCAGCAGAGTCCCTCATATGCCTTGAATCCATGAATCCTTTGCCAGCAAGTCCTCTCATGGTAGAGTAGCAGGCAGGAGCCCTCCTTTCCTGTTCACTCAGAGTTCTCCTGTCGGACACAGGTGAAAGATTACACCTTCTTGTACCTTTCCTGAGTTACAGCCCTGTGCATGAAAATAGCTGTAGATTCACAACCATATGTTCATGCTTTTCAGAGCCCCCATGGATATATCCTTCCCTGGCTTTCCCTTCAGGTACTTTTGACATCTTGTTACTTCAGCTGTTACCACGACCTCAGACAGCTGTTCAACAGTTGTTAATGGCTTTTCAACAAGGCTCCTTGGAGCTGGGGAGCTGGGACTGAGGCAGTGTAAAAGCCTAAGCTCGCTCCTATTAAGGACAGTAAGTGATTTTTCTTGAGTAAATCCTGCTCAGTGTGTTGAAAATCATGGGTTAGTTGCCAAAGTTTGTAAAAAATAATTTTCACAAATTTTCCCATCTCATTTCTTTAGTGGACAGCAGATTTTTGCTGGTCCTTACTCTACCATTCTGGACATGGTTGCTCCTTCTGTAAGGTTTTACATGTAGTTCTTTTCCTTTCTGTGTTCAAAATGGCATGTTTCTCAACTCTAACACATTTGATATTGGATGATACTCAAAAGTAAGTAAATATTATTGCCCTTCAATACTTTCATGAATTTTCAGAGGAGAATTTTAAACTATTTACCAATTTCTCTGCTAGTAATAACAGTATTCTTTTAGAGGGTAAGTGTTACATGTGTAGAAACCCTTACTTTTGGCCATTTCAGTGTTTTGCAGTCTGTTTTATAATAGTACAATTATCTGAAAAAGAACCGAATTAGCATATTTACTCTGCGGTGTTAAGTGGCTAATGCTTTGAGAGGGAACTGCCTCTGGATAATGAAATACGTGTTGTCTTGTTTAGTTTATTTAATGATCAAATTAATGTGATAGTAGTAAACTAAATTCCTCCAAAATAACCCATTTAAAAACAATTTTTTCAGGCCTTTCTGTATAAAATGTGGAAAGCATAAAAAGATAATGACTCATAATACCTGAAAGAGAAAAATATGATTTTTCCCTTTTTCACTGAAATCAAGGTCCCTCCCAGGAAGCTGCGCGGGATAACCAGGAGCTGGCCCCAGTGAGGCGTCTGTAGGCGTTTCCTTCTTCCCTCCAGTGAGGAGGGCACTGATGTAGACCCACTTGGTTTTTTTTTCTATTGTTATAAATTAGCAGGAAGAAAGGGAAGAGTTTCCCCAGAAAGTTCTCTGAAAGCCCACAAATTCCAGACCTTATTTTTGAGTCCTGGACCAGCCTAAGTTTGCCAGAGTCTGTTCTAGCAGATTTAGAAATTGGTCTCCAAGTGTCTTGGATACTTTTCTCATGGCTGAGAAAAGGTTGATTTCAGCTCACAGCTGTAAAGGTTTCAGTTCACGGTTGGGTATCTGCATGGCAGGGCCTATAAGAGACGAGCACGGTAGAGGAGAAACAGCTCATGGCAGGCAGAAGGCAGCAAAGCAGCACACTAGTGAGGAAGCAAGTGAGCAGCAGCTGCCTTCTTTGTGCACCTTATACTCTATCAGTATCCAGCCACCCACAGCACTCCCTACCAGTGTGGGGCACCCTTCACCCTAGCATCCCACACCAATCAATCCCAGCATCATATCCTGAACCCCAGCATCACACATTCTAGGTCCAGCCACCTCCATACAGCTCCACATATGACTGCGTGAGGCTTTGGAGGAGACATTTAGAGGCAAGCTACTAACACCCAGTCAACGACATTTACTAGCCAGTCTCCAAAGCACCTTTTTCTTTGATGACCATTCGGTGTATTAAGTGGTAACTATATGAGGTGTAATCTAAGTATACGGTGAATGTTTACATAAAAAACGATTATTACAGTTCCTCTTCAGAACATTCCCCTTCACTTCAAACACAATCATCTCATCATTCTAGCCATTTTCTGAAGCATTTCTGAAGTCTTCTTTTGTGAGAGTTTTTAGGAGATGTGATAAAAAAAAAATTGGTGAATAGTGCTAGTCACCATGCAGCAGAAAGGCAGCCCATAAAAACATGGCACTGGGTCCTCCTCCACCTGTCACTGGACCTGGCACGAGGGCTTCTGCCTTTTCCCCACAGTCAATATGACCATGAAAGCTAAACATTTGGAATCAACTCAGGACACCAAGGTGGCCATGACAGCACAGTTAGAGCCCCTTGAAAGAGAACTTCCAGAAGAGCTTCAGAAAGAGGCAGGAATGATGGAACACATGTGGTTCAGCCAGGAGGAATATTTTGGGGGGGATTAATGGTAATGTACGTTTTGCTCTGATGATTTTTTAAATTCAAACATTCACCGTGCCTTTCAATCCTATCATAAACCCCTTGTAATGAGAAACATGTTGAATGATGGGAGGTTCTTAGTACTTAGGGAATAACAGTAACATTTTTTTAAAAAATAATCTTGGTGCAACAAGAGAATGTTCAGAAAGAGTTTGCAAATAAAGAGGTTTAAGAAAAGATAAAATCAGCCTCAGCATAACATGCAGAGACGGGGTCACCTTTGAAACCTTTGTGGAGGCAACTTTAAGATGAGATCTTAAAGGAATTTACATGTGTAAGTTAGAAAGGGGCTTTCAGCGTTCTAAAGCCAGGTGCAGAGGTGGGCATCAGTCTCTTCCATGAGCAGAGACCAAAGAGAAACAGGGCTGCAAGGCCCAGTCAGCAACCAGGCTGCCTCTGAAGGGTGTGATCATTAAAAAACTCTTTATAATATCAAACTAAAATTTATCTCTAGAATTTTCTATTCTTGCATCCAGTTATTTCTGCTAACATGACTTAGAATGCATGTAATATTGTTTGTGATGGTTCTTCAGATCTTGGAGGAAGTAGCTAATATATCTCTTCCTCAATCCATTTATAACAGGACCAAGGTCAGTCTACACACACCTCTCTAGCAAATCTACACCACTTGTCTGTGAGTTCACTGCAGGCAAAACGACTCATGGTGTTGGCACTGGTGATATTTTGCTTAATAACCAAGTCCTAGATTCCTAATTTGCACCATCTGATTTACCAGGGAAATTACAGAACCGTCATAAATAATCTACAGTGCAAATGGAGAGAGAAGCTAAAGGCTAGGAGCTTTAGAAGCTAAAGGAATCATTGGACTAACTGTCAAAAAATGGCAGAATTTGCAGGAATAGCATAATTGATAGACTTTTAAAACAATAGCAGGTATGTACATGCTAGAAAGCGTGTTACATTCTGAAGGGACTTAACTGTTGATCACATGAAAAGTCCATTTTTCTAACTTTTTCTGGCACTCAGGACTGAAGCCAGGGCCTTGACCCTGAACTACATCCCTAGCACTTTTTATTTTTTTATTTTGAGATAAGGTCTCAGTAAGCTACAAAGTTACACAGGTTGAGCTCAAATCTGTAATCCTCCTGCCTTAGCCTTCCAGAGTGCCGGGATTACAGAGCCCTGCCACCAGGCCTGCAAGTTCCTAATTTTTTATACTCCCTTGCCAAAACATGAATGACTTTTATATTTTACTATGAAATTTATTTATTCAAATATTTGCTAGTCATATGCTTTTTTAAACTATAAATGGTCCCAATAGAATTGTTAAAACATCTAAATTATTAATGAAACATGGTCTAGATAGAAGCTAAATTGACCTTTCCCATAAACATTTCCTTGGTTCTTTATGGAAATCATGCCCAATATAGGGAATCAGTCCACTAACAAATGATAAAGATTAGAAGCCACTGAGGTCACTGACAAAAGGCTGGGTTTTCTCCCAAAACCATGGCACTCAATTTGTAAGCATTGTGCAGTTTTTCTCCTGATTTTTGTAGATGTTTAAACCTAGTAGTGTTAACTTTGATGGCTCAGGTAATGAGAAAAGTTTAAAACCTACCAGAGAGTTTCCTTCTGACAGCTAATTGAGCGCTGGATTGGCCTCCCAGATCACTCTGCTGGGAAATGGTTTTCTCTGTTCCTAACCTCCTCTGTGTGGAACATTACACGAGGTGCTCCACAGTGCCCTGTAGCACCGCTCTTCCCATCGGTGGCTCTGCTAACAATAGCTTTTTTCTTTCTGCTTGGGGGCTCCATGTATAATACCACAGCTTTCCTTGCTCTTGAGTGAAGTAAGCAGCTTTGTGAAGTAAGAGTAGCGATTGGATCCTCAGTGAAATAAATCACTGAATCGTTGGCTTTTGTGGAAGAAGAAACTTGTGGTGCAGAAGTGGGGTAAAGGGGCTGAGCGGCATCAGACCCTC
Source organism: Hydrochoerus hydrochaeris (assembly GCA_004027455.1). Lineage (NCBI taxonomy): Eukaryota > Metazoa > Chordata > Mammalia > Rodentia > Hydrochaeridae > Hydrochoerus > Hydrochoerus hydrochaeris. The sequence continues at coordinate 311,280 of PVLA01000637.1, forward strand.
GGTTCTGTCAGTCCATCCCACAAATGAACTCTCACATCACACATCTCAAAAAGGAAATCATGTGTCCCAAAGAAGTGGACAGGATCACCTTCCCTGGCAATGACAGACTCTTGCTGACACCTCGAGTTTCTTAGTGTTGCTTACACTTTTCTTTGGGAATATTCACCACCTGTATGTTGCAGCACACCCTGGCACAAGTTCTCCCTTCCAGGGAGGATGGCCCTGGGGCAGGTGTCCCGGCAAAAGCAAAGTGATCTCAGGGCTGCGGACTGTAGAGCAGGTGTCGTAGGAGCCCACGGAAGCTATTTCCTTGGTGATCCAAATTGGGATCGTGGTGGGTTGAACTAAAAGGGAGGCCCAAGCATGTCCCATGTCTAGCAGTCACTGGAGTCTGGGGAAGATGTGTCCAGCCATCCTGCTGGGGACAGGAGATCCAGGGAACCTCCTGCACAGGGGACAAGGTGAGTAGCTGGCCAGGTAGTGATTTCGAC